>NNCF01127961.1:125867-189243 GCA_002313205.1 Laupala kohalensis | reverse complement strand
AATTACAATGGGAAGCATATTGATTGATGTATGATACATAAATTGACAATATTGCTTTAACATTTACAAGAACTTCCGGACAGTCCGACATGTTTCTAGGATGACAGCATTTTGCTCAGGTAGGAAAAGCTGTCGAGGGGGCTTTAATTTTTCTAAATTTCTGAACAGGTCTGTGGGGATAATGCCAGTTGCTGAGATAATGATTGCAATTATATCAACTCTGTCAGTCCATATCCTTTCAATTTCTTCTTTTAATTTGGAATACTTGTTAACTTTCCCTGCAGTCTTTGTCAGCATGCCATTGGTCTTCGGTATGGCTACATCTATTATGAAAGTAACCCGGTCTTTTTTCCTATGGAACACCTAATCAGGTCTATTATGTTCCACAGTCCTATCCGTCAATATTGTTCTGTTAAATACGAGGTAGAACTCTGCATTTTCGAAGACAGGACTAGGATTGAACTTGTAGTGTGGAGACTTCGCTTCGAGAAGCCCACACATCACAGATAGCTCATGATGTACAATCTTGGCAACTTGGTTCTTGACGTTGCAAATAATCTGTTCCGGCCAGTGCTTTGCATCCACTAACAACATGCTGATTAGTCTCTGACTTCAGAAAGCATCGTCGACAGTGATCGTCCTCCACTAATCCGTCTTTTATTATGTGTTTTATATAACTTTTTGTACGGATGACCTGATCTTAGATAGTCAACATGAATCCCTCCGTTTCAGGATAAATATCACTCTTCTTCAGTCACTCGTTTGACGCTTCTTTTTCAGCATGTGGCAAACTGAGTTCTTGAGGGTGTTTACCGTTCTTTTCCATTCAGTGATGTGGCTTGCTCTCAGATCCTCATAATTGCCTGTCAGAGATTGTTACTGGGATAAGACATGTTAGATGAGTGTCGGCTTCACAGATGGCATGAGAGACTCAGATGTACGGTTCAGGAAGTACTGCCTCCGCTAAAAAACCTGCTGAGTGAAGGTATAACATAGATGGTAATGGCTTTTACGAGATTTTTCCCGTGAAGCTCTGTCCTCATCAATGATATGCGCCTCATTTTGAGCTCGTTCTTGAGTACATTCTTTATGTGTCCATGGACTACTCGACGTGATTGCTGGAATCTCAGGTACTTGTAGAAATCGCATTCAAATAGAAACTTGATCATTCTTCCATTTATTGTTTCATATCCCCGGAGCTCAACATTCCTTCTCTTTATGTTTAATGTTCGACACTTGTCCAATTCAAACGACATTTGAACATCATTGGAAAACAATTCAGTGAGTCTAATCAAATCTTTTAGCTGTGTATTGGTTGGAGCGTACAGCATCAGGTTAACCATATACAGTACATGGGACACGGTGAATGAGTTCAGGTTTGCCTTTCACACAGAAACCCATAGAAGCTCGTTGGAGAATATGTCAAAGAGGATTCAAAGCAACACAGAAACATAAGGCACTTGCAGAATCTCCATGAAAGATACTTCGCTTTATGGAAATTCTGATATTTGGGTCTCCCTTGTCAGGTATTAGGATACAGGATTTCCACCCCATCATTACTCTCTCCAGAAAGCCTACCAAAATTGGATTCACATTGTAGATGTTCAAAACCTCAAGGAGCCAAGACTGCGGGACCGAATCAAAGACTTTCTGGTAATCATTGAAGCAGCACGACAAATTTCTATTTTTCTTGAAACTTTGCTCGTGGATGATCATGTCCATAATAAGTTGTGCTTTGCATCCTTTCATGACTCGTCAACATCCTCTTTGTTCTTCTGCTAAGATGTTACGGAGCTGGAGATGTTCACTTATTAACCTTGAGATGCAGGACGAGGTGATTTTATGTATAGTTTGAAGGCAAGTAATGGGACGGTTAGCAGACAGATCAGATGGGTTCTCAATTTTGGGAATCATGTAAGTTTCCCTTCCAACACAAACTTGTTACTTCTTCTGGATTTGGGATAAAATGGTTTATGTGCTGAAGCAGGTAGGAATGAACACAAGTAAACTTTTTATACCAGTAATTATGAATGTGGTCTGTACCTGGAATTTGTCTAATTATGCGTATTCCGAATGATACTGCTCAAGTCTTCTAAGGACGTCTTTACAGTCGACATGGGTGGGATTGTTACATTCTTCTTTTTTAAATGTGGTCCATTGTGCCTCCTTGTTATGTTCCTTCGTTACAGGACATATGGAATGCCAGTATTTCTTCATGTCTGTGATCGATGGAGGTACGCTGTTGTTGGTGCAACCAGTTTTAGTCCCATTCTTTTTCAAATCTCCGTAAACGATTTCTCATTTTTCGTGAATTTTGTGTTCTGTTCTCTTCTCCTCTTTGACTTAATGTATCTTTTAAGTCTCGTGCTACATATGGTAAATCTTTGCTTGAGTGTGTCGAGGTATTCTTCCATACGCTGATTGAGTCATATTTAGAGTGAATTCTATGTGTTCGTGCAATTTCCTCCATTTTTCTATAGACTTCGGCTAGGATGTCCCTTCCTGTTTTCTGTCAATCGAGCTATGTCAGCTCGCAGGGTTGTAATTCTGTACTGAAGTCTTTGTTGCCATCTTGGAAAGTGTCGTTTGGTATCCTTTTTACATTTAAAGTGTTTTTGGCTTACAATTTTGGAGCAATTGAACCTGGCCACCGTTAGAGCTGCTCAATATATAGCCTTATGCACATGAATAAATGTGTTGCTTTCATTCAAATACGCTGGTAATATGTGCTGATTCATCACATTGACTGCCTTAGCCAGTTAACTTGAAGTGTTTTGCTTTGGGATACTAGATCTTAATTTTGGGTCTATACCTCCATATTCAAGTAATGAGCGATCCATTCTATCATTCAGAGCGCTTATTAATCCTTTAAGTTCTTCAGATGATTGTGAAGTATTGAGGTCTTCTTTTTGTATTACATTGCACTCTGGAAGACTTTGTGCCTCTTTCAGCAGGAAAAAATCAACAGTTTCTTCACGTTGGACAGTGATCTCAGTGGCATCAACACCAGGTTGATCTTTTTATGATTCCAGCGTTGCTTCATTTTTTATGTGAGTTTGTCAGTTGGTATCAGATTGTTCCTCTTGATTACTCTTATTTTGTATGTAAGTCTTTGGGCCGTTACTGGTACATTTGGATACTGGCTAATGAACTCATCGTACAACATTTCTCTATGTGATGTCATGTCTGTCTCGGATTTCGTTACTCTATAATATGCATGCATTAGGAATTCATTTAATTCACTTACCCAAGTCAAGCGTACACGTTTACGATCTGGCAATAGAGGGTTATTCCTCCTCAGAGAGACACTGCTGCAGGTGCAGCTGGAGATGTTGGCTGGCTGCTACAAGTATCTGCAGAGTATTCTTCGGGTAACCCGGAAGGAGTCCGCCTTTTGAACTCCTGGCCTCGAGTGGCTCGTACTGTGTCACCTCCAGCACTGTCTCCAGAGGTGTCCTGGCGCTCCCCAGGCAGCGAAATATCGTAGTATTTATTTCTGGTTTTCATCGTGTTCCCACGAGCAGCAAGGGAATACCAGGTCCACTTCCATAGAGCCCCGCATATGGCAGTAAGGCTTCTTGAATGCAAGAGTCGCCTAATCTTGCAATTCACCATTAGAGATATCTTATCCTCCGTCATTCATCCGCTCAGTAAGGTTATTCCATTTTCGGATTGGAGATTTTTATTTAAGGTTTACTACTCAAGATCCGCCGTGTTCTGCGTTAACAACGTCACCTCGTGTAGGGTGTGGGTCTTCACCACACACGGACGGTCTTGGATGCAGCGTCATTAGAGTAAAGATCTTGCATGACTCCTCAGCCGATCCCTGGGGTTGGTGAAGACCAGTGTCTCGTATACTCCTCTGCAAAGGTGCTGCTTCTCTCAAACCCTTGACCTCTTATTATTATTATTATTATTATTATTATTAATTCAAAGCTTTTTCGCTGACGTAGTCAGCAGCTTCAACCTCCTTATTCAGAAGAATATTTTGACAAATGTCAGAATATTCAAATATATTGCCAAATATTCTTCTGAATAAATAACCTGAAGATTCGGACTACGTCAGCGAAAAATCTTTCGCTTTAATTTACAATAGTAGTAGTAATAATAATAATAATAATAAATATTGGTGATACTACACCATAATATTTTTAATTTATTAATATGTATTAATTAAAATTTGGAATATCGGAGTCTCATTTTTTTAAAGTGGGAGACTCTCACATCAAAGGCTCTGTATTCAAGACCCACAAAAAACGTGGGTGGTTTCCTTCTCAAATTAAAGTCAGATTCACTATTCCTTCGTACGAACCTCTATGGTATTATACTATGGTATTACGTACTTCATCTTTCAATTAATTGTAAATCAATATTCGTATCGAACTCTTGTGTTGTATTTTATTCGAAAATTATTGGTAAGAAAAAGTATTACTTTTCAACATCATGATTCATATAAATACATTCCATAGAAACATGGATACATTCAAGAATTTGTACGTAAATTTTACGCATAATAAATATTTACTTCAGCAACACAGGCGTTAGTGTTCTAGGGTTAAATAAGTTCTCTGAGTTTACATTTATTTATAGGTAGTCAAACCAAAACCTTGGGTGAAATAAAAATCATAATCTAATGAAATAAATATAACCTATATTTATTTTAGGAAATTGGTAATATATATGTTCCTTTAAACAAATATTGCTTTACACTTAGGTAATGAGTAACTTAAATGACCGTATTTTTTGGTCTAAAAGTAACAAGCTTACTTCATATTAAAAATGTGGTGAAGATGAGACTATGACATCAATTCTTCCAAGTATCACCAACATTTTTGTGAAGGTATTGGAGGAGGGGGTGGAAATATTTGGTGGTCGAGGAATGCTGAGTTCCGAACCGATATGTCTGCTACAGAAGAGGAACACCTTTAAATATTTATTTAATTTCTTAAGAGAAGAATCTCCTATCATGGAAAATTGTTGTCGACAACTAATGATTTACATTTACCTCTGCAAGTATTATTTGGTGCTGTGTATCAAACAGTAGGAATACAGTCTCATATTTTCGTACATTTTTATTATAATCTTGGATGGTTTTGAAAAATAAACAGACGTAAAAAACTGAAATACTTGCTAAACTGTGAGACCGTCACACACTCATGGTATCTCTATCTTATTAACTTCGTCTCAACCGGTACTGAGTGTGGTAGAGGAATAATTAGTTCCATCTTTTGAGAAATGCTTAGATATTAAAAGTGCTTCATTGTCAAATTATTTTTCCATTGTTTATTTCTCAAGAATGCCCTGAATTACCTATGTAAGATGAACATTGGGCAAGTAGTCATTAATGTAATGTAAAGTGAGAGGAATTCCGTGTCATCAGAGTATAGCAATATTTCAATGAATACTAGAAATAAGATACGACGCGGCGTCCCCCCAGGGAACTTTCATCTAGTAAGTCTTTGGTCACCTCTTGTTCTTTTCGATCCCGACGCTAGGGTATCTTCCATTTTCCTCTTTCTTTTTTTAATTTTATTTTAATTTTTGTAATGATGTGTGTAATGTTTTGATGTATGTTGATATTTGAGTTTTGAGTTGTAATTCAGGAGGGAGTTTAGTGGGTATGGTTGAGTTGTTCGGCGAGTCCCACACGCGGGGAGAGTCATGTTGGCTCTCCTTAGTGCGTAACTGCATTTTTCCTACCTGTGCAGAACTTTAGGGCTTTAATGACCTAGATGTCGACGAGCCGTAAAGTCGCCCCCCCCCAAAAAAAAGAAACGACGCGGCGTCTTCATCCTTTCCATACGGGTGTCAATTGTTTGGATTCAAGTTGTTCACGGTTTAGACCTAAACTACAGGCCGCGTGATATGTTAGAGAAAACCGGAACTGTACCTTGACACTTGGAGGTAACTCGTCACGCATGGCCTGCTGCCAGGTGGACACTAAGATGAAATAATATATCTTCAGAGGGCCACCGGTATAGGGCTCACCTTTGCGCATGCATTCCAAGACACTAATGAACTCTACCAAAGCGACGCAGGTATAAGAGATCCGTGAGAAGCTTCCTCCAAAAAAGACTTGTAAACACACCTAATAAGGTTTGGAGTAAAGAAATAAATGAAGTGTGTATACATAAAAGGAAGTAAGATATCTTAGAGTAATGGTAATTTAAAAAGAGTCAAAAAAATATACAAACGTGCAGAAATAGTGTGTAATAAAAATAATGACGGTAGCGATGCCCTGAAAAATAATTCAAATAGAAATTATTTCCTAAATATTTTCAAACTAGTGAGCGAATCATCCATCAAGGACTGCTACCCACCATGACTCATCACCAAAGATTTCCTTTCTTCGTCGCCTCATGCAGTTAATACTCGCGTGACAAAGGTCACCCATGGACGTTTCAAACCGCACTCCTTCACCCTTCCTCTTTATACCTCGTTCATAATCGTTATCGCTACCTCTGCACGTACCGCAGATTTTATCTTCTACCATTACTTCTTTACCGTCGTCGTCTCTATCGACTTCTTCTTACGGTAGACAGCGCCACTTCTTCCACCCCCGGGGCAGAACCTTGACCCCGATCGTCAACTGGATGAATGAACAAAGTTGCCAACCGTGAAGTGAAAGTGACGCTCGATCAACTTTGATTGGATAAAAATTACGTACCATAAACGATCATGAGTCTCCAGTAAGGGTAGTAAGAGCAGGCCATGTCAAAAATGTCGCCACATTTTCAATATGAATACCGTAATTGAAAATGGTATATACAATAAATAATTAAATAATGCAAAAAATTGTTGGAAATATCAAATAACTAGATAGACCTACCACACTGTTCTTAGTGAACGTATTAGCAAATTCTCTTTCAAAAATTAAGTACTCATTAAATAAAATGAACGCTGGTGAAAAATTACAGAAATTAGTTTTTTTTAAGCTTTGAATGTCATTTATGATGAATATATACAAATAATACAACAATGTACATCTCATTGCATGGCCATTAACACTTTACTCCGTAACTTAATTTATCATTTAGATCTGTTTTCACACTATAACTGAAACCTACCGTTCGGGTGGCATTTTAAATAAAATGTCAGTGGTGGTCGTTCAAGGTGCAATTCAAATTTTAAAAACCCTGATATCAGTAGCTTGAATTGTAACGGCATTTATTTACGTTTCATTGGTTTTACGTGATTAACAAATCAATACTCCACTGATAAGAATCTCACATTTAAAACCTCTGAATCCAAAAATCAAAGGATGAAACTGTGCTTCGGAATACTTTAAAGTGTTATTTTGCCATAAGCTGATGCTGTGCATAGTACAAACATTCAATAGATTTGAGATTAAAAATATTCCTAATTTCACAGTGTTTGTTGCCTGGGCACCATATTGCACAAAAATTCATCAAATAGTTTTGTCATATTGAAAGAAAAGTACGCCCGCAGTGGTGAATTATGAGCGATTGGTTCGTGGGAACGCTATTTTGAGTATGAAAATATAAGTTTTCCTCAAATATCCAAGCTCACTTGAAAGGGAAACAATAAAAATTGTGTAAGAATAATAATTTCGTGAATATTAAACGAAAAATCATAAAATATTCACACGTAAATCAAGTGAGGAACCAACGATTTTTCTATAGCTCCTTTATCATTGTTATTTTAACAATTTACAATATTTCATTATAACATTAAAAGTTACATAGAAGTAAATGACTAAATCTGTAAAAATGGTAAATATTTCCATAACTAATAAAATGTCATCTCTTTAGAATGAGACTGGTTACGTCAGTCATAATAATCTTTCGGAATTGTATTTTCCTTGCTGTTCTAAAAATTTGGTTTCAATATGCTAATTAATATTTCTGATACTTAATTTCATAATGCGTTTTGTAATGTAATGTATGGATAATTTTAATATGATTCTAGACATTTACTTAGTTTTACGGAATATAATTCTCATTTATCTTTAATTCACTCCCCTTTTATTATTATTAAAGCCACCTTCATCCATGGCCAGAGATGGAAGTATAATTCCACTGCTCAGTAGGTGGCTAACAAGGAAGGCGTGACCAGTGACAGTTTAGTGAAGGAGCTCAAGATTCCCTCCATTTTATGCATGAGCTCGAAAGCACTAAAGCTTTGTGGTCGATGCGACTGGGTGCACCGTCAGCCTTCCACTTATCTTTCTCTACCAAACACTTTGCTTCCACTTCAACTTTTTCTTTCATTTATGTTTTTTTCTTTTAGGATATTTTTTTATTTTCTTTTACGGGCTGTGACCACTTTCTTTGTGCTTATCTCTACGATTCAACATCATATTCTGGGGTTATTCCAGAGAGGGAGAATGTGTATTTAATGAATAAATAACTTAAATCTCAAGAAAATATCATCTTAGCAATATATAATTTTGACCGAACTATACAACTGTTTTCTTTTCATTTCTTTTGTTTTTGTAAGAATACACGAATTAACCGCGTCTAAGATTTTCTTTTACAGTCGAGAATTTAATTTAAGTAGACTATCCTTCTGGTTTAGACTATAATCATAATTTAAGAAAAATTTGAAAACCACATATTTGTTGTGCAGTTAAGTAAAATAATTCATACTTATGATGTCACATATTTGTTGTTTAATGTCATAATGTTATAATGACACATAGCGTTTTAAGTGGGTTGCGAACCATCTTGCATCCTCATGTAACCCAAGAAAGCGGACCCTGAATGGTGTATATTATCGGAAAATATTTCACCTCCGCTTGCAAAAAGAAAACAATCTTTTTAACTGGATAAATGTTTTGAAGAGGATGTAAATTGACTATTTGAGTCCTCAAAAATGAAAGTTCTGACGCGTTTGTTAATAAACAATATTCTTAGGAAACTGTACATGACTTATGTAATGCTTCATTTCATATTATCATGTACTAATAACTATTATGATGTCCTGTTTATATTGTTAATGCCAAATATAAAACCAAGAGAAACTTGTCTTTAAATAAAAGATAGAAAAAAGTTATATCTCTCTTACTGTTCAGATAACTAAAATAGATTTACTAAATAAAAGTAAACATTTTCATTATCATAGAGAATGTTGGATACATTCAATTTTCTACCTAGTTATCTTTATTGAGATGAATCTTAATCAAAATAAAAATATTTCTTTATCATCTATTTTTCTTACTCCCGTATTCTAATTCATAAAATATTTTCCAACTACAAGATACATTATTTGAGTGTCGTTATTCATTTCATTTTATTCATTTTTGTTAATGTCATGCTAATAAATACATTTGGACTGTTCTTTTTTCCATCCAGATATTTCTTTTCTATTGATGATACAAATAGTTTTTGCGTTCTTGTGATTGATTAGTATATGATCAAATGTAAATGTTTTCTTCATTTTTTTCTTGCACTATTACTACAGTAATAATTGTAAATTTATTTAATAAAAGATTTGCAAAGAAATAATATTTTTTAGTAATTTTATACCCTTTTACTCTTCAATATTTAAATCAAGTAGTGTGTTATTTGAATTGGTTTAGCAGTTGTTTTTAAATAATTTTTCACATAAAATGTAATATATTGTTTAATAACTGCTTCCGTATTAGGAGTTCACCAGAGTGTCTCGAGGCACTCTGTGAGAGGGCATCGCTTATAGGTCGCTGTACTCCACCATCACCTCTATTCACATTTCTCAGACGCCCCTTAATGATGAGCCGTCTAAATTTAAAAAAAAATTATTAGATTATCTTATTTTTGTTCAATTAAAAAGTTCAAGTTTTATAAGTATATTGGTGGTATTTTTTAATTGTTGTACAAATGATACGATAAAGGATCCCTCTTCCCGCAAACTAGGGGTTCAAAGAGATCCCACTAGGGTAAAATATAACGAAGATATAAAATAAATAAAAAATATAATAGTTCCTTTAAGGTTTTGCAAAGCCAAAGCAAAACTGTTCTTCCCTCTTAACAACATATAATCCTAAATGCCGCTGGGAGGCCTATACCGAAAAAAATGGTGATGTGTCAATGATTGAGGGAGAAAAAATGATTGAGGATAGTGGTAGAATAAGTGGCAGGAAAAACCGAAGAACTCCGAGAAAACCTGCAGTCAACGTGCTTTGTCCACCATCGCACACTCTACTTGGGTCAACCAGTATTTGAACCAGAGACGGAAGGCGAGTGCTTTGCGCACTAAGCAACGAGTTACCCGGTTTTTACATTCCAAATAAACAGAACGCGTAAGGAAAGTATTGTAATCGATCGAAAAATTAATATCCAGATCTCTTCGTATCTTCGCGAGATGTCTCCAGGAGAGCAGCCTATTTTCAGATTTTGGTGACGATAGCCAATGTCATATGTGTGTGTATGTTAAGAATTTTGTTTCCCCAATATCTCACAAACAAATTGATGTATCGGAACCAAACTTGTGATTTGAATGCATTGAGAATAGAAACCTACTTCTTATTGTATTTGTTATGAGTTATAATTGAAAATTAGATTGGGGCACACTACAGATTTTTCTCTTTATGCAACGTTAATGTTTAATAGCTAATATTGAAACTTCTTCGATTATGAAAGAACTCTAACGTAATATCTCATTTCCGTTAATGATTAAGTTTGTTCTTTTATCAACATCATCATTTTCATGGATTTCTAATGCTATAATAGCTTGATATTTGCGATGCTTTTATAAAAGCGTCATATTTTCAGAAGCGTAACATAACATAGTTTATCGTGAATATTTTTCTCATATCTGTACATGGAAAACATTTGACGCGAATAACCACTCCGAGCCTCCATGTTGCAGCTGCAATGTACAATGTTCACGCAAGCAGGGCCGCGATAATAGAAGGTGTAAATGATTTTATCGTATCCCTCTACGTTTATAATTGTTATTTTTTTAGTACTATAGAACTGACGTATTTTACGATTCTAAAGAATTCCTAGTTCCAATTTTTTGCTGTAGGTCTATAAAGCAGAGAAGGTTTTCTGGAGTGAATTGAATGGTAATAAATACCGATAATATCAAATTTGATGTAATCGTTATACGCTTCGTAAGGAGTTGGATCTACCATTCTAGATAAGATTTTCATATTTCTCATATCACTTTTTACATTAATCACAAATTAAATAACAACTTCATTTTACATTATCTACAAAATATTATAATAATGTTCTTACAGAAGGAGATGGTAAAATTTTCAAAACATGATTTACGTGAGTGAAGTTACCGTTATTCATTCATTATCATAAATCAGCGGTTATTCTAAAATTTAAACTCACGGGTTCGTGATGAAACATGACGGTTTAAATATAATAAAAATGAAACGGCAGATACAACATCTTGTGACACACTATAACGAGTGTTTAATACGCTCACACTACAAAAAAAAACATCATGTAAGCCATAGCTTAAATATGTGCATAATACGACATTTATTTACAATGTATAGCTGGTACAGTACATTAAAAAGGAAAAATTATCTCAATTTTCCCCATTAATATTCCCAATTGTATTGCGAATATCTGCAACACATTGAGTTCGATGTCCAAAAGATATCCTCTTTTGAGACTTGGCTGAGCGTCTGGAGATGAAACTCACATTACTTGTTGATGAAATCTCCAAATCATATTTTAAATAAAATAGAGTGTAAAGCCATGAATAAAATAAATAAGCAATAAAATGTAATATCGTCAAAAACCAATATTTTTTCCCACTATGTTTTACTTTTTATTTTATTTATTTTGAAAATTTATGTTGATTAATGTAGATTTTTAGATAAAAAATTAAAACAAAAACGTAAATCACACAATATTGTACACACTTATTGAGTGTAAGATTGTGTAAATTAAGATTGAAATACAGACATAATCGTGTAACTTTTATTGTCTTTCATCCTTAGCAGTACCTTCATATAATCGTAAGTTATAGTTTATGTAATGTCACTGAATGGCTTGAGCTCCATTGCATCTCAAATGTTCTCAGGTAGTGAAAATGAATGAAAGGTAAGGTGAAAGAAAGATATGCGTAAATTTTATTTTAAAATTTTGTATTTATTGTATATGTATTTGTATTAATGGCATTTATTGACAATGAATCGACTTGCCTTTCTGTCCATAAAACGGCTAATTCTCCACAGTGGACCAACTATCATGCAAAGGGCTGAATTTACCACCATCACTGAACGAAAAAATACCAGTCTCGTCAATTACGGCTCTCAGCGAAGTACAATTTCCTTTTATTTTCTTATCCAGTACTTATCTAGTTGGTGCATTTCCACCATAATATCTAATACTATCAATATATCTAAAAGGCTTAAGTACATCAATTTTTCACTAGAGAGCTCTATTCTCACCAAGACATTTCATGATGATAAAATATACATAATTACTTATTAATTACATGGAAAATCGTCACATAAATTTTGAATACCAATTTTCTAATTTTAATGTATTATTGAATCAATTCTTTATTTGTACAAATTCTTTAATTTGCACACGAACAATTCAGTAATAATGTCTGTGCGCGGGAGTGTTTTCCCTCGAGTTAATTTGGGAAGACCCCGTAGCTGCTAGCTCAAGCATCACTCTCTCTTCATACTTCGTCCAGTGAACACTTCGTCATGAACAATTCGTGAAGCGTGTTGTGTGTGAGGTAAAACTGTACATTTCCTTCAACCCTGTGATGCGACCATCTGGAACTGTCGAGTATATGGTTTTATTGTGGTCATGTAAACAGTGCGATCATATAAATTTTAAATACTATTGATGGATCCACGCACCGTCGCTGCATGCTGTATTTCCCAACGGCCTGGGACGGTGTATGCCAACTGAGCGTCGTCAACTACAAGAACGTAACTATGAGCTCACATACCTTTCATTGGCCAGTGAAAATCTAACCAACAATATGATCTTTCATGATCATTTAACCTGCCTTCATTGACGAAATCAATAACTTTTAACTGAACCTTGTTGTACATAATCATTAATCCTTTATCTTTAAATTAATGCCATATTATTAGTTGTAAGTTTTAGTATTAGATATTTTACGTGTATGTTCATTGATTTCTTGTGTGTTTAGTTTAAATTGTTGGTGGGATTATTAGGGAACGTTATTTTGTATCATTCCTTTTTAAAACAATATTTATATGTCCATTAATTTGTTGTTTGTTTTGATATAAAATCATGGTAATCCATGTGAACCTTCAATTGAAAATCTTTTAAATATTAAAATCTAGATACCATCCATTCCCATAGCTTCCAGAGAGTTTTTGGGGTACGGCTCATGCTCCACTAGTAGTTACCGACAGCGGTGGTCTAGTGCTAGAGTCTTTGCCGTTGAGCGGTAGAGCGTGCTGATGGCGCTGCTCGGTCGACGTAGGTGAGGTTTTCACCTGGGGTTTCCCTCATTTACTCGAAACAAATATTGTTTCGGTACCATAAGACCCCCGGCAGCCCAACATCTCTCCTTATCAATTTCCTCTCCCAAGTTCAACGTTTAGCTGGAAGAGCAGGCCTCATTGCCTGAACCTCGCCAAAAGACATAAAGTAATAAAATAAAATAAATAGTTTTCATCCTTCCTAATGCCGCGACCCATTAATGTAGTTCTTTGTGTAGTGGTGATCCTCAATAATGAAATTATTTTTTTAATAACTGTAATTTTGCTACAGTTATGAATTAAAATGTAAATATCCGATACGCAGCAAGTACATTCATAGTTAAACATTGAACGTAATAAAAGCAAAGTGATAAATTACCAAAATAATACATAATTGTATATCGTAAAATTATTTATTTCTAATTACAAATAAATAAAATTTTGTCTGGAAACGTGGTGTAGCATATAAATGTAAGAACAATAAATTACATTGTTTTATTTTGCGAGAGTATGAGTAAAAAGCCAACGTCACTGCGCAGGTTGAGATCATAAATTCTCGGGGAAGTATTTGCAGGAGCACAACGAAGATGATCTTCCTCAACAAGTTTACTTGTATTTGGGCGTATGCGCATGGGGTGGTCCCGCCTGGATACGGAGGAGCGGCGTGTCACTTCCTAAGACTATCGGAAATATGTTTGGTTTTTTGTTTTGTTTTTTCAACGGTTTTTGGTGACCTGTGTGAAAGGGTTGTTCGATCCCCAAAGAGGTCGTGACCCACACGTTGAGAACCGCTGCTCTAATGAGTGACTCCACAGATCGCAATTTCATCGGCAGTGGAGCACAAACTCGTAGAGCTGATGACATGAGAATCTGTATAATGCAAGCGAAGAGAATTTAGGACTCTCTTAACTGAAACACTACAATCGTAAAAGAAAAGAAAATCTGTACCGAGTAAACATAGAAATTTAGATACGTGTGATATTTATATTGCTTAAGATATTACATCCGTATTGACTGAAGTCAAGTCGTCAACTATTCACACAATTTGAAAATATTCACCAAAGTAGTTCTTTTTATTTAATAATTAATTTTACTATTTTTTACTATTGAATGATAACAATTATTTTGTGATTTTTAAACTTGAAAATTAATTTAGTTTGTCGCTTGACTTTTTGTTTGATGAGGGTTGCATTGTCTTCAGATACGGCTGTCATTTCTGTTGGAAAAATATTTTCCACAGTCTTTGGTGAATTATTCTTTCAAATATGAAAGATCTTAATCATTGCATTTCTATTTCCACTTGCTATGTTTTAGCAGGTATTTTTTGCTATGTTGCGCTGGTACTTTAACCAGAATATAAAAAAACATGGGTTCGCAAAAATTTCTCCATTTAAGCCTATAGTAATTTTTAAAAAAATATTCAAAACTTTGCGTCGCAAGAGTATTAAAATCCATCGATTCTGAGTTGGTAATGGTTTATACTATGATTTGAAACATTTTTGAGAGGTTTTTAAGCCTAGTTGCTCTGACTGACACGATACCTTAATCAGGAAATAAGCCTATTACATTCTTCCCGTCTTCATTAATAAGGACTGATTGGTTGTTTATTTATGTCATCAAGGGGATATAACTTATATAGACTACCACTTGTTCGGGTTTACTCCACCCGTGAGCCGAATATTTTCGAAACATGAGGCTCACCGATGCTGACCTGCACCACACGAATACTCTCCCGGAAATTCTTATGTCTAATTCTCCGAAAGGAATTTTACTTCAAAAATATTAACGTGAAATTAAAGAAGGTGACAGATAATTTGCTTTTAGAGTTTTGAGATTAGATATTTATAGAATCAGAATTATTCAGAATATTGGACAAATTCAGAATCCATTAAAAACAGACGAAAACAATGAACGTGGTCTTTATTTCATGAAATTTTCTCAGAGGAAAAATAGACATTGAAAGAAGTAGTAGCTCAACAACTGGAGGAAGTATAATAACTCGTAGAGACTAATGGAGCCAATTCGTGTAGATCCGAAGAGCTATTAATTTTTTTTTCGATCGATTACTACACTTCTCCTAAATTTTCTGTAACGTAAAGTGGAAAGTACAATGAACAGAAAAAACTGATTTTCTAAATAGTAGTTACAAGACTGGAGGAAGTAAAAAACTCTCGTAGACTAACCACACTAAAAATAAAAAGAGAACAATAAGAACTGTAATGTCTAAATAAAATAACTTTTTTTGTGACTGGAATTATTAACTATCTCCTTTGATTGGATGCTAGCTGATCATCGTCAAAAACACATAAACATGATTAAGTTTAATTCTTTTTGTGTGAAAATAAAGTATGTATCACGTTTTAATGTCTTGAATTATCTTATTTTATATTTAATTTACTTACTTCTATAAATATCTATGTTGCATATTCATTTCCTAAATATACCAACATAAGAAATTTGTTAATCCATGCATTTTGATGTTTGGTTGATCTGTTTGTTATTCACATTTTATCTGATTATCGATTTCAATAGATCTCACGTAACTCGCCAATTTGAGTATTATCACTTTTAATATTAAAACAAATTAAAAACTTATAAAATAAGCATGAGTATTTAGGAATTTATAAAATACTGAAGAAGTTTTCAACGAAAATTTAAAAAATGAAGAAATTTATATTTTTATTCAAAACATTTCCGTTTTTCAAGTAATTTTAAAGTATTATAATTTAAGTAAAAAATTTAAAGTAAAATAATATATCAAAAGTAGACCTTGACTTATCACTTATTCAGAAACAAATCCATTTTAAAACCTCTCTAAAAACGATTTCTAAGAGACTGAAAGAAAATTATGAACGCTACCAAACGAAATTTTACAAGTTTCTTAAGGTAATTACATTATACAAAAATATGTGCAATAAATTATCGTTTATGTGTTATTGAATATTAATGATTTTATATATAAATGTAATACAAGTGTAAGTTTCCAAGTTACTGGTCGATGAGAGAAGGTTGCATTATCTGTGGCCAAAACACAGAAACCACTACTCATCTGGACTCGAACCCATGAGATCTTCCTGAGGTCGCGTAGGCGCTGTTCTCCACACGAAGGTTCCACCTCGAAAAAGCTCTCACATACTATAACTTATTATACTGCTGGCGTCATAAAAATATAGTTTTTACATTTTCGAAACATGAGAAATTTAATCTCATTATTAGGTCTCGTACCTTTTACAACTTCATATTTCATTAAAAATTAAATAAAATAAATAATTAAAGGCTTACGGCCCTTAACGGACGAACAGTATATTTTTAACTTGAGTTTGTAATACACGTTAACTGTAGTAGAATTTATTAAAAGTTATTAATTTTTATCCCTGTTTCTACATTTTTACCCGCATATATGAATGAAATATTTTTTATGGTTTTAGTAGTAAGAAAAAGTCAAATAAGTTTGTGGTTTAAATTCCATCACTTTACAATGCTGAAAGATAATCCTATATCAATATTGAAATAGATTATAGAAAATTAACATTCTGCTCATATGGAAACGAATGTTAAAATCCCCTGTCGCCATCCATCATCAGACAAAATCACAGCCGTTGTGTCACAAGCGATTGATAGCATTGGCAAGCGCCGTGCGGTGTCGTAATCGGGAACTACGATAGTCGATTAATGAAAATGGGCGCCGAATTCTCATCGAGGCTTCTGTCCAACACGAGCAATTGTTGAATTCCCTCGTATAAAACAAACAAATAGAGTTTCAAAATATCATTTACATATTGATGAGAAAACTACATTTGTTTGATGGCTGACGTTAGGAAATAAAAACAAAAATCACAAAATCCAAATAAAATTGTGTATCCCTGCAATTAAAATACAAAAATTATGTTCCCATTTACTTATAACTATAAATTACTTCCATGTCTTGTAACCAATTTTAGCAATCAATTCAACTGGTCATTGGAGTATTCTTCAATAGAATTTTTTTACCAAAATTCCCGCAAGAAAAAAATATTATCTTTTACTGGTTATATTATCCTTTACTAGGAATTTGGTGGTTATGTGGTGTTTCGATTTAAAATGTATGGAGTTTTATAAGGTATTTACAAAAATGATAGATGATTGTAGAATTAGATTTTATATAGACGGTTTTGTATATAAGGTGTAAATGTTTCTTTGTTGTTTGTTAAATATACAGCCCTGATGAAGACACGATAGGTGTCGAAACGTTGGCAAATAAGAATTGAGTTTTATTTAAGACCTATACGCAAAATTATAAAAGATGAATCAAATTGAGGTCAAAAGAAAATGGAATAGGAATTTATAGTTCTTCCAGAAATAGTAATATAACACTTAGTTGTAACTGTAAACAATATTTTATTATATTCGTGTTGAGGGAATTGGCATATTTGAAATTATATGAGAAAAATCATTTTTGTTTTAAGAATGATTTGTCTATTCCAACGTTGCTTTAAATTCCTTTTTTTAACAATTAATATATTATAATTTTATGTATTATTAGTGGGACGTTTGCCACATAATGAGTTAAATACTGTTATTTTTCAAATATTGTATAATAGTTTATTATATTTTTACTTTCTTAAATCCTGAATAAACCTGTTCGATGACATCGATAAAACCATTTTATATAAACATATTCTTTATCATTGTTTATTTTTTATGAGTCTATAATTAATTAGCTTTTTATTAAGAGTTCCTACGGTTATTGTTATGTCTCATTTCTATCATTAGAGCACATACAGGATACGCTGCTGCAGAATCGTGGCCATAGTTTACACAACTTAATAATTTGTAGTTTCAGTATATATTTCTGCTACATCGTTTTAAGTGCTGATGAGTCTGTGCATTAGATACCTGTAAATATTAGAGGGTCCGTGCGAGTTATAAATTCTGCGAAACATCATAGAAAATTAGAGGTTTCCTAGCAAAAGAAAATAAGAATGCGTTCGATAGTGAACAATTCCTACTTGTTTATTGTTAGTGTACATTGATTATTGGTTAGTCATTCATTTATCAAATACAAAACGTTGAAGACATGATTTATTTTATTTATTTTTTCAAGGATGATGAAAACTTAACTTTGGTGGCATATTATCATGGATGGTACTTTTACACATAATACACATTTTAATACCACTGTGGAGGTAAAAAAAAGGAGCATTCAATTATCGGTTAGTTGTCAATACTTACATGAGAGTACTAATAAGCTGAGGCAGCCTGTAATGAGGAAAGAGAGAATATCATTTATAAACCATTCCCCAGAATTTGGAAAATAATTAGTTACTTGGTACTTTGGTTGTATTAACTAAGTAACGAGAATAAATATAACAAGAATAAATGTAATAATAAAAAAGTAAACAACGTTACAAATACGTCCTTACAATTGACTGAAATGTTGGTGCCTATATTTTCTCTAATGAAAATCAATTATAAATGAAAGTTATGATGAAAATTTAAAAAAAATATAAAACTATTGCATAGGTAAAACGTCGAGTCATAATATTTTAAAAGGACGGAAAATAATAACGATATTTCATTATTATCAATTAGTTATTTATGAAGAGAGAAACGTGACGGTAGTCATAAAAAATTAACGTTTAGAAACAATGTTTAGAATCTAAGTAACATACGCACATTGACCTTAGATCTCTGTTGCTGTTAATCGCGCCAAAGAAAATAAACATGCTGACATAAGGAAAATTTCGACAAAGTACATAGATAAAAATTATAAAACAACTCAACAATGCAACACACAGTAAAAATACAGCCACATGCATTCTACGTTGGATTTGGAATAATCATATTACATTTTAAACATATTTGAAATGAATTTAAAGAAAATAATGACATAAATAATTAAATATGATTTGTATTTAAGAGTGTTACTGTATGAATGGTCAAATTTCATTTTTCGTTCATACTTTTTCTTCCGCATGACGACTACGAAAATATTTTTAGGTTTTGCTATACCATCTGTTGATATTTACAAGATAATGGTTCTTATGTTGAGAGGAACTTCTCCTAATTATTCTTGACAACGTGAAATCAGACCAAAACCACGAAGTTTCGAATTTATATTACTTAAATCCTATGGTAGTTCCCTTATGCCAAGAACTGTTGTCGAAGTTGGCAAGCACATCATTACTGAATTGTCGAAGTCTTCGTAAGTCTTACAACATGTTCAGAGTTGCGTCTTGAAGATGCTTTGGTCTAACACCTATGCGCTGTCTGTCTTTGACATTTTGGAAACTTGCGGCTGAATATCTCCTTCAAACAAAGATGCTTCGAATATTGAGGATAACGAGTTCGCGGTGCTATAAACATATTAAGGGAGATTTTGAAATTTAACCACAGCAGGAAGGACAATCACANATTAAGGGAGATTTTGAAATTTAACCACAGCAGGAAGGACAATCACAAACGAGAACAAACTACTCTACGAGCAAACAACTTTGTTTTACCTGATAATAATAGAACAAAATTCGAAAATAAATAATAGTTATGAAGGAAAAATTTGTTTTCAGAATTACACTTTTACAAGAAAGGTATTTTATAATGAAATTATACATTTTAAGAGAATTTCACTTTTATAAAGACACATATGCGTTGAATCAGTTCAATATGATACCAAGATTATATATTGAGCAAATTACATATTATAAATATTACAAGTGTTCAAATTTTGGGTTCCGTTATTAATGTGAGAATTGCTAAGAAAATTATTGCTATGGAACAAGCCTAAAAGTCACACATATATTAAATTTGTCAACAAGTAGATATCAAGACTAATACAGTAAAAAAGGAAAAAGTGTGTCACAATTTTGGCTATTCTGTCCCAGGTTTTTCTCCTGTTTTCCTTTATGTGAAGGTGGATTATTTATACATGCTCTCTAGGTTCTTGCTTGGAGTCTATTGTAAAAGTAAATCTCGAATTTACAATTATTTTAATTGTTACGATTTATAAACAATATTTTCAGAATAATCTACAGTTTTAAATAATACGTACTTGTGAAATAGCTTTTATATGTTTTATTTAAAAAAATATTTGTTGGTATTCTAATAATGTTATAATTACGGAGAGTAAATTACTGTTTTGTCCTCCAAGTTGTTATACGCAATTTGTAACTGCTTTTTGATAATACATTTATAAATTACAATAGTCAAGAATTGGGGTTCGGAGAGGTTAGAATTCTGCAATTATGAAGCTGCAGTACGAAGAACATATGTGGCCATTATGACACGTCGGCCACTTTGCGTTTTGGAATAAGCCCATTATTCATTTTAAACTAGGTTGATTAGGGTCGGAAGGTAGCCTGGACGTAGAAAGTTGATTAAAAATATTAGTCCCGGCCGTCTAGCCACCTGTCCTTTAGAGATTTGTCCACTTAGTTGCGCTAACTTTGAATAACACTGTAAATTATTATGAAAATTTAGCAGATATTTATCCCCCCACACATGCATGTAATGAATCTGCACCGTGGACTCTCTAAGCTCATTGCTCCACCAAAGTAACTATATCGCCGCCAAGTAGTTTTTCAATTGTTCTTGTTGCGATTTTACCCAAGAAAATATCTAATTCCTCACAAGTTCCACCAGTTAGGTCTTAGATCACCCTGCCTTTAACAATGAAACCAGTTCCTACTTACAATACGGGCTTTATAGCTACGGCATAAACTAGTTGTAACGCAGTTATATGTTGGCCCACCTATGGAATCGCCATTTCGCGTTATGTGCAGGTTATGGGTGGGGTATGTTTGGTATAAGCGTTTCTTGCTTGTTTATTATCGATTGACATTTCTTTGTCATTACCTCTATGGGAGTTAGGTGTTCTGTTCCAATTTGCGAGGGAAAGTATAGGAACGAAAACTTAGAAATTAAATGAATGGAAACCTTCAAATGAAGTAAGTTTGTATCCTATAAGTTTCCTAAGGTAAGAACTATTCTTTCAGTGAAGAAATGTAAACGCTGCGTTGCAATCACCTGTTGCCTCTACACATAAATTTTACATTAAAACTACATGTTTTACCATATGTATCATACGGTATTTGATATGCAACGAAGCAATGCAATGGTAAGAGGATTAAAGGTCTTAGTTCAAACTTAAAGAATTATTCATTAGAATTCATAATAATATTTTCAAGAGTATCTCTCATTGTTTCCATTTTGCCCGTAAAAGCACAGAGGCAGTATGATATACAATTTAACCTAAAATATTGTGGAGAACTACGAATGTTATAATCTTAGTTTTTTAGGTTTCGAAACGCACTTTCATGTGGAAGACATACTCATATCTGTGAGATGCTCGATGAAAATTATAGAAAACTTCACACTCCACTACAAAGAATGAAGCTTCGGTGTGACGAAAATCCAGTAATATTTACAAACTGTACTAGTTACTTAACTACTTAACGAGACCGAGAGACAGACGAGAAAAAAAGAAAGTATTGAAAATAAGCATTTTCAACTTGCTATACAACAAAGTCATTCCTACAAAGAAGAATGAATAAAAGAAATTTTGTTTCTATTGTCATACTGAGTTTTATCAAAGTGAAAAATGTCGATATTCCAAGTGAGTGGAGTCTTAATTTAAACGAATATAGCGCAACATTCGTGCTACGATAACAGTCATTTATGCCTATCAGTTCTATGTGAAAAATTATTAAATTATTTGCACTTAAGTATTTTTGTTAATGTTTTAAATTATATTACAGTTAAAAAACGCATTTCTCCAGAATATGAGAAATTTTTACTATGTTCCTAGCTGAGCAACGTGATTAATGAGTTAGTAGAAGAAAACAGTGCATCTATAAATCTTTCTGCTATATAATCTTGAGTGAAGCTCATTTTTTGTCTTTGATATTCCTCATATTATTCCCTAGTTAATCGCAAAAGTAGTGGAAACACACGCAGAAGTATATACTGCTTCATCTGTGCTTATAGGGCACTTCTTCAAACCACTGTGAAAGTGATACTCGAAACTTTTATCTCACACATGCATGGATTGACTTACAGTGCGATATAAAATACCTATCTACAGTTCGATTAGCAGGAGAGAAAATTAAGTATAAAACGTGAAAATTCTATAAAGCAAATTATTAAAATCTTGTATATTCTGAAAAAAAAAACACGACTTGAAATTAATGTCGAATACATATCATCATTTTCTGGAAGAAGTGCAGCAAAACGTGATTTACATTTAACAGCAACACGCGTCCGATCTCAGAACCACTTGACTCACGAGAAAATAAAATTTTACGCTCTCACGCTTAACCAACTTTGCCATTTGAATCACCTCTGTAATTGTCATACAACGTGTCTTGCCATAGACCAAGCTACGAGGCAAAAGAGATTGCGTAGTTGGTTGCGCGTTAATGTGATGATCTTGAAGGTCCCGAGTTCCATTCTCCGGTCTCGACTCCAATTTTCATTAAACATGACGTAATCAATTTATTACCCAGCGGTGTGGTGAACCGCAATTTAAGATATTTACTTTTACTGTATGAAATAATTTTCTTGCTCGGAGAGCGAATAGCCTGCATCTTTCGATGCGTAAGCTTCACGGGAAGGCACAATTACGGTAATGTTTCAGTGACGGAATATTTAAAAAAGCTTTCGTTCATCTGATTCTAATGTTCACGTGGGTTCTTTTATCAATCAATTATCACGAACGAGACAAAATAAAAGTTTCGCAATGAACGGACTTCATTTATTTCAAGTCATTATTGGAGACGACATCTGTGAATGAAATAATTTACAATCGCTGAGGGAGAGACATTCATTGCAGCGAGGGAAGATGGGATGCTGGAGGTCTCGAGTTTGAGGATCACATAACTTTTAATATAAGAATGCAGTGTGTCATTCGTAAGCCCTGGTATTGAAAGCAAATACGTGTAGAGAGTAAGAAAGCCCAACCTCTGCGTGAGTGTTGTTTTATTTGACGCTGCAATGCAATGCCACGCGCCTTAGAAAGAGTGATGAAGAGGAAAGCGAGAAAGATGCAGTGTCCGTGGCGAAGGTGGTGGGATTGGACGGCCACATGAGAGGGGTGGGAGTCGACAGTAGAGGCTGAGCGACAGAGTGTGCTTGTTTGCACCGAAGGAAGTTCCCATGTTTCTCCTCGACCCTCGCGATGCACAAAGCAACTTCATCAGCCGTTGGATTCACGCTCAGCCTTCGTAATTACGAGCCATCCGTCCTCTCCACCCCTCCCCACTCCAACCATCCTCAGTGGCCTCACGCAGTCACGGCGTCCTCAGTGAATCCGTCACGCACGGATACACCCCTCTTCTACAATCACTCTGGCGCCAGAATTGGTTTCTATTGAATCTAAATTACATGTACCTCATTCGCTGCTTTTTGGGCATCTGTATCAGTTAGATTGAAAAGAACTTTCTCGCTTTATGACTTGATTCTCATCAAGTTGTAACTTGCACGTCCTTCTATTACTTTTCGTTAGAATGCTCCTCTCAGTTTGTTTGTTTTTTTAAATTTCTTACGTATCCGTCACAGCAGATGAAATGATACCAATACCTCATTACAATACTAACTTTCTTCCTTCAATAGTATGATAACAATTATACTACTTCATCTCTTTTCCCACTTAAAAACAAAGCTGTTACTCAACATGAGTATCGTTCTAAGAATTAAAAATCTCTTATTACAATAGCCTATTTGTGTAACTGTTTTAAAAAGACATATCACGAATCAAAATTTATTTCCATAAATATTGGAAATTGATTGAGTAAAATCTTTTCGTGGAGTAAAATAGTTATATCTTTTTTATGACAATGTTTTAATCATTTACACTAAAATTCTCGTGCGTGTTCTTGATTTACGAAACAAGATTCTTTTTTCTAGATTTTCATAACGTTACTTATCTTTTATTATCGTTTACGAATTTAATATTTGTGAAAATTCATGATCTCTTAGTATAAAGTATTGACAAAAATACTTATATTGTGTACATATTTCATCAATAATTGAGATACTCCAAGATATTAAGATAACCTAAGATCNAATAATTGAGATACTCCAAGATATTAAGATAACCTAAGATCTCTAAACACAATAGGATTATATTGCTCTCTCTCTCTCTCGTAGGATTACAGCATGTAAGTGGTATTTTGAAATACAATAAGCTACCAAATTGTAATCCTCTCTTAATATCAATATGAACTCCAATTTCTGTAATTGAAAGCTCACATTTTAGTTCTTTAATTGTTCACATTTTATTTCGTATTTTGTTAGAAAATTGAATAAATATGAAATCAATTTCAACGACAAAATGGTGAAATGTTTTAAAATTTTACAAGGAAACGTCTCATAGATAACTTTAGTATAGCAATGGAGGGAAGAGCAATGAAGTATTTATTTTCTTGCGACGCGACGTTTTGAATCTTCCGTGGAGTTTTATTTCTTATCCAATGCTTGATTCTCACGACAATTCCTTCCTTAGTTTCGCTTGTGCAACCGATCTGCTGGCGTATCCACTTCCCTCCATCTACACTTTTCATTAGCGGGGATTATCTCCTCGAGGCAGACGCACAGATCTTGACGGAAGAAAAGGTCTTGATTTGCGACGGTGGAAGTCTGATTGAGAAAACGAACATTCCCACCCATGGAAGAGATGGAGTAATGACTAGAGAGTCGCTTCCGGTTTCTTACTTCATCTTGTAATTCATAGTTATTTTTCTTCTCCTACGCAATGAAGACTCGAGTCTTTCCGTTGGAGGCGATGGGAGAAAGAACAGAGAAGACGGGGGAGTATTGCAGGTTTCATCACGAGATCTAACCGTGAAATTCTGGACAAAGAGTTTTTCTCGTGGGATTATGAAAGTCTATGAGTGGATAGAGTCAATAGTCTTAGAATATAGGTATCAAATACAGAATTTGGGACATAGATAAAAGTTTCAACTACAGATATTGTAATATAAAGTTCTGCAACCTATTTTAGACAGCAGTTATAATGCGCTAACTTTCTGCTAGGTAAAGATTGCGACGAGCCGGGAATCGATCCCGGGACTCCAGATTTCATTGCATAGATTACAATCACTACACGGCCTGTTTGCCTTTCACAATTGTACGCCTTTCTACCTAGGTCTAACCCCCTTAAGACCCGAAACTCATTCCAGACTGGAGGTAGGTCAACCTAGTGGCACACGATTCTGTGTGCGCTTTAAAACCGGTTTTATACGTACCAACGTATTAAGGTGGGTTACGAAATGATTGAAAAAATATGCCTAGCAACTATAAACACTCCTTATGTTATTTGTTCCGAAAACTCATCACATTTCATTACTTCAGTATATGTTGTTAACAGTAAACAACGACTAAACTAAACTCATATGCCTTGGTAATACAAACTCATTGAAACACATCTCTAAATTTTCGTGAAATTCTTTCTGCTGGCAGTGCAAGCAACGTTTCAAAATAGTGCTAATTTGAGGCTTGTTTTAGTTTAACACCTAAGTTTCATTTTACCGATCAATTCAAATTTTTATGATGTTCGCTAAGAGATTTTCTTACCTTCTTTTAGAAGGTAAGAAAATATATAAATGAATTAAATTGAAATAAATATCATTGAGGCAGTTAATATGCTATTCTTGAAATATTTTCATTTAGTTCAAAAAACCAGTTATTCAATTTGCAAAAAAAACAAAAAAAAACGTTATCTACTTTACACATGCACACGATAATTAATGGAATGCAAAAATATAGTTTCAGGTTTTGAAGAAAACTGGTAATTTTCATCAATTATGTTACAGATTGTTCTAGATGATACAAAATCTTAAAATTATTTGTCCGTAATCATACTCTCAAATTAATTAATGGAAATATAGAATTGATTTCCATCGTTTTTCTTTAACAGAACCTGTTATGTCATTAATTTCGTTACCTTATGGAAATTACCATTAAATGCAAAATGGTCCCCTCTCGTAAAACAAATTTTGCACAACGAGAGAAGCAAGTCTTAAGGCCGGACGCAAAGAGAAAGCTCTGAGAAAACAAGGGGTGTGATGTGGGCGTGAATGAGAAATTCAAATCCATGCTCTCTTACATCACTCTAGGATTTAAATTTTTTCTGACCACTTTTGAAATTTTCATCCCCTAAATTAGTTCTTCTTCCATGTTTCATATCGTAAACAAGTTACGATAATTTTAGAAACGTCATAAAGGTCGTCTTTCATCGGTTTTTCACTATACGTCGGGTGCTTTTCAAGCGGATAACGAACGGAGTGTTCGCTAGCTGTTTGCTAGATCGAGTAGGGAGACTCCCGGTAGGAAAACACTCGATGTTGCACTTTTTAAAATAAATACCAATAAAGTGCTTGCAAAGATGATAACGTAGGGATGACAAGGTACGTTTACAATACGCTGGACACTGCCATGCTACATATTTCGGCCAAAACGTGTGCTTCATAACTAACTTTTACAATTGTAACTTTAAACTGTTGATATGGATAAGGACGGCCCTAGTCCTGCATAAGTTCACAATCAATCCACATGCGAGATAATATACCCTGAACACCCGGGGGCTAGGGGGTGGGAGTTCGGTGGCACGTAAAAAGAACGACCGATATTGATATTGAATAAATAAGATTTGGGATGAAGAGTGACACTCCCAAGGCAACTTAAGTCCACAATCAGCATAATGAGAGATAAACACCATTTTAGTAGGGGGTGAGAAGGGTATGGAATGAAAAATAATCGAAAATAACTGATATTAGTGTTGCAACCATAGTTTCCGTGGCATTTGCAATTAGTAGTGTTATTCCCAACAACGTCAATTTCATAATCAGTTCCTATACACCCCTAGCACCGCTTGAGAAGGGAATGTAAATTAAAAATGATCAAATATTACACCAGTGACGACTTTTTGGCATAATTGAACTGGTAGATTGATACCAAGATAAGGTGAGAAAAGGTGAGAGTGCCTGCTGGCGAGGCAAGTGATGAATGGCGGCGAGAGAGCCATGTTGCGTAGCTCGCCGGGATGATGATGCGTTGATGGCGTGATGATTGACCAGAGAGGGAGCCTGGCGAGACGAATGTGCCCCTCCGGTGATGTAAATGATTGCTCCGGTAAAGTGCCTGGCTAGAGGGCGAGTGACTCCTCTGCCACCAGAGAGCGAGTGATCGTCTGTCGAGCAGTGCCAGCACATGGCCTGGCTGGCGGTGCATAAACTCGCGCTGTAGAGCGAGTGACGCGCCAATGGCCAGGCAGGACGTCGTGGCGGGAAGTGCCGCCAATTCCCTCCTAATTGAGAAATGAGGCGTCGTTGTTAACAGATGCTCATTATGTAAGATATGTCGCTTTTGCACAAAGAGTTTGTGTTCCAGAAATGACTCGCTTGTCTCCATGATGTTACACCAAAAATAAAATGTCTGAACAGAGGTAACCTCCAATCCGTCTACCACATAAGATCACGATCAGCCTCCGTACTCTACTAGATATTCCTAAGAAAGGGAATGGAATCTAAAGATAGTTAAAACAGATATTCGTGTCTATGCCATAGTTTTCTAGGTCGGTAAAATGAAAAATGACACTTCCGGTACATCTTAAATTCACGATTAGCTCCATGAACTCCAACAGTTCTAGGGATAGCATATTAGAATTATCGGAAATGATATACCTGGGACAAATTCACAGTATTCAGTGTCACTAATATGAATGGTGTCATCTTTTATATATGGAAGAAAAGGGAGGAAGGGAAACTGGTTGAACAGAAAATAATTGAAAAGGAAAGAATTGCATCAGGTTCATAGTTATTATATGTAACATTGTACTATCCAGGTCTTTAAGTTCATGTTAAGATCATATCGGTGTACGGTACTCCTATAGTAAGGGCGGGGGAAGAGCAAAAGGAAAGAAAAAAATAAAACGTAAAACGATCGATATTAGGGTTGGAACCTATCAGTAGGATTTCGTATCTTTTCAGGTTATATCATCACGCTATTCTTATCAGTTACCTCCGTGGCACCACACGACTGCAGCGGCATCTGTGGCGCAAGTTAATCAACAATATTGTAAGATCTAAAAAAATGTTCAAATTTTACGATTTAAGAACAGTTTTTATTTTCCTAATCGCACAAAACAAAGAATCAATATCTGTAAAATTTCAGATCGGTAGAAACCAGAGTCTGATGTATGTGGGGAATAGACTCTGAAACTGCCTCATGGTAAATTGTAGGAAAGTGAATTTTGTTTGTATTTCACAACTAAAAAGCAAAAAAGAACCAAAGAGTACAAAAAAGTCCCTTCCATGGTCACGCATCATATATGCAAGTACTTCCAAGATACATAAACGTAGATATTTTTAAAATATAAAATATGCATTTTAAAAGCTTGAAGCGTCAAGTTTCGTAAGTAATAGTGGTTTAAAATTTATGAAAAAAGCCTCAATCTTTTAAAATGTATATTTTTTAAAATATCTTCGTTTATGTATCTTCTAAGTATTTGCACCTATGATGAGTGACCAAGGAAGGGACATTTTTGTGGTATTTTTTTTTTTTTCGTTTTCAGTTTTCTTGAAAATTAATTTTAACTTCTTAGTACAGTATATTTTTATATAAAAACTAGTTTTAAATTTTTTTAAAAGTTTTTTATTACGAAGAAGGAAAAGCTCCTGCTTCGGTTCAAATGAGTGACCAATGATACGATGCCCGTCTTAGAAGCTTCTAAGTCATACTCTCTGCGCCAATGAGTGACGGGGACTCCTATCACCACTCGCAAAAGTTCTTCATGAATCAGTCAAGTCCCAAACCTCGAGTCAGTGTATTTTTTCACACGTTGCAATTGTGGTTTCGTCGAAAACACGTCGTCCGAGTCCACGTGTTATGTCACATGTAAACTTATAAACTTTTGAGCCATTTTTCGGCTTCATCCTGCTGAAGGGCTGAAATACTACTTTCTTCATACTTCATGATGTAAGGTTGTGAATCCTTGTACAATGCACTGCTGCTCCTTCAGTGATTATCCGGGAAACTCTGGACACATCAAATGGACTTCTACATCAACTGAGAAACCCACGTCAAGACTTCAGTACTCATTAGTTTGCGTACTGTAACATTTAATATTTCATGTTTGTAAATATCACGTGCTTCCTTGCACTCCGAGACAAACGCATTTATCAATTGATGCCTCTAAGGAGGAACTGTTAACAGCAAATTATAATTTAAAGTAATCAATCAATTTCGATCGAGCATTATAAGTTGTAAACTTTAAGATTTCTCTTGTTTTCATCTAGTTTGGTAAATAACCTTCATTGTAATGTGTATATTGCAGTCAAATATCTACTAACTACTATTAAGCTTTGCTGAGAATCTCAAAACATTTAATTTAACAAGATGCCATTAGTCCTTATGCAAGCAGAAACATTTCGTTTTTGTTACTTTACATTTCTGTAGCATCTTTAAATCACGATATCTCCAGAACCTCTAAAGGGATTTTGTTCATAGTACTACATAACCCCGAATTCACTGCAAGTGCTAAATAATATATTTGATACAATTTTTGTAAGAAACTTGATTTTTGAACTTTAAATGTTCAATATACCAAATTAGTGAAAACTCACTAAACTATTTGCCATGCATCAGTGTCTCAATACTTCATTAACTGTTATTACTGCCTCAATTGTAATTCTGCATGTAGCCTTAAATTTCTATATATTTTTTGGGAATAATTGAGGTAATTTACTCATTTGTTGAAGTGTTATGTCATTGAACTTGAAGTGTAATCTGCGGTCAACTCTTTCATTTAAACCCTTATACAACCCTTACAACCCTGAGTATTCATAAACTCTCTCATATGCAATACCGACTTACTACAATAACGAATATTCCATTAAAATAAAATTGTTACGCTAAGGGGAAATTATCCTATTTGAATTATGTGTTCATTAAAATATTCTGCACACATTAATAAATATAATTTACTCTCAATTTATATATTTATAACCATTAATTTATATAATTAACATCCGTTTAAGCATTGGGTGCATTTTTATTTATCATGTTTACGCGATTAATAAACATAAAATATTATTAAAACATCACAACAACCCTTGAAATTTGTAGTGACAGATTGTTCTTTTAGAATTTAATTACAGATAATTTTATTAATTTCATGTATATTAAGAATTAATTAATGATAATTCTTCATTGGAGTTATGACGATAAATTGATAAATGAATAAAATATTTGCATTTAAAGTCATTTTTATGGAAAAAATTGAATTTAAGGAATAGGAGTAATTAAATACACAAAAATAAATGATAGCTTGCATGAATGTATGAGCCACTCATTGAAAGTTAATTATCCTGGAAGCATTTCATAATAATTTGAAACACATCAATTTACTTTGGCATTTTCGTTAGAATTAACTATATCATGTTAACATGTCAGTTTTCACCCTCCCCAAAATACCATAGAATGAATATTACAGGTATAATAACACATTTGGTATCCATTCAATTTTTCACCTTTTCATTAGAATCTGAAAGTCAGTGAAAGACATCGAAGAAGTAAATTGTCTTTAATGTATACAACGGGTACTAAGACTAATATTATAGTACGGATCATATTATAGAAGTAAATATAACGAAACTTCCTCTTTCATGTAATACAATGAGTAATGGAGAACATTTGTATTATTTTTGATAAAATTTATGAGTTTATAAATGTAATCTCCTCGATAAATAAATATTAATTGAAGATGTCTAAATAATACATTTAAGCAACCTATAAAAATGAGTTCGGTTTCGCGTGGGTACAATGGCTTTTACAGTGACATGAATGTTTGACCTTCGTTATAGTTAAGACAACGTAAAACTAGCATGAGCAAATTCACTTGCGTGATGATGTCTCCTTTAATTCGTGAAATAAAGTGAAAATTAATAAAACTCTCTTTATTCATCTCATTTGAAGACATGCATTTGAAAAATTATTTCTAAGTGAACCTCTTCAATATAAAAGGAACATTCACTCAAAAAGTCTAGTTTCCTTCTTCAGTAGTTTCGTTTTGCCTGTATCGGTGAATGAGTGAACAGTCACTCAGGGAAACGTCACTTATATTGTTAGGGCTTTTTGTAAACCGTTTTTGTATCAAAGGGAAATTCATAAGTGCTATACTAAAAATAACTGGTGATGTTATAAAAAGTAGAAACACGTAAAGTTTAAATTGTCATTTAAGAGTTTATGTATCCGCGGGGTTTATTTTATAATCCACTCTAATCCTCATTGATATTTGAATTTGAATCAACAAAAGTAAGGAACAGGAGAAGAAATGAGATTCAAATTGAATCAAGTAAATGCTTGGGAAAACTGCCAACAGAGAAACAAGGATCTGACGCATCTAGAGATAAATAATGTAAAAGATCGTGTTCCCAAAATTGCATTTCTCTAAAGAACCTCGAAAGAAAACATACTGAATAAATGTGTTTCATAAAACGCGATCTTGCTTTGTCAATGTTTTTTTTTTCGGTAGAACTTAATGCAACAAGGAAAAATCCCACAAAGAATAAAAATATCAAATAACTGCCAGGTTACTCCACGCATTAAATGTATTGTCAAAGTTGTTTTTACCCACCCATCAATAATAGAAAGGAAGATTTATATTTATCAAACGGGAACAAACTCATGACAACATTTAAATTTATTTTGTACTACAGCAACAAGCTACCAATTCACTACATGTTTACTTTGGTCATGGTTACATTTTGACTGCTTATACTAAATACATAGTTTGTTTACCTTTTGTGTTTACCACTATGATTGAAGAAAGAAATTTAAGTTGTAATTAATAATTCATAATATATTTGTGTATTTTATTTTACATGCTGACTTCTTACCATGCTACTTGACTACTAACAATAAAAAGTATGTTTTCCATTATTATTTTATATAGTTTGAATCTTTAACTCGAACATACTTGATCAATAAAATAACCTAAACGTTTGTTTTCTACTCTCTGGCATTAAAAGTCTAGACTTAATTCATGTTTTGAGCATGTTAGGTAGAAAAAAGACGTTTGTTTGAGGTAATTAATATCTAAGCTATATCATTCAGCAACACATTTGTACATTATCATTCATTCACACAATAAGAAAATATTTATTAAATGAATGTTTTTATCTAAGCACGAGTCCTAATGCATACTCCTCTTGTGAAAGGAACATTGGAGTTCCGCCCACGAAAGAGCAGAGTGAGGTAGTGAAGCAATATCGCACAACGGAGGTCCATGGTTTAATTCAATTTCGTTCCTAATTACGCGCGTGAAAATTTCATATCCCCTGTGTTCCCTGGGTGACCAGGTGTTTGGGAATGGTTCTTTTTCCTTGGGATGTTGAGGGAAGGGGAATTGGGGATTACGAAGAACGACGGGGACGTGATATTTGAAATAGTGTCGTTGGATGCCGGAACGAATAATTTCTGTGAGTACCCGTGTAACTACATTGTGAAATCTGGAGTTAAACGGAAGGATGATGATGATGGTGATGATGATTATTATTATTATATTTATTATTATAAAATCTTCTAGCTTTAGTAACGTACCCGATTGCATTATATCAATCTCATCATTTAAGAGATTAACTGAACATCTTCAATGTATTTTAATATTTTCAATAATATTGTGTTTACCGCAAACGATTTTTCTGATACAAATGGAAATTCTTACAACTAACTAAATATTACTAATAAAGAAAAGCGATTTGATTTTTTTGTCAGACATTTTAATTTTGATTCAAATTGATAAAGTAAAATGCCACAATTTCGCAAAAACAATGTGGTTTCTAAACATGCAAAAGAACAGTATGTTTTGTCTCTAAGGTGAGACTTCATGAGGTGTGCTAGTTCATTGCTAGAGAGTGACTGTTTCTAAATTGGAGCGAGAGACGTTCAGAAATCTAACAATGTTAGATCACCAATCTCTTTCTAAATATACATGTACATGGAAGAATTCAAAATATAGCAATAAAAAAATTTGCAGTGTGCCCAACTCAACTTTCCTATTATAATTCATAACAAAAACTCATGGCACTAAACACTCAACATAACACTAAAAATTTAAGAAAAAATAAAGATATCAAAAAAGAAATCATAATATATTGTTAAACAAGATAACAGTAAAATTTCAATCTATTTCAAAATATTTATCACCACAGTACATGGTAAACTTCAAAAAATCATAATAACACGAAACTATAGATTGCATGAATTGTCTTCCACATTACACACTTTGGAATAGCCTTATTTGTAGACTAAAGAAAGCGCCTCCAAAATAACTCCTTTTTTGCGAAATCAATTCTGTATTTTGAAAACTGTGCGATGTACAGGAATGCGGTTTAGCCATTTGTACGTAGAATTAGCTGAACAATCAAAATGCTTCTATGCATATTTTCAAAAATGTGAATATTAAGAAACCGGTGTGTAAATGAAGTGAGTGAGAAACGGTGTGTAAATGAAGTGGGAATGAGCTTTTCAGAAATAGGTTTCTATTCCCATCGCATTCAAAGTCAAATCTCAAATTTGGTTTCGATTCATCAATTTGTTCGTGAGTAATCAGAGGAACAAAATTCTTCATTTGCATACATATACATATACGTACAATATTGTACATCATCGCAAAAATTTGAAAATATACTCTTCTGGAACCAATTCGGAAAGTTCCGAAAAGCTCTCATTTTTTTCTATCAATTACCAAACTTTCCTTACACACTCTTTGTAATTAGAAAGTAAGAAACTCAGGTCGTTTTTTCTTATTAGTAATATTCTGAAGAACAGGAAAAAGAGCAGACGTTAATCCTTATCAATAAAACTAACACAAAATATTTTGTTATTTATAACGGGTTTTAAAAATTTGCAGACATATTTAGAGAGATTTATTAAAATATAAGGAGATTAATGTATGTGTGTCTATGCTGGTGAATGTGCCAATGCTTTCTTATTTCTTTAAAAATTTAATTATTAATTGGAGTATTCTTTTATTTTAAACTGTTTACTGTTGTCTACTTAATCCTGGATGGGTAAAGTCTCCTGGCATCAGGTATAACTTAATTCTTGTTTTCTACTACTTAAGTTTGGCAATACTTATATGGTATATAATAATTAGGGATAATTTGTATGATCATATCTTTAAAACAATCAGTAAATATTGTTTTTGTGTTTAGCGGTGGATGGAAGGTGATTAGAATAATGCTGATCACATGAAATACGTACAGGAAAGAACTGCACATCTCAATATCAGAATGAATAACCATAAAAAATACTCCAAATAAAACATGTCAAAGCTCATGCATTGAGATTGTCCTCCGAAGAAATGTAATAAAATATAACTAATCATTTTATCACTTGGTCTTCCTACTTCAGCTATCAGTGTTATGGTTTCCTAATCTCGCGGGTAACAATCTCTAAACAAGTTATAAATTAATTTCAGCACGTGTCCCGAAAGTGAATATGGGCTACGTTTCTTACTAACTAAATTTACACGATGTTGCTGGTAATATGAAGTGATTGACGGAAGATCTCTCATCTATGAGCCTAGCAACCATAATTCACCCATAAGGTTTAATTCCCATGGAGAAACAACTCTTACGTAATCAGCATAAAAAATTTCACTTAACATCACAGTGATCTCGAACACTTATGTCCATCGTTTTTTATTACTATTACGGCATTTGTTCCCCAATCCATAATTAGAGGTTTCCCGTGCGTGTCACACTCATGGAGACTCAACTGTAACTTAAGGAACATCGGAGTGTCTTTAATCTCATCAGCACTTTAAAAAAATTATTCGACAATGATATCCGTCAGATTAGATTATTGAATGATATCGCCCCTTTTCTGGGGATAACTTTCCTTAGCGGTCCAATCGTTATATTATGACTATTACGAGTGCTGGGAAATAGGACGAAATTTGATGTTAACCTGCATTATGAACTCTAATTTTTCTCTCTTTTCGAACGTAAAATTGCAAAATATTACATACAAAATCGCAAGAAACATGTGCAAAATTTCATATATATGATTTCAAGGCTCGAAAAGGGTCACTTCTCTGTGGATCTCAGAAAACAGTTGTTTAATATTTCTTTAACGTCTGATGAAAAATTTACTAAACAGTACGTCAAAGGTAATTTCTATGTTATTCTAGATATTTTTTCTTGACATGGAAAAAACCGAAATGCATCACTTATAATTTTTACAATTTTAGAAACATGAATTACAGAAATTTGTTTTAACATGACATATGGTGGATCTTTAATATATGATCTTTAATGAAATACTTATGGAGCTATTTCATGTAGGCTTACCTAGTAATTTGATTTAAAGCTATAAAAAAATTAATTTTTGAACCAAAAAATGCAATTGGGAAGCAAATGAATAATTTTGTACATTTTTATTGGGTTTATCTAAAAACGCGTTCTTAAAATTTTTAATGTTTCGGCTACTTTTGGTAAATTGGCANAAATTAATTTTTGAACCAAAAAATGCAATTGGGAAGCAAATGAATAATTTTGTACATTTTTATTGGGTTTATCTAAAAACGCGTTCTTAAAATTTTTAATGTTTCGGCTACTTTTGGTAAATTGGCAAGTTTACGCATTTTTATTGCGTGCAATATTATTTTCAGTTAATGGTGCTAACCATGGTTTTCCCCTTATTTATTTTCAAAGAAAATATTGTATATTTCGAAAAAAAATGATACTTTAAAAATCATTTCATTACTAAATATACGAGAAAATGTTTTTAAAACGTCATTATAACCACTGTGAAAATTTTATCAATATTTATTACTAATTTGTATAAATATTAATATCTATTACTGATCTATTATTTCAATAATTATCAATATCTGGCACTAAATTTTATATCTGTTACTAATTTGTATATTTGCATATTGATCATAAACACAAAAATACTTTCTTCTGAAGCGCCAACGTTTTTAGGAAACTTCATATGCGTATTGAGTATCCGCACACGTAGTCAATTGTTCCCAAAATAATTTGAAAACATTCGTAAATTCCATTAGTAAGTACTATCCAATCACATTTGTTACGAGATCCTATCTCCCCTAATATTGGCGTCAACAACTTCCGTAATACCCAACGGGGCCTCTAAATAACCAGTGAAGCGAGCGCGTCTCATCAAGTTGAGAAAGTACGCGATATTCACGACGTGGAAGTCGTGTTATCACTATGATGACAAGCGGCTAATGGGGTCTCTCGGAATGGCACAGGACGCACTTTTATTATCGGCCGCTAGATCACCATTGGGGTGGCTAAATACTCCCAAAGGAGTAATTTAACGGTCAGTTGCATTAACCCTATATTACTGTAGTGGTACTGCCCACATCCGGCATTTGTTTCCATTCGAGTCGGGGAACATGGAGTCTGGGTGTTTGTTTCCGCGATGGATGTTTAACCACTGAACTGCTGCATATTCATGTTAGGTGCAGGGCAAACAAACTTTTGTTTTTGGGGCGGGGATGCGAGGCATTTTCTAGTTATTCCTTGTCGTTCGTTTGGCGTTTCATGTGGATTTCGCTGCTTTATATCGTCTTATAATTTGTACTTCTATAGAAATTTTTCTACCTTTACCACATACAATAATTAACTATTTATTACATTAGTTACATAAAAAAGCTACTCGTTTTCCATGGAATGTATATGGAGAGTACTATATTCGTCTAATTTATGTCTCTAGAAAACACTTAATATTCTAAATTTGGAGAACCAATGTTCATAATAATATCAAAAACCGTTCCTATGAAGTATATTTTTTCCAGATCGACAAAAAATAACATCTAAACATTCATGCGATTCAATTTGTTATGGATCCCTGTATATGTGTATATATATTTGACCTTCGTACAGTACAAAAGATTGTTATTCATACATAATATTTCTTTGGTTACTCGTATAAAAATTATCGAATATGAAGAAGAAAGAAAAATAGACAAAATCATTTTGGTTTCGTTGAAGTGTAAGTACGATGTAGCTTCCGTTGTTCATCCACCGTATTATCCTACCGGGGTAATGTCAACATTCTGCTTCGCAGCAACGCCAACTTGTCAGCACTGGACCTATAACTTGTGTAGTTTCCAAACAGTAGTTTGGAAAGTTGCAAAAGTGCCTCAAGGTTGTCAGAAACGTTTATGAAAAATAATCAGAATAAAAGCGTAAAAACTGAAACATTACAGAAACTGAAAGAAGTACTGGTGATCGGACTCACTGAAGCTACAATGAAACTATTTGACGATATACGCTGAAAACTTTACTAGCGACTTTTCTATGAAATACGTCTTCTTCAATGCTACTCGACAGATCTTATTTATAAGATTCTCATTATTATTAACTTAAACTTTCAAACGTTTGGTTTAAGTTTTGTTTATAAAATACTTATTTTATTTTAGAATAAATTCAGTGTTTATTAACTATGTGATTACCTCAAAGTTACGTCGTAAGTACCCTGGTACATGAGACAATTTCTACGAGTTGTATATGTAAACAAATCTCTTTCTGCATATTTTCTTAATATTTTGGCAAACTATCACTCGATACCACATATCATGAATAATAATTCCTTGTGAGTAGATAGTTTTCTTAGAAGTCTCGTATTTACTATCTCGATCAAAAAAATTTTTTTAGACTTCCGGAAGAGTAAATATGGGAGGGAAAAACAATATTTGGAAGCTGTAGAAAATGAAAATTTTCATTTGCCCTTGTTAATGATTGTCCGACAGGGCAATTTTAATGCAAACTTACGTTATGTTGGATAAAAATGGAAGGCGGGTCCGAGATTCGAACTTGGTTCCTTCTACTTAGCGCGATGATGGACTACCAACTGCGCTAATCCATTCTCCTCGTCCATCGTGACATTCAACTTTTAAGAGATATCTTTATGTTAATACAAACTTTTTTGACGTGAGAGTAATATACAACATAATTAATTATTCCTCTCAAATAATGAGAAATATAATTTTTTTACACAACTATAAAAACTGGCATATTTGTAGTTCACGATTATATACTTGTTAACAAATTCGTATTTCATGATATTTAGTTTAAATTTAACGTCAAGCGTCAACAGAGTGTGTTCAGTAACATCAGAAATGTTAAAAAAACGCAACATTTTAGAGTGTTTTTATTGTGTGTCTGTATTTGTTTCGTGGGTTAATATTTATTTTTCCACGCTCTCCACTCATTTTATTGTTTTGTGAAAATAACTGTTATTACATGTGTCATTTATAATGCCGCAAAAACATTTTTTCTGCAATCTAAACATGTGATTTCCAAGCAAACTTCAGCATCGCTATGTGGATGACAAAAATGGATTTATTCCGGCTATAAGGTCACTACACTTGCTTGGCGTTCCTTGAAAATATCCGTGAAAATCTTCCCTCAAAAACGTTATATTACGTATGTGGCATATACATAGAAGTTTGTTACTTTTCCGCGAGAAAGCATCCAAGGAGCAACTTTAATGAACAACGTTTGTGCTACACGAATCACACAACCGTTGATAGGTCTGTTTTTCTGACATCTAGAGTATCTGTGAACATGTTCATTGGAAACCCAGCTCCAACAACAAAAGGAATTTGTTTAATATAAGGTGCATGCATTGAACAATATTTAGAAGGACTAGAATAAATTGCTGAAGTTAGTATAAGTGTATGAGAATGAAAACTTTGATTTCGCATTCATTCTTATGTAACCTCCGATTCATGTACCTAATGTAATTGTATATCGTCTTGGACGCATCAATTCACTGTTTTTTTTCTCTCGAATACCGTTGCATTAATACCGTTAATGAACCGTTGAAAGAACTGAATTCGGACATTAAAATTTTTAATAGATCAAACATTATGGCGTATGCATTAAATAATAATAATGTGTATTCTGTGACAAAAAAATTTTCTTTGCATTTTTTTACTTTTAAAAATTTAATTTTTCTATATGAATTCTATAAAAAACTTTTCCTGTTTTTTTTAAATATTCACCGAAGATCTCCTGATACTGAAAGTGGCAAAGTAAATTAGAAAAGAAATATAACGTTGGACTACTGATTTTATTGATGAAAATGTATTTCCTATAGAATGTCATTTCAGTTATGTGTAATTGTTATCTATATTTACCGCAGAATTAAGAAGCCAGTTTCAATGAAATATAGTATGTTATGTAAATATTTGTTTTGTTTTAAATGAAATTATTTCCTCCTAGGAATTGATTCAGCAAGTTTCAAAAGTTATATTTGTCTTAATTCCTAAGACCATAATGTAGTTTTTGCATTATGTACATTGCAGCAACATGAAGAATAATTTACTTCCACAATTTTTTGTTTCAAAGTTGCTTACGTCTCGTCGTATGTATTATACCTTCAATTAGTTCCTGCTATTATTTCCCGGAAATTGCGAATCTCTTCTTTGATATCTTTGTTCCGAGAATAGCAAGTAGCACGTCCTCCTCTGATAGGTAAATGGCACGGGACGGAAAACAAATGACTTAAAACTGCCGACCTCAAAAATAGCAATGCGAGAGTCCTTGGGTTATTTCTGCACAGAAGCGCATGCAAGATACCAAAATGTCAAGGTCAACTCTCGGATTCAGTATAGAAACCATCTAACGCATCTGAAATATCACTCGTTTCCATTATGAGACGTTTCACTACCGTTCACCATTGAATAATATAAATATACTTCGAAGTATCCATCCTTCTCCCTACGGATAACAGAACTATGAAAATCTCTCCGTACTCTTCTACAGAAACATTTCGCTATAGTTAAAATAAATTGATAAATTATCATAAAAAAGCAAACCCCTTCGTGTTCTGCAGCACAATTGATGGCATTTTTCGTGAATTTTACAATAAATGTAAAATAATAAAAGTTAATTTCTTGGAATGTCAGTGGAATCGAAATCGGAAAAAAGAATCGATGAAATTATTTGAAATTTCGAAGGACTCTTCCTGAGAATTATTGATACTAAAATAAATGTGTGTTAATGTTGGTAAATCACAAGAGCTGAAAAGCAATTAAAATTGGCTGCTAATAGGTATATGTGAACCAGCACTCGCATGACTATTAACTATGAAAATTTCTAATGTGTCTGCCAGACTTCAATTGCGTTAAGTGAGACGGACAATCCACTGAACATATAATCCATGTGATTGAATCGCAGAAGCAGAATTATATGAAGGTCATGAAGAATATTTTTCAAGTACGTAAATTAAAAGTACAATAGAGTTCAGAGGAGTTAAATATGAGCTCAGTTTATTAAGCTTTCTGTGTAAATTGTATGTTCCTTTTGCCTGGATTTTAATATATTTCGGTATTACGCTCATATAAGTATACAATACTGAAAACTGTAAATATGTTGTAAGTTTTATTTGTAGTATTTAATTTTTGAAATAAACGAATGTGAAAATTTAAATTTGTTACAAAAGAGGAGGAATATAGAAACGAACATATGAATTTAGGATATCACATAAGAACCTCGAGTATTGCAGAGCAAAACAGGCTAAAAAATTCTAATGCTCTTAACAGGTGTTTTATTAGCAGAATCTTCAGAAATGATTGTTTTAATTTTCTTTCCTGGGCAACGTCGGGTATTTCGGCTAATTAATTAATAAAATTCGAAGTAATTGCAACTTCTTCATTCACTAAACATTAAATTAACTGCATGTGTAAATAATTAAGAGTAATAGTACCTGAATTACAATTATTGAATTCAGTTTCAATGGCTTGTATATTTTCTTCAATATTTATTTTAATAAAAGAGTGTGATTATTTCTTCAATTTTATTTCGATAAATGTGTTTCTTTTAACGTATTTGCAAAATTCGTTCATTATCATACTCGTGTGTTTTTTGCATGAATTAATACATTTTGCGTATTTCTGTATGTCTATTAAATGGTTTTATCGTGAGTGGACCTGTCTAAAGGCGACGTGAAATTTTTACAATTGTATTACATGTATACTATAAGGGATATAATTTTTAATACGCTTTCATGTACAAAATAATATTTTGATTGCAACTGACAAGGGAACTTTTTACACGTGCAGATCGAAAGTGGTCCTGATTGTTTTATACTGAAACGCATTGACTTCAAAAATGTCGTGTCAAAATATTAGTGACGCACACTGGAAGGTAATGAAAAAAGTTAGGAGAGATCGATCCTTTTCTCACGGCGAAGAGCCATTTTTGTGGGCTCGTACGTGCGACCCTGAAGTAACAAGCGGACGAGCAGCGAGAGCAGAATCACGTGGCGAAGCTTTGATTCGTTCGACTTCTTGGTGACTTCGCAATTCAAAGAAGACACCCAAATGCAAACAAACAATGCTTTTCCCACGCGTTTAAAAAAGGAAGAGCTGACCCAGTTAAGTCAAATAGTAAAACTATGTAAATTCGCTAAGTATGTTATTCACGTTAAAGTTTCCTTTCTCTGTTTTTGTAGAAGAATTCAAGTAAAATGTTAGATTTAAATTTTTTGATTTTTTTATTTAAATATAAATCATCCAAGTCTTCCATTTTAAAAATGATTGTACAAGAATGAACGTACAGGAGGAAATTAAAGGGTGAATGAAAAATTCATTTCAACTTTTTTAATTTTAGTAGATACAAGATACATAAATAATTATCAATAACACTGGAAATTCATCCATAATTTTTATTATATTTCAGCGTTCTTATAAGATTTTCTATTATATATTTGTTCGTGAATTATGTTGTAGAAAATGCGAATTCATTGTACACGTAAAACATTTTGATTAAGAAATTGAATTATCAACAAAATGATTTTTTTGCTTACTCACACATTTTTGTATTGCCTTTAAATAATATAATGAAAACAGTTTGTATCTATATTTTAACACCAAAAACAGAGAAATAAAATTGTATAATTTAGGTATAACTTATGTGTGAAATATCGTAATTATAAAAGATATATATTTGTATTTTCTTACGAGAATTGGTACCGGAGAAGGATATTTAGCAGACATCACGGCTTATGGCAGCAGTCGATGATCTTTGAATACATTAACTGTTTAAGCCTGTACTGGAAAGGTTTGACTTTCCTCATGATTGTTCAAAATGTGATCGGAAAGAAGATGCTAAAATTTGGCGAACATATTTTTCTTTTTTCACTACCTTCCAGTAAGCCATCATCGCTAATATTTTGACATGACATATTAATAGTCAATATGTTTCAGTATAATAAAATCAGGACCACTTTCGTACTGCGCTCGTTGAACGTTATTACCCTCGTGAGAATCATTTACGTCTCAATACAACTATGAAAACAAGTTACTGAACTTTTCGTCAAACACGAAGTGTGCCATTTACAGAAGTGTAAAAAAATTAAATTATTTTCATATTGTACTTTAATTAATATATTTGTCTGCATCACGTTATCGTACTTCACCGACAGGGGTGGTCTAGTGGCAGCGACTTCGATTCTACGGTGGAGTTCGAATTCAAACTCTGCTCCGTCGAAATACGTGAGGTTCTCAGCTGGGGTTTCCTTCTCTTCCTAATTCACGGTTGGGTGCTACAACACACCTCTGAACATCACCGAAAGGCATGGAATGAAGAAACCTTGACGATAGAGAAAAATGTGGAGTTGCTGCAATTATATTTATATTAAGGAACGTTTTAAAAAGTATGTTATTGTTTAGGTGTTGTTAAGGAATACAATAAAATATTAAAGCTATTATGTACATTATCTTCATTCTTTCGTGCTTCATCAAACTTCAAATTAGATTCCATTCCCGATACACTCTTCAAAACAAACTCTACACTAATTTTTAAAGCGCAGAAACCGAGACAAAGCGAAGTAAATTTTCATTTTATTACCACTGCGATTTTTATTTCACCATTTTTTTTACTTTCATAAAATATTATTAACTTGTCATTTCTTTCACATAATGTACTCAAATTTTTGGCTTCTGTATTGGGAAATACAAGTAAGTAATATTAATTTGAAAAGCGAATAGTAATGCAGACATTGCACTTTATTGTAGTCACATTAGTTGTAACGCTGTATCAACAAAAAAGATTGAAATGTTGTACTACATAAAAATTCATATAGAACAGCGGATGTTTGAACAATATTCGAGTATAACGAGTAAGTAATGTTAGTTACACATCAAATAAAGCAAACAGTTTTTAAACATAAACAATATTTTAAGGGATATTAGCTGTTCAAAGAGAGTGACGAAATATTTATTATCATTACCTCCTGTTGAACAAGTAAATCTACTGTACAATATCCGCAACTGAGTTTCCTGATTACAACCAACGCCGTATTCGACTGTTTCCCTCGCAATCAGTGACTCTGAAAACAAAGGGCTGTTAAACCGCGAACAAAAATTAACGTAAGCTGAATAAATGGCTAAAATTAGCTGGATATCCTCCGCGTTTCACACGAAAGCAGTAGATTTGCATTATTTTCGTGAACATGGAACGGTGTATCTGTATTTTATTCCTCGAAAAAGGGCAACAAAGCTATTCGAGGCTGAGGATAAAAGGTTTGTAACCAATATTTATTATTACAGAAAGTATGTAAAAACGAAACCGAGGAGAAGATGAATAGCGAAAATAAAATGCGTAATTCTTTTTCATTCGTTAATATAAATTTTGCACAATTATTTCTAATTAACAACATCTGGAGAAACATTTTTTATCGTTTGCGCATATACACTGATACGCAAATACACCTTTTCTGCAAAACCGGACCGAGCAGATCACACTAATCAAGTACCGTACTATAAAGTATTAAAAGCTGTGACGGCAATCCTATTAATCTGTCCTATTATTTTATCTTTCACCGAAATAACTTAATTATAAAAACTACATCAATAAAAGAAGGCACTAGGCACACTTATTTCAAAAGATGTTACTTGACTACTTTCAGTGCTGAAAATTGATAGCTCTGGCGCGTCTGACCATAAACAATATTCGCAGGGAATTGAATGTAAGTTACGTGATGTGCATTATCATGTCGCTAGTAAAAATGGCCATTGAGTGCCCATCTCTTAGCACCAAACGGCCATTCTTTTCAAGTGGCCATCAATATTCGTTTGGCGATAACAAATGGCTACCCAATGGCCATTTTTACTTACAGATACTATTCATAAATGTTCTGATGTCCTGTTTACATTGTACGAAATAGATAAATACGAAAATGAGTGAAGCTTGCCTACAACTAGAAGATGGAGAGAGGTTGTATCCGCAGAATCTCAAGGTAAATAACATTACTTAGAAGTAAACGTTCATATTACCATTCAGAATGAGAGTTTTATTCAATTTCATTTAATTGTACGGGTTTAGCTAGTCAATATAATGCTTCTTTTCGAACCTGGTGGTACACTATCGAACTGTAATCATTCGGTTCAGAATAGTTCACTAACAGGCTACTAAATTAATAATTACGGTTTAGCATTCTTGACGTAAATTGTTGTTCGTTATATTATTCTTCAGGATATCTTCTCAGTTCTGATCTAACTACTTTCTAATGAAAGACTGAGATGAGAGGGATCGGTCATACAACAAAAGATTTTGTTTATCTTTTTTCAATACCGATAGAGGCGGAAAAGCTCACTCAAGTGGGCCGCTGCTGATCTAATCCGACCTCTAAAACAAACCCAACCTCTCGTGCCGGGCTGCTCGTCGTGGCAGTTGAAAGTCACGCTGCGTCACAGGCTGCGAAGTGATCGGAATGGATGATGGAAGATAATTGATGGCGACAGCGCGCGGGACAATCCAGTCACGTGATTGATTGACGGGGAAGCCCCCACTCGACAGGTGGCACACCTGGCGATGAACGGTGGTGGTTGCAAGTGAAGCGAACGTGTCAGCCATGCGGGCGCAAGAATCCGGATTGTTTTTGGCAGGTTGCGGCAGAGTGCTGAGCTGCGGGTCAGCGCCACTGCTCCGACACAGGTCAATCGCTCAACCGTACAACAGTGAGGGAACGCTATCACATCCAAATCGCGAATCGCAATGCGGGATATTACACTACCAAGTTTGGTTGTACATAAATGTACTCTTGTTGATGTTTAATTAATTGGCTCATTTTACTCATTTTAAAACATTTAACGATTGAATTAAATTAATTACTTATATTGTTCATTTTATTTTTCACTTAATCGCGTGAACACAATAATGTAACGAATTTCACTTAATCGCATATTTCATTTGATTATTTATACTATAAATTACTTAATCATGATTGCCTATCTTATATAATTATATTTAATGCTAAGAGGTAGTACATTTGAATCATTAAGAAGTCAGTCTTTTGTTCCACAAAAGAAGAAAAAAACGACGAGGCGGTATAAAAGCACAGCATATAATTTTTATACACTTTTGTTTTTCTTCACCATATTATGAAAAAAGGAAATATATTAGATAAGATATTATTCTATAATTTCACAAACATTTCAACTTATTCTTCTACTTCTTAATGGATACATACATAAATTAAATCAATACAAAAATAAAAAACGAGGCTGCGGGTAAATTCACTTCCAATTTATTTAATCCGTTTTAAACGGTCCATTTCACGTACTAATTCATGTAATACACACCAGAAAGGAGGTGGGTTGTATGACAATTTTCTAGCATGCTCAATTTTTTAATACGACATATATAAATTGACTAGCGCGCTAATAAGCGGCATCTCTGCTTATTAGTTGCAGCGTGTGTGATCTGTCGAGTCAGCTGCGAAGTTAAAATAGTGTGCGTAGTGGTATTTTTTTCCGTTGCGGTATTTTGTGGTTACTTGAGGTCCGTAAATCAATCATATTGAATAAAATACTTAATTACATCAACCATTCGTTTATCAATGAAGTCTGTAAATGTATTCAGAGAAATGGATGTTGTTAGTTGTTTGTTGCACGTCACGTGGCGTTGTCAGACAACACATCTTAACAACATCCATTTCTCGTCCAATGTCGTGTAAAACGCTTATTTAGAAACATTCATTTTCTGTACAAGCAGATGATGTCAAGCGTGACGTCATTCACTTCACATCCATTTCTTGTACAGCCACTGAACGCAAATTGTCTGTAAAATGTATTGTGTAAAGCGGGCTTTGGAAGAAAGATTTTTCAATTTCAATCACACACTCTTAAGAAATAATTTGCACTCGTGACATGAATAGAAGTGTTACACAAATGATGGTTACATGTGCAACAAATGTTAAATTACTCAGAAAAAGTAAGTAACATTCGCAACAGCCGTCCGAAAGAGAATTTCAAAGGTAAACTGTGAGAACCATCAACGCAATGAAGAATGTTAGGGGTCTACTTCTAAGACGCGTATTTAAAAATGGTACGACTGCAAATCTTCACGCTATTTTCTGATTCTTTTAGCTTAAAGATTGCGCCAAAAAGATCAATTTTGAAGGGGAATATACAAGTGATAATGATGATCTATTTCATTGGCATTTTTAATGGATATTTCCTTTTCCATCTATATTGTTGACATTAATTTGTGCTAGAGACATTTAAAAGCTTATTAACTTTACAAGATTTTTTTTTTCTTTCGGAGAGTTCACGCAGTTAAGTAAAATGTGAAATTAATTTCTATTCTAATTCCAGTATTTTGTGCTGTAATTGTTTTGTTTGTGATTCCAATGGTGTGGCAGGTAACGTAACTGAACTCCAATCCCAACAAACTATTTCAATATATTCCTGACGAAAAATTACAATTTGCGTTAATAACTGAAACGAATCGGTATACAAATATCCTGAACCTATTTATCCTAACTGGAGAACCACCTGATATCCGCTGAGAGGTGGCTGCCAGAAGTGAAAACATTAGACAACAACGTCTAAAACCCACCCCCTTTACGGACAGCAGTCAGCTCCTCACCGCCTGATATCTAGGAAAAGTTTCCTCCATACGACAGAAGATCTAACCGAGTCAGTTCAACGCAATAGTCTAAAAAATTGGCAATCACCTCGTTGACGAGTTACAGCACCAACGACATTAAACAATTCCAAATTATGTTCCAACATAAATTCTCCAGGTTTCAACCCACTATGTCCGTATGCTTTATTAGCTACATCTCCCACAGAAGCACAATATGTTGTATACCACGGCCAATCATTTCCTTGGACATTTGCTTGGCACAAATTCACAGCATTATTAGCTTGATCACCATATAATTTAGTCATTAAATCAGAAATATGTGTATTGGATACACTATCAATTATCATCGGTTGGCTTCCGTTTATTTTGTAGTTCACAGCACGAGCAGGGACTTTGTATTGTAAAGACATTCCAAATTTTCCTTCTACAAAATGTTGCGTAGATCCAGTCCCACTTAATGTGCTGCCAGTGTCAAACGATGCATTATATCCACCAATGTAAAAAGCTTGGTGGCAGTCAAGGACTTTAGCGTACAAAGGTAATTCTTCAAATTCACCTTGTGTAAATATATTGGTAAGTATGCGGATGGAAAGAAACCCAGACTTGTGTACACTTCTGTAATAGGTTCTACATATGCAGCATCAGTATTTTTTTGTGATTTACATGCAATTGCAAATAGTTTCCTGCGACGACGTTTTCGAAAAGTAACAACTATGTGTCTGTCAGCTCTTGAATTACCAGCCCCTGCACCTGCAGCCGTTCCTCCAGAAGCAATACGAGAAGATATGTCAACGAACTCGTCGTGATTAACCACATCCATATCTCTATTATCNATTAGCCACATCCATATATCTATTATCAGAAGACATTGGTGATGTTTCTTGTGTGTTAGTACGTTTAGGGTCCGTCGGCACAGGTTCGTCGCTCTTTCTCTTATTCGCCGATGTTGGTTGCAGTCTTCTGGGAAAGTTAATGTTATTTATTTTTTCGGTCCACAAGATACTTTGAAAAGTTCATTTTATAGGTTCGTATCTGAATATTTTCTAAACATGGGACATTCTGGCAAGGCAAACAAACATCACCAATTTGGTGTACAGGATATGGTTGACAAACGCATTTTCACGATAGATGATCCATCAATTAACAGAGGGCACTATGATTTCTTCAAAAATATAATGTCTGGCGATCCCCAAAATATCCCCGTCAAACACGTACAAGAAGCTGAATGGCGCCAAACGCCCATATTAATGACATCTAACACTGAAATGTTCGTTGAAGGACCTTGGCAATCGCGGACTTATAGAAAGGAAGTGCGATCTCTCGAGGAAGGTGTATTACCCTATACTATAAAAAGATGGAACCCCCTATTCAAAGACTATGGAGTTTGGGAGACGTGGGCAGCGTCGCAACTTACCTGAATTGTAGAGGATTTGAATTTTATTTGATAAATAAAACTCTTGGTTATATTGTGAAAACAAATCTTTTATTTCTTATGATGTACCTAATACATCCACTTTCCTTCCCAAAATATAATTATATTTTTCATACTGAGTTGCATGAAAATCAGACAGATGTGTCTTATCATGAAAAAATGCATGATTCATTACATTACTTAACGTGTATGAATATTATCCTTTACAAGAAATTTCAATATCAATTTTAGAATAATGATAAACTTCAATATGTCCTTGTATAAAACTTTTATTACTATCTCCTGGTAAAGAACTTTTGATAGGACTCACGCCTAAATGCGACGTTGGTTCAAACTCCACCAATACGAAGGAGCCCTTATTGTTGGACACTGTCGCATTTGCTGAGACGCCAAAGAAGACATCCCAACTCCTATATACGTACAAGAACGTGTTTTAGAAATACTTCACGTCGAACTAAACGCTCACAACTGAAATCTCCGTGCTGTCTCATTGCCTGTAAATTATATGCAGTAGCAGCCCAGTGTTGTTTGGTACAACACTTCCTGGTCCGATGAAAGAGTGACCGGGAATATGTGGCATACTGATTATAAACTCATTATGCAAGCTATTGTAGACAAGAGCAGCTGTGTTCGCTGGACCAAACCTTTTGTCAACGAGGCATTTATTTTAACATCAACGTCAGAATGTCCGACATAGAAGAGTGTGATGTTATCTCGAATCCTGCATCTCCTGTTAATGAGCCTTCAACGTCCGGTGCAAGTAAGAGTCCTATACCTCTTAAATGTTTTGAACTGCGTGATGGCACAATGATTTCTAATTCTCTTATGAAGCAAACTAAGATTGATGATATTTATAATAAGAAAATCACTGATACAACTAGTCCTGCTCGAAAGAAACGTAAAATAGCTGCTAAAGCTAAAGAAGCTCAACGCAATTTATCGCAAGCTTTATATTGGCTTATCGCTGCTATCCGAACATGTTTTTCTTCCCCGCAGGATTTTGTATCACAAATTCAGGCTGATGTTGTTACAAGTAAGCTTGAAACACCGGCTCCTTTGTTGCAGATCATTACACCATTCCTCGAGATGATGGAGTCGACCCTTGCAGATGGAGCCGCTACGTGGCCTCTATTGAACATAGCGCTCTCCGCACATATGTCCTCCACGACATTATTCAGTTGGGCAAATTGCGAGAGCCTGTCGGAGCTTTTTACAAGCTTCTACAAAGACAGGACGACCGCCAAGGCACATCCATCATCTACGTTGACCGGCCAGATAGCAACGAGTGGGACCATTGGCACGTCTTGCACGACTGCACCTTTAGCGGGAACAAGTGCTCTTGTGCCATCACAAACGGCCTCCCCGTTCAACCTAGATACGGTAATAAGAGTCGCAAAAGGACAATCGAGCTCGACGGAGTATATTGTTTCCGCTTGTTCCGCTATTTCGCTGCGAAACGACGAGGGGTTATGAACATACAAGTATTCGAAACCGACCAAAAATCAAAATTATATGGTATTGAAACTTTATCCTCCCGAAGTTGTAAGTGCTCAGAGTGTCAATTGGTGGAAGATGTCACTGGTCGAGGTGAAGGAGTGGGTCAACTTGAACAATCCGAACCCAACTCGCCTAGAGCGAGCATCATAGAGGAGCAGAATTTACGCTTTCTGGCTCTTCGGTCTACAGTTAAATAATAATCACAAAAATCCTTATTGAAACCGCGAAATATGGGAATCGGAATTTTAAATCCTGACAATTCTAATTCACCGGCATACAATATTTCAAAATCTCATATTGACATACTATTAATTTCCATGCCTATTTGCGTAATCAATTCATCATACCACTGCGTCCTGTAACATAAGTTTGTAGAGATGTAGCGAAAAGTTTTGAATTTGCACATGTCCTTTGGAGGGACCAGTGGGTGTTGAAAAAACCATACACGCGCTTCAGCGAGAGTAGAGAATATTTTCCCTTTATTAGCTGGGTAAGTTTGCAGAGAGGCATAGGAAAGGGTAGTCATTTGTGCGATTCCTAGATAGTCAGAAACGGAAGAGCTTTTTACGATTGCCGAAGAGCCAGGTAGCGTAAATTCTGCGTCACTGTAACGGATGTCGTGATGATACGCTACGTGGTCAGCTTCGTCAAAAAAAATTAAAAAATCTGGATGATTGTTTGGTACAACACTTCCTGGTCCGATGAAAGAGTGACCGGGAATATGTGGCATACTGATTATAAACTCATTATGCATAAACTTTTATAGCAACGAGGAAAGTCCGGCTCAGCGGAAAAAAACAATGGAAACTTATTATATATCGGGATGGAGGAGGACAACAGCCTTCGGCGCTTTGCTCCCCCCATCACTGCGCGTGCCAAAGGCATTAATACGCGCATAAATAGATTGAAACGCAGGGAAGGTAGAAAAATATTTTTACTCTTGAAATGTCAACGTAATAAAAGCTCATAACACGAATTAAGAAATAAAATTAAGAATTATCTTCATTCTGATGAAAATTTTATTTCAACTTTTTGAGGTAGGAGGTTGAGCAAGTATAGCTTGTGTTGCATGAAATAGTTTTAAAATTACCTTTAGTAGGCGAGCCGCTATGTTGTTTCGTTGATTTAAAATAGAAATGATGAGAAACGAAATCATTCATCAGTGAAATGACAAGTAAAAATAAACGTTCATTTTGTAAATAAGAAAATTGTTGTGATATGTTTATAATTTTCTGAAAATAATATTAGTAATGTTAATTATTCAAAATAGTTTATTTCATTAGTTCATTTCTTATATATGAATTCAATCCTTCTCTCATTAGATGTATTCTCTTTATTTGATAGCTTACCACCTGAAACAATATGTAAAATTATATCAGATAGATATAATTTTATTTGCAATTACACATCTATTTCTTTAGAGAAAATCAGTATAGCTGCAATGTTATTAATAAGTTCTAATTATTTTAGTTTTAACAAGAAAATTCTACTTTCAATTCCATGGTACAGTCATGAACAGTTCTTGTTCACCGGTTTTTTGCAGATTTTGCGGCGAGAAATTAGTAGAATACGCGATTAAGAGAGTTGTTTTTCAAGAGAGTATTTTTTTACTAGATGTATGGGCGATATACTGTGCATTGCTCAATAAAGAGCACAAAACCATTAAAAGTGTTCAACAGGCATCATCCTACAATCTAATTCATTTTAGAAAAAGAAAAATATGTGTGCATAAACTTTTAAATATCTATTCTCCATACTAATATGTAAATGCGAAAGTGTGTCCCTCTGTTTGCTAACTGAATATAGTAACATTTAGTTTTTCATGTTATTTGTTGAACAGAATTTTACATTTTGATGTTGATCTTGACTAATATAATGAATAATTGTACATGATGAGTATAAGAATTAAGAATGTTGTCGCTATTGCCTATCATGTTCTTTTGTTAGCATGAGGTGTTGATAAGTTGTCCAATTGAAGTCGTTCACAAGTAAGTTGAACACCATATTGCTGTATTTACAGGTTAATGGAAAACTGATCATCATATTATGTAACACTATTTAAGGAAGATAAATATATTACCTGTAATCATGCTAGTATGCTGGCAATAGTGGCCAAATACCCTCGAATTCGCTAACTCGGAGAGAACATCCCGCGGAACCACTGGTCGCAGATCAATATTCTCTGACACAAAGAGACTGCAAAGAGAGTGCAAACAAATTCAGCCTATTTATATGTTTTGTGAGGATTGGTGATCACCGAACCGCCTTCTCGCCAAGGAGCGAAAAGTGGTGTTCGATTTCAAGATCCCTCGAGTCAACTTCTTTTATGCTTCGTATCCCAGCAAGAGATCTCTGCTCTTTTACTGACGCCCCGACAGTAGTTGTTGCAGCAGCCTTGTACCATAACAAAATATTTAAATTCACTAAGTAAATATAAACATTAAATTATTGAGTGATAGGAAATTACTTATATATTTTCAATTATTCCAATCAACGTTATACACGAATAGGACAATAATACGTATATTAAAGTATAATTAGTATTGGAGGGGAAATATTCTATCGGGTGTTGAAGCATTTATTTTACATTGCAAAGAAATACGTCACTAAAAAAATGTTCCTATGAAATATTGTTTCCTATTCCTCTAATTAAAAACAAACAAACAGGAATACCAAAAAGCATTACATTAAATTCCATTTTCTTTCTTTCCTTCTTTCTTTCATTCTCTTTTTCTTTTTTTCCCTTGCTGCGGACGCCACCTTCTTGTACTACATTGAGTTCGCAACACCTCTTTTCCTTCCTTCCCATTTCGCTCCTTGGGACCCACTCAAAATGAAACGCGAAGCCGCAGAGACCATGAGAGTGTCTAGATTACACCATAATGTATCGTTTATAGCCATCATGCATCTTCAAAACTCGGTATGTAATAGCTGTACACTCTAAACTCTTCGCTTTCTCAAAAGATCTTGCTACTCTCCTTGCCTATGTCTTCTTAATCATTCCTTCTCCGCTTCATTTCATTCTACGTAATTCTTAATCACCAAAGTTCTCAAGCGCTCGTTGTATATTACTCCCATTTATAAAATCCCACAGTGAGGCAGAGTCGTAAATAATACAAGACGGTATTCAAAATTTGCGTTTTACCTCGAGGAATACTTATTTGTGTCATCATACAATTTTAATGTGCAAAGCTAACAAGATTTGATGCCCTGAAATACTCTCTTGAACAATTTTACAAGTAAATTGCATCAATGTTGAAAAAACGCCATTTTAACGCGTTATTTGTTTTTAACAATGAACTGTGATTACAATGGAACTTACTATGTTTACAACCTAATACATTTTATGTAAACCTCATCATTATAAATAGTCTCTAATTAGGTATGAGTTTGATAATTAATACGTTTTTCACAAACTTGTTCATTTTCAGAATTATCTTTTTCAAATTTAAAAATATTGATCTTCTTAAGTACAGTATTTACAAACACTTTATCACACGTTTTGTAATAGAATTTAGGGCTTCATGCGTTAGAAATAGTGTTTGGGGAGGTTTTTAGTCCGTATCCAAATCTATCATAACTGGTTTTTATGAGTGGAATGAACTTTATTTCTTTTGGTGCTACTGATAAGTGATAACTAAGAAATGAAACAACCTTTCCAGAAAATTGTTTAAATACAGAACGTACATGGTGAGTCACATTTCTGAATGATTTGGAAACATTTCACCATTTTATTACTTTAAAGTTTCACAACGCACAACGCAAGTCAAATGAATATCTGTCTCATAATCCCATTGCCAATTTCTGTGTGTATGACCATAATATATTTAATAGTCTATCTGAATGAACTATTTTATTATTTAGTTTTCAAATATCAAGAAAAACAATTAGTTTATAAAACTATTTTCTGGTATTGATTCATACTAATAATAACTAAGAAAAAAATTAAATAAATATAATTCATTGTTTTTATGATAGAAAATTACCATTTGATTATTTTTTCTTGGTCGGAAAATCATAAATAATTAAAAAATTGTTTGACTTGTATGAGGAGTGAAAAAATAATTACAATTTTCGTTCGTAGTTTGGTGCATTGTATATCGCTTTTCATATTCTTTTGGATTCTACCTATCCTGCATTTTGTTATACCCTGTACTATCAAGAGAAAAATAATTGACACGAATTACTAATACGCTAAATCAACCATAGAAATACATTTTATTACTAGGGATGATGTGTCAGTACTTCTAAATGAATAGTGTGGAGTTAGAGTTCTATTACTGAGTCATTCCATGTCAAATCAACGCAGGGTCTCAACTTCATCTCAGATTTTCATTAAATTTTCTGTAAAGGTAGCCATTCTTTAGATTATAAAAAGTACCGATAATTTTTGTAAAATTTCAACCCGTTTGGAAGTTACAACAATGTAAAATTTAAACAAAACACCCGAAAACGGCTCTAGACAAAACATTTAAATTGCTCTCTAAGCTCTCCTTATTGAGATAGAGTGCTGGTTGAGATGTCATTTTACAGCTTATTTAATGATTGTTATAATAATATGCTATACAACATAGGTCAAGGAAGAAAAAATAACATTGCAATATCATTTTTGAGCAATATTTAACATAATAAAAGTTTATAGCAAGAATTTATAGAAAAATCCTGTTTCGCACGCGGTCCGCGCCACGACAACTTACTTTCTTTTATTGTTTTAACACTCAGCACTTTCGTATATTCCCAGATAATTAACAAGGATATAAACTATTTCAAGTATTATTTTGAATTATTTTCAAGTATTATTTTCAAAAATGTGCAAATTGAGAAATAAAAAAATACAAAAATTAATTTTGAACATGTTATTTTCCCCCTTGCTCTATGTTGTATAGTATATCATTGTAATGATCATAATATAAGCTGTGAAATGACACCTCTATCAGCTCTCTATCTTAACTACGAGCGCTGCCAGAGCAATTCAAATGTTTTGCGTAGAGCCGTTTTGGGGCGTTTTGTTTAAACTTTACATTGTTGTAACTTATAAACGGGTAGAAATTTTACAATTATACTCGCTTCTTTTCTTAATCTATATGATGGATATTTTCCTACAATATTTTTATTAATATCTGAGATAGTCATGTAAAAAATCTATTACAACTGTGTTGATTTGACGTGGAATGTCCCTACTGTAGCCTTTATAGTACAGGGTGACCTGCCTGAAACGAACGTTTCTTGATTGGCTAGAATAGCGCTGTTGGTAATGAGAGAGAGACGGTCATTTGCGTTGGAATTACTACCATTTCAGTAGCATCCATGGTCTTTGTGAATAATATTTTCACAGGAGCGTAATTTTTCGTTTGGGTGACATGCCGTCCCAGGCTTGACCGCTTGTGACTTTTCTTGTGGGGGTGTTTGAAAGAATATATTAACAAACCCCAAATATTAATGGAGTTAAACGCTAAGTAATTAGTAACTTCTGGAAGAGAGTCTATAATATATTTAAGAGAGTGGCATAATTGTTTAATTATATACTTTTTTATAGTAGTCTATGTAAATCAAATGGTAGTTATTAAGATTTGATTTTGTATGAATAAAAGTGTTTCTTCCTTAAAACTAACAGAGTGGTGTTCGTTTGAAAACCGTCCCTTTTGCAGAGGTCACCCGTTGTATGAGAGCGGTGTTTTACAGACTTGGTGTTCTTGGAGCTAGTTGCGTGACGTGCCGCACATCGCGCTGCGGTCACTGCACCCTCTACGCCGACGTGCTGTTGACAGACAGACAGACTGAGAGACGGAAGCGCTAATGGGAAAGGGACTAATGTGCCACAGAGAGGAATTCCAAATTTGTTGCCCCACGAAGGAGAATGTTGATTGACTGCACCGGTAGTCACTTACAACGTTACAGCAATCATTATGGTATTTTCGAAGATTTGCTTCATTATACTTGAAACGTGAATATACAGTTTTTTAAAAGTATTTTAGTTAACTTAAACACAGCTTTTATTTGACATTAATCACGTCTACATTCATGATTAAATTGAAACTACTCCTCAAGTTTACGAAATACACATTGAATTTACAAACTGACAACTTATCAAAAATTTATAGTTGTTTATTATGATTTTCTGCTTTGTTGGTTTTGCTTTTTTCAAATTATTTATTTTTCTCTGTAATTATTTTATTTGTATATGTTGGTTAACTCATTGTCTGTTTGTTACACATTTTACTTTCCAATTACACAGAGTGTGTAAGGAAAGTTTCGTAATTGGTCGAGAAACAAAATTGAGATCTCTTGGGATCTTCCAGGAGATTTGGTCTATTTACAAATGTTGGTAATGATGTTCAACGTCGAATGTATGTATATTAAGAATTCTGTTCCTCCGATTACTCACGAACAAATTGATGTATCGATACCCAAACTTGGGATTTGACTTTGAATGCGTTGGGAATAGAAAACCCATTTCTGGACAGAAGCTCATTTCCTCCGACTTCATTTACACACCACGCTCCACTTCCGGTGTCTTAATATTAAAAATTTTGAAACTATGCAGAGAAGTATTTTAATCGGTCTGTGTATTCTGTGTACAGATTGCTAATCGCATTCCAGTACGTCGCTCCTTTTTCGAGATTCAACGAAACGTTATTATCTTATCTTGGAGGCGCATTTTTTAAATCTTCATATAAGGATATTGCATGGCGTTCAATGTGAAAGACATTTCATGCAATCTGTTGTTAATTATGTTATTATGATATTTACGAGTTTACAATTTATTATGATGACATATATTTTGAAACAGATTGATCATTGAAATATACAAATGTCTTGTTTAATAATTACAGTATAGTACTATTTCATTTTTGAAGTGTTTTTATCTTCTTAAATTTTTAGTGGTTTTAGGGTGTTTAGTGCCATGAGGTTTTGATACGAATTGCAATTGGAAAGTTGAGTGGGGCCCTCTCCAGATCTTATTATATGTTCAAATATATACGTTCACCTGACGATGGAGCAATCTAGTGCCGTAACGTTGTGATATAATAATAATAATAATAATAATAATAATAATAATAATAAAATATCTACAAAAAATTCGGAAGAATAATTTCAAGCTTTGTTTGAATTTCTTATAATAAATAAATTTATTATCACAATTTTTAAAGTTAAAGGAAATGTTCTATGATTGCTTGACAGTACATATATTTATTTTAATTTATAGTTTCATCCCGACCATGAACCACACTACTCGATATTTAATATGGTATTTATGTTTTATTCAATTATCAGTGGGATATAAAGAAGTGCAGATCTTTTAAACAATTACGAGTATTTAATTAAGTTTCCAAGCTAAAGAACCTCAAATGATCGCAAAAAAAAAAAAAAAAAAGAAAATTAACACTCTTAAGATTTAAACATGTAACAATTCCTAAAAAATAAATATTTCTGAACAATTAAAAAGTCTAAGCACAGAATTTCTTTTCTCTGCAACTAAAAATAATGTTACCGCCAACTTCATTGTAAACTCTCCATTTTTCAACACCATTTAACAATAGACTCTAAAACGCAATAAACCAGACTCTAAAAAGATAGTTATAAAATTTAATTATTATATTGATTTTACTGATAACATGTTAGCTGCCACTTTTTACGACTAATTAAATTTAGTAGATTTTCTGGTTTATTACATCGTATTTATTTCTAAAATACATTTTACAGTGTACATACCTTTTACATATATACGGTTTGTAAACTTGCTTTGAATAAGTGTTCTAATACTCATAGCTTTTAAAATAATTTCTACGTAGAATTTCCTGAACATAAAATTGTATTTAATTGTTTATTTAAAACCTCTTTTTTAACAAAATATCTTTTCATAACTTTCATACCTGTTGTAAACACAAAATTAAGATGCTTTCTGCATTTTCTAAATACTTGACATAAAAAAAAGTTAAGTCATTTTACAAAACATTTTTACGAAAAAATGAGTGAATAATATGTTGTGAAATTTAACGTGAAATTTATGTCCTTACATTAAGCGTAAAGACTCAAATGTTGAAACAAATTTGTCCGGTTAAATAAAAAATAATATCAAAGGGGGTTTTAAACTAGCATATTTTTACCTCGTAAAACTTTGTTCATTCTGATTTTCAAACAGTTTACATAAAAGGATTTTGTCTAAATATTTCTATCATTGCGATAGCTTTAAAAATATGCAAGTGCATTAATTGATGAGTTTTATAAACACTTGTAGGTTATGGTGCGTGTGTTTTTAATTTTTAATTTTTGTGCTGTCACAAGCTTCTCTTTTGTAATATGTGATACTTATTTGAAAGTAACGCTAAGCTCTCCTCTCCTTTTTATCCTCTAGGCTACTATCTCCTCAATTCCGTTTTATTTAAGGAGTCGTTTTGAGAGAAGAGACGAAATTACCGGTTGTTTGTTCCAAAATGATCGTCTCCATTAAATTGTGCATATGCGGAACCAAGCAGCACGCGAGTATTTAAAATGACAGGAGCGTGCTCCAATGCGCTTGAGAGAAGCAGTATTCATCGCAGTTGATAACAATACGAGAAACACTTTATAACCAAAACGTTCGCTTGAGCTTGGAGGCTGCCCGCTGTGTAATTAGCTGCTATAAAGAGGTTCTTATCTCCGCCCAGGGAGGGGGTGGTTTACATTTAAATTCGCGCGCCCCTACAGCTCACTCCATGCCCCTGCATCGCATCCTCTCCACCAATGTAGGGCTACCCTTGAGGATTTCCGGTCATTTCTCATCCCCCCCACCCTCGCTCTCGGTCGTATTTAGGTGTTCCACAAGGTTGCTGCTTAAAGACGCAAAAAACGCATTAGATGAGGAACACTGGTGTCATGAACTTGAGACTATATTCTACTAAAATAAAAGTTGAAACCTTGAATAATTATTCTAAGATTTTATCACGTTTTACTGAGTTTAATTCTTATAAATACATCAAAACTAAAACAAATAATAACATTATGGTACATAATATTTCAAATTTTCTTAAATATTTTGGAGTACTTTTTACCCTTCCCACAAGATTAGAAATTTTCTAACTGGTAATATAGACTGATTTTTAACATATAAATAGTATCACATCCTAGATATCTTTATTAATTGCCATCTTATTATTAAGACGGTCATTTAGGTGTAATTAGTTTTATACGTTGACTAGCGTTATGTTTTTGTAAATGCTTTTGTATTTTTGTTTTTTGCTTAGCTTAAAATCCGTAACATTTGGATAATATTTCAAAATATGTAATTTTAATTCACGAGTAAGACACCATGTTCTCTCCAAATTTAATTAACTGGAGGTGACGTTGAGGATCTTCCAGTGTATACATACACATCATAATTTTTTGTATACATATTTCAAACGTAGTCAGTATAAGAATTTTCCTAATCTCTTTACATCCTCGTTGTACTGCGTGCACACGTGTCCCCACCATGGAGATTTTCTACGTATGGTTAAACATCACCCTTTAGTATACCTCGAAGTGTACACACCTTGGTTGTATATAACTGGGTATGTAGTTGATTTGTGGATGTCAACACTACATATGTTCTTATTGCTTGTCCATGCCTCATCAACCCGATAATGTGCTTCCTCCTTTCCTCATCGCACTAACGGCATCACCATAGAATGTGTTGGGTAGACTCATCCTCTTGACCATAAAAACGTAGCTCCTCACTATAGGAAATTCTTGTTGATTTTGTATTATCGTTTTTATTACAATCTCTTTGAACATTATTCATCGTCTCTACCCGTTTATATTTCTTCACAACAGGTGAACTTCGTTTGCAACGTTTCGGACGTCCGTCTTCAGGCGTTCAGCAGCACCGGTATACGAGCCAGAGTACTTTGGTTTTGAAGGCGAGAACGTTACCACTGGGCCAATGCGACCCAGTATAAAAAGATTGTAATAAAGAGATTGTAATAAAAATCATAAAACATAGTTTTGTCTCTTCTTTCCTTATTCTGCTCGAATAATCCATGAAATTGCTATTTCCGGTGAATACCTCTTAAACTGCTTTGGTTAGTTTTAAAATTCGCCTATTTCGCACTGCTGCATACGTCACATCTGGTAATACATAACAAAATTTATAGACTTATATGTGATGACATATTGGTCTATAAATGCTCATTCCTTTCACAGACTTGCTCCACCATATCTGCCACGCCCGTATCATGTGTCCGGTAAAACTACTCTTTTCCTTCTTCTCTCCCTCTTTTATCTGGTCTGCGTCAATTTTGCTCCTCCCTTTCCGTTTCAACCAATACCGCAATCGTACTTTATCTAGGAATACTTACAGGGGCACTATTCCTAAAATCTTTTCTAACTCTTGTGTCGCTACATTTGCATGTCACCCACTGAGACGCAGAAGCTCACTCTCTGTGAGATATGTAACCGTCGCATGAATTGAATACTTGTAAGAAATTTATTTCAGAATATTGTAAGAATATTTTCAACAATAAAATATGGTTAATAAACAAAATGTATACATCCTAGCACAGTGGTTTTAATATATGAATGAACTTATACGTAAGCAAAAAAATACGTCGATCTGAGATCTATTTAGAGTCATTGACATAATTTAACACATGTTAATAAAGTACATACGTCAATTTACACGTTTGTCGTTTAGGTCGTTACATACTTCAATCAATGGCACTCTTGAAGAAAAAAATCATGCTATAAACACAAAAAATCGTAAAATGTTGAGGGAATCTAATTTTACTTTATGTCATAGCATATTGAATTTATTTGTAAGGAAGGTTGTCTTTCGAAGTTTAAAATATATTTGTCATAATTTATAAAATGCTATTTTAATGGAGGAAAAATTTCAAACTACAAGTCATGAATATTTTTCTGGGATTTAACTATGACAGCTTTGTAATATTAACCAGAATATTATATTAAAAAGTATCATATTCATTCAATAATAAACAATAATAACCCTCGCTCTGAAATTGCAATATCAAATAACTTAGGAAACAGTATTTTGAACATTTATAGAGGTCCTTTTGTAGAAGAGAATTATCGCTTAAAAATAGGATTGAATGGGAAATCCCAAAAGAAAGACTACAAATGTGTCAAGGGCAACGTCACCGTTCAGACTCCGCTATTCTCTGACCCATTCGAGGTGTGGATACAATGAAAGAGTTTGAAACAACATTCCTCTCGCGGCGGAGAGCGTTAGAAAGCCAATACGAACTTTTTTCATGGAGCGATGCGATGTGATGCAGAAATGCTGGGAATTGGATATTCAATCCTGACGAGGATATTGCGGTTTGCTATGACTTGTTTGCGGTGGCGAGGACAGTGCTGGTCGTGACATTCGTTTTGATTCGGTTGGCAACACTGATTATTGGTGAGAAAAGTTTGTAGCTCTGGTAGAGTTGAGGACGTTTTGGTGTCAACGAGAAAGTAAAATAAAATAGAGTTATAGAATAAACTATGAGATCATGGAATACGTGAGGTGCGTGAATAAAATCAAACTAGTGTTAGACCAACAGATAAATGAAGAGGTTCTTGGAATGTGAAATGATACCTGTTAAAATTCAACATAGCTGACTCAAAAAATAAGAAATGTGGAAAATGTGAAAAAAATTACACATTTACCGTGGTAAAAAGGGAAATTGACGTATTAAATGAATGTACGAAGAAGATCTATTTGAAAAGATCATGAAAAATAAGTTATGAAAATACTAATATGTTTACAGTATATTGGTCACACATTATGATTTTTCTGGAGCAACGAAGACTTGACTGACGAGGAAGTCAAATTATTTTTAAAAAATGTTTAATCTCAATTTTAATTTAATCAAAAATTAATGAATTGAAGAAAACCTGTAGGGAATATTATTCATTAATAACTGGAGTATTTGAAAATATAAATCGTAACTATTTATAGGAATCATTAACATCCCTATTACATAATAGTTTTGAATGAAGTCATTTAAAACATAAGGGTGATGAATCAATGAAAGGGTGACTCAGGAGACTTCGTATCATTCTTCGATTGAAAAGAGGATGTTTGGAGGAGATATATTATTATTATTATTATTATTATTCATTTATTATTATTGACACCCTGTCTATATATAATGTCAAACAGGGTGTTACTGTTACATTGATTTTAAATTTGTTGTATTTGTATCTTGAAGATTAAGCCTTAGTCCAAACTAAAAGGACTACCGTCACCATCAACAAATATTTGTTATATTTTGCTATATCACTTGTGAAATTTTGAGATGTTTCATTCGTTTTCCTAGTCTCTGTCCTGTTCACTTTAAAATTCACATGTTTTCCCAAAACTTTATCAAGATATTTCCTTCTGGGAGAGATTGTCACAAGCGAACCTTGTAAAGAACGAATGATTACTGCGGAAGCGATAAAGAAGAAAGTAGGTCGACCTAAAGGGTCACGAAATACTAAACATTCACCGAATGTCACTAAACCTCCATAGAGTAAAGAGAACTTTCCATGGAGAGGCAAACGAAATAAAATATTTGAGTGAGCAAGCCAATCAGAGGCAACTGCCTCAAGCTACATGTTCTTGTTATGTAAACTCGATCACACTTCCACTAATCAGCCAGAATCATCAGAGTCATCAGAGTTATCAGAGCTCGCAAAAAAACCTTCTGCTCCGAGTCGACAAAGATGTCCACTTAGTGACTCGTGGACTTATACTTCAAGTACATTTTAGTAGTATATGTGACTAACATGTTTTTTAATATTCCGTTTCAGTACAATTTATTAAGAATAATTTTGCATATGACACATGAAGACATCTTTTCCACATCATTACTTCTGGTGGATATAGTCTGAAAACATCTCTAAGAAACCACAACTAGAAATTGGGTGTGAAGTGTTCAACTTGTGAATAAGCTGCCGATGAACTAATCCTCTCACCAGGAATAACAATAAGGCAACAAATTCATTCTCAAAGTTCTATTTTTCAATATCTTTACAATTCTGAAATTGACTCAGTATGAAATTTAATTTGTTTTCTTTGAATTATGTATTCTAGTAGTACAGACCACATACTGTTGGATACATATCAATGTTGATTAGAAAAAAGTAATTCAGATTATTATTTTTCATTCTTTTTACATATATGTAAAAATATATATGTATACACACACAAAAATATATATATATATATAT
>NNCF01127961.1:112173-122314 GCA_002313205.1 Laupala kohalensis | reverse complement strand
TATATATATATATATATATATATATATATATATATATATATATATATATATATATATATATATATATATATATATATATATATTTGTGTGTGTATACAGTTTCCTTAAGTTTAACCACTCTTAACAGAGCCTACATCTCACATTCCCAAAAATCTTACTCTTGTGTATCCGTCCTCTTACCACTCTTACATTATTCATCACTGCATCTGCTTATTCTTGTCAAATAAAAGTTAAAGTTTCACGTCTCATGATAAATTGCAATGGATAGCGGTTATGATTAAGCCCTACTCGCGATATTTTCCTGAGCTTCTGATATACGTTCACGACATTATCTTCCAGTCGTACTACTTCGCCATTGTGTTTGTCAATCTTTCAAAAGTGGCTTTGATCGCTCGTTTCTTCGATTCACTCCCGAACATACCTATTTCCATTTTTCCAATAACTCTCAACAATTCCCTCTTCAATATCTTTCGGAATCGTAATTTTTGTATATAGAGGTTTGTGGGCCAAATACCTAATATAACTTCCCCGGAGTCCGTAGACACAGTTCGGTAACACCAACTAATATTGAGTAAGCATATCCTCTGTAAACTTTTCAACCTCCTCTCCTAGTTTTGATACAATAATCTCGTTCCCCTTACGAAGCAACCGTAACTCAATGTGGACCTCAGTCCCCATTTGTATAACGTTATTAGTTCCTTAAGTGCTGTATTATATTTACTACTAGCTGAATGAAAACGGTATTACTCGGAAGAATGAATTGCACAGAGAATATTTGTTTTTATACATGTATGTTCTTTTATGTCAATACTAGAGGGTGCACTATATTTTTAGTTCAATTAGTTTTTCTCGTTTCAATGAGTTTACGAGAAATAGATTTTTTTTGACCGATCGAGCCTCTACGCAACAATGTATAATACTTGCGAGTGAAACGCACCAATAATTTTTTATATAATGCACACCAACGTGAAAACAATTGTACCCTCTACAGAGTAAAACATCGAAAAATACTAAAAATCCTGCTTCAAGATATTTAAATTAGCAATGTTGAGGTATAAAAATGAAATTGATATTTCAAACAGTTCGTGAGATTTACTGAAAAAAGCAAAAAATAAAAAAATACTGAAAATGAGAGTGTGTGGTGGTTTTTCGAAATCTCAAGTTCACTGTGTTTTTTTATTTTTATTTTTGGTGGTTTGAAGGCCATGGGTGCAAATTTACATTATGCTCGGATTAAAACTAGATTTGTATAACACATATACACACACCACCCGTGACACCCGTGCTTCTTTATATATAAAGATAACCGACTCGCCGCAGACTGTAATACGTTGTTTATAGTTTTTGAACCACACATTGTAAAAGTATCCAAAATTGTAGATTCTCATCCAAACAGATACCAATCATTCATATATACTTGTCATCACTGTGGGACCATAAAAAACAACGTTGTATTTATGAATACATGTCACAAATGAGTAAGAGTATCAGAAGGAATAGTCTCGGGATACCAGATGTTGGTGATGCAGATGGTGACAAGCGCACTGAAGGATGGACGGAGGGACGTCTGTTTTTATGCAGAGGGCAATTACTGAGAAATTTCAGACAGACTTTCGTTTTCCAGGACATGGATATTCATAAAAGTCTAGAATTAATGGCGGCGGCGTGGCAGCAGCCTCCCTTGCGGTGAAGGGGTTAAAGAAGCGCTGCGTGATGGTTGGCAGCATTGGAGGGGAATTCCTTACAACACTGCTAGTGAAGTTGATTGTTTTAAACTGTACACACAATGCATAACAACCCCTTCACCTCATTACATCATGAGGTAAAAGTTTTCTTTTTCCAGAAGTTACGAGAAAAGTTTACGTTTAGATTGACACGGAACAAAATAAAAATTGAAAAATATTCGTTTTAATGTGTTTTTAAACAGAAGATAATGAAAGTTATGGACAATAGTATTTTTACTCACAACTAAATTGTTCATTTTAAGTTCACTCATTCAGAGAAAATTATATAAAAATTAAAACCGATAATTTTTTCTTTAAAAATTTCAGTGTGTACCATCTACTCTTGAATAAGAGAAAACATTTGTAATTAAAACGAAATCATGAGTCTTATATATAGTATTTCATAAATTCTTCTCGCACTATATTTCAATATGTTTCTTTTCTGGAAATTCGTGGTAGAACAAATATTTTTTATATGTGAAGTGTTAGAATTCACAATTGAATACGAAAATAATAAATATTTAGCTGAAAATGAAGTAACACACAAATACAAATACTTCACCGCACAATTAGCACAACCACGGTACAATTTTGTAATCAAGAGAATTAGTGTGGCAGAATCGACTCACGGATCGCTGAACCTCATAAAGTACAAAGAATTGTATTTCTATTAACCCCACATCGGTGTGGCACGGTTTCTTAGACTAGTTGAAACAACAATGCTTTTTATTCAGCGGAAGTTCATAAACGGTACCTTTTTGCACCTTCTTGAACTTAAATAGGTTGATTACATCATTCGACGAAAAACGAGTGAAATGGGCCTTGGAACGGTCACTTCTTAGCCAAAGCAGTCTGGAAAATAAAGTATGCTGTTATATAAGGGTCTTCTAGATTTTTTATCAAAATACAACATTCTCTCTGACGATCAACACGGTTTTAGGAAATCCTTTTCCACTACAAGCGCCATATTTTCCTTCTTAAACGATGTTACCACATCTCTAGACAGTGGAGAAAATCCTCAGGGTGTTTTTCTTGACTTATCCAAAGCATTCGATGTCATCGATCACGGAATTCTCCTTACCAAATTGCATTCTTTAGGCATTCGTGGACTTCCACATCAATGGCTAACTTCTTATTTAAAAGATAGATATCAACAAGTAGAAATATCCTATACTAAAAATAAAATACTTGAGCGTTGTCTTTCAGAAACAAAGCCACTTACTTGCGGAGTACCCCAAGGATCAATTCTCGGCCCTATACTCTTTTTATTGTATGTGAACGACATGTCATCATCCACATCAGATTGCAAAATGGTTCTTTTTGCTGATGACACTAATTTACTATGTAAACACGCCAATGCTCAAAAAGTTTTGTCTAACCTTTCGACTTGGTTCCATGCAAATCGTCTCATTGTAAACACTGACAAAACAGTGTCTATGTCATTTCACAATAGTATCACAAAATCTTTACCCCAGGTTTCTCTTTCTTTAAACGGAACACAATTAAAAAATGTTACGAATACAAAATTCTTAGGTCTCCATATTCAAGACAACCTCAAATGAAATTGTCAGTTGACAATCTTAATTCCCAATTAAGCAAATTGTGTTACGCATTCCGAATCTTAGTTAACGCAGTTAGTCCACGTATTTCCCGTTGCGTATATTTTGCAAACGTTTACTCCCATTTACGTTACGGCATTACCTTCTGGGGTAATTCCGGTCAGAGTATTCAAACTTTCAGAATTCAGAAGAGGATAGTTCGGATAATTTGTAAATCTCACCTCCGAAACTCTTGTAAACCTTTATTCAAGGAATTAAATATCTTAACACTTCCCTATTTATGAAACGGTCGTGTTTGTTAAGACAGAATTACTGAAGCACCACCCTTGCTTAATACGAAACAGTCTCATTCATGAACACAATACTCTCAATAGGAATAATACTCATCGCCCTAGAGTGTCAACCACTTTTTGCCAAAGAGGACCTTATCATTCGGGAATCGTTCTATATAATTCTTTACCCAAGAATATAAAAGACATTATGAAATTGAATATTTTCAAATCCGCGGATAAAAACTACCTCCTGCACCAGTGCTTCTACACTGTAAAAGAATTTATTGATTTTAACAAAAGTTAAATTCGTCTTGTNNGCCATTGCTGTAGTACTTTTAAAATAACTTATAACAATTTCAAAAACTATTTTCCTGCATGATTGTGTTGTGTCTTATGACTCATATTATGTGTTCTTAACTTTGGCACGGTTGTATACATTAATTCTGTAGCCCCATCCTGGCCCGGGTTTTNTCCGTTTTTCCTTCGGGTAGAGGCGGATTTCTTATACAGGTTCTCTAGGCTTTGTCTAGGGGCTTGTTTATTGTAACAATAAATCGTGAATTTAGTTTTTTTTCAACTCTTATGATTTTTAAACACTATACTCAGAATAATCTATAGTTCGATAATAACTTGTACATGTAAAATTACAAACATATTTGCGTTAAATTACAAACATATGGACATTATATATGTATTATAACTCGCAGCTAACTTTTTGTCTTATCTAGGAACTTTTGCTGAAATTTTTGAATCCGCCTCTGCCTTAGGGCCCTTGATCGGAATTGATGGGATGGTCCCTTGCTTGCTTCCGGAGAGTAAATTAGTTTATTGTCTTCCACGTGGTCATACGCAGTCTGTACTGTTTTTTGACAATAAATTTATTATTATAATAAACCAAATGAAGTAGTCACGAGACTCATTTTTTGTGTTTAGAACACTTTAAATAACTTTATACAAGTATTATTCATCGATTGAAAACAAATTTGCATAAGTTCCAAGGAAAAAATGAAAAAAATATTTGTCATATGTGACTATTATCTCATTGCGTATAGCTTACGTCTATCTACCCCTGATTTAAAAGCCTGTCTAAATAAGAGTGCAATACTGTTATTTCTTTCTTTATATTAGTTTTAGCGTACATTCTATATATTCGTATTCACATTCTGAAAGATAAGAATAAACAAAAATGAAACCCGGTCAGGTATACCGGCCACACTGAGCGTATACCATTTTGCCCGTATAACACAGGGTTAGGTTCATAAACTGCCTTCCTGGAGAAACTATCCACAATTCCAGAAGACCTGAGACACACAGCCTGTGTTGACATCCCTGCGATCAATAATGGAGGCCCGTGTTCGATTACCGGTGTGTCGCCGTTTTCACCTGTCCCAAAAGTTATCAAATATTTACTCCATGTATAGGTACATGGAAGAAATATTTACTTCCTAAGTGACTGCAAAACCTTTGTCACGGGGCTGACATTACGCATGACAAAGGTTTATAATATTACTCAAAGCTGACATTACGCAAGAATTTTATAATATATTTCCAGGGCGGATCTTTAAATCGATAGTTTAAATAGTAAGTGTCATTTTAATCGTGACTCGCCAGACGGATCTCCATGGCGTCAGCCGCGAGAGATAAGAACTTTTCCTGTTTGTCCCGTCTTTGTGGTGAGGTTCCCAGAGAACCTATTTTTCTCTGCGGTCAAGCCCGAGATGACACACGATCGTATGACTCGCCACGCCACTGCACTCTGTCACCCCCCTTCATGTGACATTCCTCCCTCTTTCTTCCTAATTGCATTTAAATGCATAAGACAGCACCTTACCATCTCCACAAATTATCGTAGAGCCGTGTGCAACGACTCCCTTCCCAATGACTTCTCCTACCATGAAGAGCTCCTCAATACATTCAAATATCCACATGGAATCCCCCACCCCTACCAGGGCAGTTTCCAGGGTTCGTGACGTTTTCGGGAAGTTACATACCAATCCCCCCGCACACCCCTCACGGTTACTTAAACTGGTGACCGCCCATCCGAGCGCCATCTCTTCTATGGGGAACTCGCTGGAGACGATGTGACGTGCCCGAGACTGGGTGTGTCGGTGACGGGACGTAAAAAGCGTCCTGCGCGGCTTTACGGCGCGCAGCCGACAACAGTTTTGACGACGGTCTGTATTGACGATAATTGGAAGCATATGGAACATTCTAAATGGACCTTGACGTCCTTACGAGTCTTTAGAACATGTTAATGCAATATATTGATCTCTCGCTCCAATAAGGGCATTTAACATAACTATGTAATCACATCATTATAACTTTTTAATTATAAGCTCTCTTTGAGCTTATGTGCAAATTCAATTATTAAACCTTTGTTATAGTTCTTACGTGTCAATGTTTTATTAACCAAACGCCAAAACCTGAATAGAGAATTACTCTAACTATTTCCTCAAACGCCAAGCGAGTACTCTAATTATTTCCTCTGGGGCCTATTCTCTCCCGACGTTGGGACAAAGACAACGCTAAATATATACATAGTTACATAGTAACGACCAACGCGACATTGTATATTATTGTTGTATCACTATTTACCAACGCGACACCTTCACATTGACCTACTAGTCACTCCAATAATTTATTTCACTGTGGTGCCGCAATTTTCTAGCATTTTTCTCCTGGAGAATTCTGTTTGTTCTTCTACATTGACTTTGTATTTGTTGATTAAAACTCAACTGATTCTTATCAAACACGAAAGTTCTCAATTTGGCTAATCATTGTATGTCAATGCTGTAGCAATTCCATCAATTTCATAACTTGAAAAATACATATTAACACAATAATGAAATATCTCTGGATTTGTTCTTAAATGCCTCGTTGTTCATACTTTTACTTTATTGTTATAATTTTCATCATTAGGTTAGCGTGGGTCAAAGGTGTGCATGGAACAAAGATACGATTTGTCATGGTCAATTTGTTGAGATATTTATCTCTATTTTTACTTCACGGTCTTCACGTATCATGATTTCTACCTGAAGTGTTCTTCGGTTTTTACCTACAGAGAGTAAATGATATAAATTTATATAAATGTTCTTTGATGTAACAATTATTATGTTTTCAGAGTGTCCCAGCAGCACCATCGCGTTTTACAAAATGTTATATTACCTCACAGGTCACGAGTGAGTTGATTTAGCTTTTGTCACTTTCAAACTTTGCATTATGAGGTGGTTGGGAATAGGTCTTCCATCGTAAAATGGGGTAAAAATCCACACAGTAATGAGGAAAATTTCCGAATGCGGACTTCTGTCCCACGATACATGCTATACCTCCTCTTTATCCGTATTTCTCTTTCTCTCTCGCGCGCGTTGTTCTATCTTTCAGATCAGTAATAAATATTTTTTTAGAATAGATAAACATAGCGAAGTACTTGTAGACATCTAAGCAATTACCTAATCACTATTTTTTCCTTAACTGAATTCATTCTTTACTACATGAGTCATGTCATCAATCAAATTAACAAAACTAATTCATGGAAATATTTGGTGTTTTTCTAGAAATTACAAGCACAAAAGAAATTATAAACCTCTCATTGAGGTCCTTTTGAAAACCCAAAAGTTAAGAAAATGCACGAAAGAGGCATTTTCCAATAAAAATCGTAATTAAAGATCCTCGTCAGAATTGTTTGATCTCACCCTTTTCTTTAAGTTAATCTCTCTTTATTAACTTCTGCATTAATAACTCTAATGAAGACTAAAATCACAAAGAGTAATTTTATGATAACCGCTGTGTTTTATGTAATTACTGCGCAAATTATGTTTTCTTAAGTTATCCTTAAATTTATTGTTGTGAAAATTCTTTTTTTCATCAGTGGCGAATGATCCATGGTATTCGGGCAAAGGTCCGGAAATAGGTGTTAGCGATTATTTGAAAATATGAAGTGCTATGAAAAGTATTTTCTCTTTTATATAGGTATAGTAAAAGGCAATATACGTATTTAATTATTTGAACTCTCTAACCATTTCAAGACTCTTATATGGGAAAAATTGGAAAATGCAACTCTTCTCCCATCGCTTTACTATACAACTTGACGTTTTCCACGATTGGTCACGTCAGTCAATATTTATTATGAGGTTCAAATGAAATGAAAAAAAATTAACATAAATTTACATTTATAAACAATAATATTTTGGAAATTAAAATATTTATGTAAATTAATTTTCCTTTAACAAAAAAAAAAGGATTTTCAAAGATTTCTTTGTCCTTTTTATAGAGTAGTTGTTTATAAGGAATTAATCCTATCGTGTATAAATAACACGAAAACTTAGCAACACTCAAAAGTGTAACAAACTGACAACCACGCATTCAATATGATGAATACTAGAATTTTATGTACGAAAATCAGAAACATATGAGAGAGAACGAGTTACAACTGGAGCGGGGCTGAATAACCGAACATCCCGTCGTCGCGATGTACTCAAATAGTTTGGAATAACGCCGCTAGATTGTGACACAAACCACATTCGTTAAATGCAAAGCTAAGCACCAACGTTTTTCATGAATTTAAATACAAAGACGAAGAATGAAAACTATTATGGCGTAAAAGAAATATAAAAACATTACAAGTAAAAAGAGTAATAAACAGTTATATACGTTCTCAAACACTAACATTTTCGTGGAAAATACACAGAACAGAAAATGCACCTTTTCTAAAGAAATTCCCATTCGTTTAGTTGGATATTAGTTTCATTCTTTTTCCTAAAATATGTTTGAACTTGATTTCCCTTACGTCTCTGATATTGAACTTTTAAATTAATGAGTATAATAATTAGCTGTAGTTTAAAAACTAATATAAAAATATAATAAATATATCTTAAACATTTCAAAAAATCATTATATTTATCATTGTAACATGCAACAATGTGTTTGGGATACACATATGAAGTACATGAAGTATCCCCATCCTGGCCCGGGTTTTTCTCCGTTTTTCCTTCTGGTAGAGGCGGATTTATCGTAATGGTTCTCTAGGTTTTGTCTAGGGACGTGTCTATTGTAACAATAAATCGTGAATTTAGTGTTATTTCAATTCTTATGATTTTTAAACACTATACTCAGAATAATCTATAGTTCGATAATAACTTACATGTAATTTTTTGCTTAAAATTACAAACATATTGACATTCTATTAGTATTATAACTCGCAGCTAACTTTTTATCTTATCTAGGAATTTTTGCTGAATTTTTTGAATCCGCCTCTGCCTTAGGGCCCTTGATCGGAATTGATGGGATGGTCCCTTGCTTGCTTCCGGAGAGTAAATTAGTTTTTTTTTCCTCCACGTGGTCATACGCAGTTTGTACTGTTTTTTGACAATAAATTTATTATTATTATTATTATTATGAAATATAAAGACGTAAAAATAACTTATATGTTAACAAGATGCATGAAAAGGGATTATAAATGCTCATTGATGTTTGCTTTCTGAGAAGCATGGCATGGTGTTGGAGTGAAAGACCGTGTTGCTGGTGGCAGTATGAGACAAGCGAGTGATAACGAGGCCTGTATACTGCTTCTCAATGGAGCTCATCTCCAACATATTGGATCACTTATACAGCTGCTGACGTATACAGCGTCAGAGATAAACATCAGTTGCTATCCTTTATTCTCAATTTCCATTTTTTTTTTACTTCAACTTCGTGTTTAATGGAACAGCATGTCGCTTGGAATGAGGTTTACTTAGCACATTTGATATTTTGTCAGGAATACTCAACAGATACCACGCAAAGAATATCCATTATTTAGTTATATCGTGAGGTACTTATTTTAACAATATTAACACGGTTCTTTAGAAAACAGAAGAAAATAAGTATAAAATGTTAAAAGAATAAGGAAAATTCAGAAGTTACATGAATATTTAATTATAAATGAAGAGTCTGTCATCACAACAAGAACAAGGCTTATTATGCTCGATGCAAAATCTGGAAGTGAAGAATATATAATTGTTAAAATATTGTTTTCATTTAAGAAATNGCTTATTATGCTCGATGCAAAATCTGGAAGTGAAGAATATATAATTGTTAAAATATTATTTTCATTTAAGAAATATTAGGAAAAATTGCCATTTACCGTCTTTTAGGGTTCCTTAAGTTCAAATTGGTTGAATATTTTGTATTCTGAGTACATTTTTTCTCAGAATTGGTTAAATTACATAACGGCTCGATACATCGGTGCTGGATATTTTTTCACACATGGAGTTTTAGAGACCCACCTCTCTGTTTAAAGTTAAGAAGGTGTAAAATCCCATTCATTTTATTATATTTTTAGGTAATTATACAATAATTATATTATAGGTAATTATATATATTCTAACGTACCCTTTCACAATATACAATGTGGAAATAAATATTGGGGGTACAAGTTATGATAATATAATTAAATAATAAAGTTCGGACTTCAGATGTGAATGAACAACGTATATTCTGATAATTAAACAATTTACATTTATAATTGTTACAACATTCAAATAATCCCCACATAAAATTACAGAACAAATGTGATAATCTCGTCGTGTACAAATTGTTTTACGTCGTT
>NNCF01127961.1:47535-111750 GCA_002313205.1 Laupala kohalensis | reverse complement strand
CTTCCCCTTCAAATATCGGCGTCAACTCGTTCGTACTCGAACTAATGCTTTCGTAAATAGGATGTAGCTTCACTTGGAGCTCACTTCAACCGATCCTATGCTTTTTACGTTCGACTCACTGCGGCCGTCTTTCCTCAAATTACGAGTACTATCAAAACTGTATCGTGAAATGAAATCTGCCGGAAAATAATTTTCGTTCTCACATTAATCGTACAATAGTCTTAATCAATTTTGATTAAATAATGCTTGTGCGGTTCAACTTCCCTCTATACTCTTCAATATCACGTGCGTTTAAATATCACTTTTCCTGCTGCTAATTCCCGTACTTTAAAAACTCACGTTCACCAATACATAAAACAAACCTCCATTGTTCTGTTGTACTTTCCATTCTTTTACAATTATTATTATTACATAATAAAAAGTATTGTGCTAGTTTACTTAAAATTATGACACATATTGGTGCAACGAGAGTGTCTAACTCCCGAACTAATTGGGTTATCATCTCTGTTTTTGAATGAAAATGAATAATTTATGTAATTATCTTTATTTCGCTTTTTGGAAGACAAAAATGAAATGGATAATAATGTTTGGTGCGCTGTCCTGGTTGACACTTATATTCAGAGAGAAAACTGTTAGCGTAAAATGCACTTATTTCCCTGAGACGAGACAATATTTATATGGAATGAAATTTTTTTCTGTATGTAAGGTACTTCTCATGTAAAATACTCGGAATTAAATTGTCTAATTGGAACAAATAGTTGGGAATGAAAACATTAAACAGGAAAGGGAACATTATTGACAATGTGGTATTCTGTTTACATAAATATGTACCAAAACTTCAAAGAAAATTTCAGAATATTTGTTATCTTATGAATATATTAAACTAAGATTTCGTTTTTATATTTGTTTTCTATTAACGTGAAAACAATAAGGGTTTCAGATATTGTGTTTTTACACGTGATGTACAATCATTTAATTTAAAATGCAGGGTAGATTATGCATTGTGCGTCAAATTATTTACTAACAAATTACATATATTATAGAATATAATAGTACAATAGCCTATTGATTCAGGAAAAAAATTATAGATGTGTTTAGATATTATTTAAAAAATTTATGGCTTGTGTATTTTATTTTATCGTATTTTCAACTTAATCAAAGTGTTGTGTCAATTTATTTTGAGTGTATGTCAGTATTTCAGACAAGGCGTTTGGGGTTCTCGATTTCACCTACTTAATTTAATGGGAAACCCATTATTCAATTCCAGTTTAATTTTCTGAGTTGTATTGTTTTTGCGCAATATATTTCATACACATTTCTGTACTGACGTATCTTTTTCTTGTCGTTAATTGAACGCGCTTCTACGGTCAGATAGACGAATTATAGTCAATCGTCAGGCAGGAAAAGGAATTACTTTATTTCCAACCACATAGAGGAACCGTCGGAGGTGGGAATCGTGTAATAATTCAAAGGTAAATAAAATTTTGTGTGACCCTTATGATAATACCAAAGTAACGAAGGGGAGTTGAAGTACACAAGTACTGATCATTGAAAGAAATATACTCACTATCCTCTAATACTTTCCTTTCGTCCCATCGTCTCACAATTTTCTCTCTGAGTGAGATTAATTTTCTTACTATGAGAGGAAATTTCATATTGAAAAAAAGGCCATTTTCTTCTCATCTTGGAGGACGCGGAAATACACATAAACTTGATACAACTGTTTAATTTAATTCATTTTAATGAGTCAAATTATAAAAACAACTCATTGTGACGAATGAGAGTCGTCTGCGGGTATTTTCCTCCCTCGTGGCTCCTGAATAGTCGTGCAGGTAGACGGACATTCTAACATGATGGATTCTACCAAGAATTGCAAATAGCAAAGAAGTCTTTTTTTTAAGATTAAATGAGTACATCAACAATCAGATCCATTGTGATCTACTCCACTAATTTAACAATATTGTTCTCATTGCCATACAACACTAATTGTTACATTATTAAATTATACTATAATCTGCAATTTACAAATATTCCTACATATATATATATATATATATATATATANTATAAGAGACAGTATATATTCATTCCTAATCGTTACCATCACCATCAGGTTTACAAAACACTTTCATCCTGTCCCACCCCATCTCATATACAAGAACACAACGTTTCATTATAAACAACTCCGCATGTTAAGAACCTATCTGTACAATTTTTTTTACAATATTTTCCTCTCCCTTCACATAAAGGAAGATAATGGGAAATTAAGCTAATTTATTTTTATTTCAATTTGTGCCAATACACTCCAATGTTATTCTCTTGTATGATTCTAATGTATCAACTACAAAAATTAGTTTACTGTAATTTTTATCATTAAAATGATACCAGGAATTGCCATTTTCAATTTCGCTCCGTACGCCGCGTGTAATTATTTTTTGTAATTTATGTGCTTGATTTTGTTATACGTGAATATAGATTTTATTTCCTGGAGCATTATCTCCATGTAATATTTCAATTGTCCGAAAATTTTTATTATCATTATTAATGTGTACTACTTTAATGTGCCAATTTCAATAATTAAATGTCCGGCTTGTTCACGAGAGCTTGCAAAAATGGAAAGTAGTAATAATTTCAAATATACTTTTAAATGATTAATTGTAAATGTTTCATTTATGACCACAAATATAACGAAATTATATTCTACCTCTATAAATGGATATTTATCAGTAGAAAGGTGCAAAGTGCTATAATTTGAGGAATTGAAATATTGTTCCGGGAAGATGCCAAAACCCATAGTGAATTACATATGCTCCGACTCAAAGCCCACAAAAGATAGAGTTCATAGGACCGTCATAAGATGCCACAAGTCCCTGGAAAATTTCATAAGAGATAGTGCCATTTATTTGTTTTGCATTCCATTCCTCCACTAGTTGAGATGGTTGGGCGCCGAGGAGAATTCTTACGAGGATCATTTAATCGCGAGATATAGAGTAATAGCTGTCAATAATTCCCATTTTAAAGCGACGTTTTTATAGAAACTAATGAGACCATTCGTTAAGTGATGTCTTGAAGTGGGATTCTCACTTTTTGTGAAATCCAATCGTGCATAGTGTGTCCATTGCTTTCCGGTCAATCACTGAAGAAGTCGTGAATTGCACCGTGAATCAGATTCATAATGTTACATGAAGCATCACGATGATATTTCAGCCCCCCATAATGGTGAGTGTGTACCTTAACTTCCTTTCCCTTGTATGTAGGGGTCAGAGATGAGGATAATAAGATGCCCATTTTTGATATTACCTCTCCGAGGCGGGTGATGAATGAATGACATGAGGGTGGATGATGATGAGTGAATATTGTGGTGGAATGATAGGCAGGGGAAAAGGGTGTACCCCGACATAACGTGCCGTAAACACCACCTCGTCCACCACCGCAATTTCTACTTCGCAAATTCTACCTGGATCAGACAGGGTTTAAACCAGCGTCACCAGAGGTAGAAGGTGAGTACTCTAGGCACTACTCCATGGGCCGCCCATCATGGTAGAAGTTGAAAAATGTCCCCAAAGTTTATAAGTTACATATTATAAAAACATGGACTCGAAGAAAACATTGGTAGGAGTAATGTTAAGAGACCCCGTCACTCATAGACCGGGAGAGGTCAATTTAGAAGCTTCAAGAAAGAGCATCTTCTCGTTGGGCACTCCTTTCAAGCGTAGTGCCATCATTTTTTTCTTTATAACCGAATCAGCAGGTCAACCATGATTACGCCTTGGACGCTCACTTGCTATGATGCGTTTATGAACTGGTTGGTTCATATCTGTTATTCATTATAGCATGAATAAAAATATCGAAAAAGAAAAGCGTTGTTATCTTGTATTTATTGTGAGAATAACTTGTTGTTCGTCAATCAATGTTCGTCAAGTAAATGAATATTTTTATTTGTATTTACTGCGTGGAATATTGAATGATTCTTCTTTATTACCTTCATTCTTTATCATTACTTGATCTACCAAAGCCTATGTCAGAATAGATTGCATTGTAGTCTGATAAACTGAAGATAGTATGCAATATCAGATCAGGTGAGAGAATCTTTTAGATATGGTCCGCATATACTATGTCGTAAGATTATGCTGTACATGAAAGTTCACGAGAGTGCTGTGGGTGAAATATGCTTCTGAATCTCGCAGTTTTGGCTCTCACTGCCATCTACTGGTGTACGAGAGAACGAAGCTATTTTCCTTATGATTCTATCGATAAAGGGGCGCACAATGAAAGCCTGACAACAACATTGAGATGAAGTCATACGAACGAACAACTGAACGAATTGGACAGTGTTCAGCTCACGGGATAGTAGAGAGTAAGAAAGAAAAACAAAATGTAAATGTAATTTTTATTCATTGTAGGAGAAATGATGTGTATGTTTTCTATGCGAGAGTAGCATTGTTTCATACTGTAAGTGTACAATAGTTAAAAGTCAAAAGTTCAATTACGCACATTAAGGGATAATTACGGTAATCTGACCGACAATTGCGGAGAAAAAGGAAACTTATTTTATTATAATTTGTGAATAAGCGATACACAAATATTTCGCAAATGTTCACTTCTTAGATTATTCAAGGTGGATTATAAAAATTAAGTAATCAAGCGGGTAAGAAAATAAGCTGTAATTTATTTTTTAGTGGCCAATTATACAAAATATACAACGGACATATTGTAATCGGTCGAAAAAAAATTCAGATTTCTTCAGATCTTTACGAATTGGTTTCCGGAGAGCCTATTTTCAAATTTTGACGATGATGTCCAATGCCGTACGTGTGTATGTGTGTATGAATGTATGTTACGAATTTTGTCCCTACGATAACTCACGAACAAATTGATGCATCCAAATGAAACTTTAGATTGGACTTTGAATACATTGGAAATAAATGCCAATTTCTTAACAGCTCATACCGACTTCACTTACACACCGTGCTCCACTTCTAGTTCCTTAAAATTCAAAATTTTGAAAATATTAATATAAGAATTTGGATTGTTCTCTTAATTCTGCGTAAAGATTGTTAACCCACTTTTCTGTACGTCACACCGTTTTCGAAATATACCGGAAATGAATTACACAGAAAAGGGCGCCTATTTTAGATCGATTTGTAATGCAAGTGAAAAGAGTTTAATGTGGAAGAAAATACGGTACTTCAGTTTTCTGATATGTTGTTTTGGAGTGTACTATGAAGGGTTGTGAAGATAAACATGATTAAAGCAGCATGATCTTTTAAATGCAACATGGGTTTGATACTTATTTTATATTATCAAATCTTTTCTGGAAGTGTATTTTTTCTCTTGTTTTATTGCAATATGGGTTTTTTAGTTCTATTGTCTTTAGGGGATGAATCCTAATTGGAAATTTGAGTGGGAAACACACCAGATTTTTTCTTTACCCCCATAAAGGTATTTACCTTAACACTAAAAAGGTTATTTTTTCTTTTTTAAATGTGCATGCTTCTCTAAAAATTATTCGGTGGATAATTAGTTTTCAAAATTTAGGAAATTAAAATTTCATTTCTGAAAATGTATATAATTATTTTCTTTTAATAAACACATTTCTTTTTCTTCAATATACTTCCATTTTTCACATTTTCATGCCAACAAAAATTAATTAGGAAATAGTCTTTATATATTAGGAAAAGGAAACACTCTGTAAGTGCTAAGGTTGAATTCAAATATTTTGGTTTGGTCTAAAAATGAAATGTTTCGTGGAACAGACTTGGTATTTAATTTGAATGTATCTCTGTGTTGTTTATGAGCGTTCGTACATTTAATTCTGCATGAGAGAAATTACTCTAGAGAATTAAATGTAAATGTAAATTTTTTTATCGGTTTGAATGTTGTTTGCACGTGGTAAATATTTCCGAAATAATGAACTCGAGACGAAACAAAATAAATGAATGCAAAATTAAATATTGGTAAAATTTTGTGGGAATTGGGTACTTCATGTCATAATGAACGATTTATGCTTTTTTTGCATTCCATCATGTTTTTTGTTTTTAAATGTTCATTTTCAGAGAAATAAACATCCAGATATTTCCCGAGTTCTAATATTTATCAAAAATACTTATTAAATGTGATCATAAAGTACAACAAAATTTACGAAACGTATCACTGCGGAATTTCAAATACTTTAGTTGACGGTGATAATTTTCCTATTGAGATCTAAGATTAAGAGAAAATTAAACACGATATAAATAGAGAAACATAGAGAAAATTTATAGCACTTTCCACTAGAACATAAATAAAAATGGAGTGGGTTATAAGTTTATCGTGTACTTAACACTATAAAACACTAATTTCATTACTCCTGCAGACATCGAATTTCTCTATTTATATAATCAACTTTTGCTGATGCATTTGACAATTGTATCCTGTAAAGGGAGACACTTGTTGAATACAGAAAAAATATATCAAATATTTCGAAGTTTTTGGATATAAGAAGTGGGTGATTAATTCTTACTACTAGTTAAATGAGTAATTAGTTCCAACCTCTTGCTTCTCCCTATGAAGAAACATACGAATGCGAGTGACGTTTCACTGCGGCTCTTGTCAAATTCAAATTCAAAAGGGCTTCATTTGAATACAAAAATGTATACAATATATGGCAGGGCTTAGGGTCCAAGCGCCTTACAAAAGCCCTAAAATGTGCCATGGGCTGAGCATACTGTTACTCACTCTCAATGAACTGAAACAGTAACTAAGAAAACAAATATTAAATGATTACGGTTATGTGGTAGTGACTATTATCAATAGCGGCAAACGAAAATTGAGTGTATTAAATAGAAAATTGTATACTGCCATGACTATTCTTTTTATTTATTTTAATCTGTGTTTGTTATATATACTTAAGTGATTGTTTCGTTCATTGAGCACCACTGTAAACCTCGGAAAGCCAACGGTTGGGGCAAGGGCACGAAAAGCGCAAGAGAGAAGAAGGTTCGTTGGTAACTGGAAACCTGTAGCAGAACAAGGAAATACGGCGGCAGAACCAAATAAATTCGTTGAAAGAATAAAATATTCCATTCCATGGCGAGTAGTCATATATGTGCAGTTCAGCTATAATATTAAGGGAGTTAAAAAAGATACTGAATATTTCCAGTGGCTGCCACGGCTGCGGGCTTCCGTCGAGTTACTGTTAATAGGATATCAATTTGATGCTACCAAAGAAAGGAAAAGTATACAGGATTAAAACTACATATTGAGTTCAGTAATGATGGCAGAGAAGAAAAGGAAGTGAAGTTGGGGAAATTACTTACAACTACGTTTGAGGAAGAATACAACATAGTGGAATCGCCAGTTAGTAGAAGTTCGGGGAAAAGGGAGTCATTACAATGTGAGACGCCAGATGTACGAGCGACGAGAGGAAATACGAAGAAGAAATAGGATGTAATGGGGGATAGAGAGTGATATGGGATAGACATGATAGAGTTGAGAAAGTAAATGGGTAAAATGGAGAAAGTATTTAAGGGGAAAAATTTAAACGTATAAAAACAAAGACGATCCTAATAAGTGGTGCTCGGGAATTATGTCAGACAGTGGTGAAAATGCACGGTGTGGTGGAGAATATGCCGAAGATGGTGGAAATGAAAGGTCTGGTGGAGCGTCTGGCAGGATTACTGGATGATGTGAATCTAGAGAATAAGGGTATAATGGAAATATTAACATATAAAATACTGAAAGGGGTAACAGAAACGACGAGGGTTATAGAAGGGCAACAGACGAAGATGTGTTAAAGATTGTGTGCAAGGAGGATGACCGGCATGTGGAGAAAGTGGTGGAAGTGATAGATGAACGTATGAATTAACTGCATAAATTCTTACAAGATTCTGAGATATAGCAGGAAAAGGTTTGTATGCAATTAGAAAACGTTGAAGCTGTTTTGCAGGGAGGAGTAAGTCGACAAACGGAAGAACAACTTCTAAGCAGTGTGCATGATGCATTAGACAGGGATTTGGAGGGAATGGGACACCAACTACAACAGAAGGATGGTGGAGGGATATCATTTGCAACAGCTTTACGGACGGGGAGAGAACAAAAGATGCGTCCAGAAATAATATTGATTGATAACATTGAACGCAAAAATGAGGCAATATAATCTGAAGTGAAAGAAGTAATACAAAAATGTGTAGATGCGAAGCGGGAAACAGTGGAGGGAAGATTGGTAATACAGCACTCTGGCAGGTGATAAAAAACATTAGGAAGAGTAAGAGATAATAATAGTTACTGCCAATATGACAAGAATATAAAGAGCGATTTGAATACATTGCGTACAATAGTAAGTGCATTGGGGTAAAGGGAAATATTACTATGTTTGGACTCTCTCGTACGCAGATATTAGGATATAAATGCACTACAAGAAGGGGAAGGGAACCTGAAAATTGTATAAGAGAAACAAAATTACTTATATTAAATGAATATGAAGAAGCAACGTTTGTTGGACATAAGGAGGAGTCAGTGATCCATATGACGCTAACCGATAAATGGCGACATATGAGGGTACACAAGTGTCAATTACATACGGGACTGTACAGTGATCATCAAGGAATTCTGGTAGATGAAGCGTTAAGATAGGAATTGAAAACATCTGAAAACAACAGCGTGGACGAGTCGATTGGAAACGAATGAGGGATAGTATAAATGAAATTTTGAAAGAGATGGAGCGGATTTGGAAGAAACAGGTAGAACAATTGACGCACGGGTAGACGCGCTGAAGCTGACAGTTTTACAGGAGTGTGCTAAATTTATTTCAGGAGAAAGAGAATAGGGAAAATGGAGTTATGGTAGATGTCGAAACTAAGCAGAAAGAAGCGTGAAATAAACAGCTTAAGACATCAGTTACAACGTTCAAAACGATGCGGGGAATGTGGTGGTGACGTTTTACAAGAATACCGTAAGGCACGGGATAATTATAAAATGTTGATTAAGTTAGTTAAACGCGTCAGTTGGAAGGATTTTGTGGAACGGGCGTTCTCCAAGTTGACATTGGGGCTCCATACCTTATTCGTGTTGATTAGGTGCGTCGCAAGGAGTAATGAACGACATTAATGAGTGGGAAGGATTATACGAGTAATTGGCAGGAAACCGGAATATGAAAATTTATTTTCACAGGATGAGATACAGACATGGAAATATTAAAATATAGTAAACGCAGATATAGAGCAAATATCTCAGACGGAAATATTAATAAACGTGAAGAGAATGGCGGTGAAAAAGGTTCAAGGTTATGATAATATATCCCATGAGATGCTTCATGAGACAATAGATGTCATAATGGGCACACTCATTGAAATATATAACTAATGCTTACGATCATCATATTATGCACGGTGTTGGAAAATTAGTGGGGTGAAATTCTGTCTAAAAGGGATAGAGCGTCCCGTTAATCAACCAAGTTCCAATAGACAAAATCTCCCTAATACTGACCTTGGGAAAGTTGTTTGATCGTGTTTAGAAACATCTACGAACACAAGGGAATATGAATGCCTGCCAATATGGTTTTGTACGAGGGAGGAGTACAAATGATGCATTAGAGGTACTGGTACGACAGGTATCATGGCGTACAACAAACTATTGTTTCTGCGTTTTCTTGGATATTCACGGAGCATTTGACCACGCAAAGAGGTCAAAAATAATAGATACTTTGAAGAGAAAATGTTTGCCACCATACCTACTAAACATGGTTCAAACATTTTGAAGATAGGGCGATGGTCCTTACCGTAGGAGGACGTAGATTAATAAGAGAGGCAACGATCGGATGTCTACAGGGGTCGTCCAGTGGACCGATATATTGGAACGTAATCATGTACAACATCTAATGGGGCTTAGAGAAGAAGAATATAGAATCAGTTACCTGTGCCGACGATCTGGCAGTGTTAGTTTATGGTAATTCTAGAAGGTCACTAGAACAGAAAACACAACGTGCGATGAATGAATATGTAGAGGTATGTTTCCAACAAGGGATGACATTATCGGAGTCGAAGACGCGTGTCATGTGGTTTGCAAATTCAGCACAGAAAAAAAGGGAAATGATTCTTAGAATGCATGACCGCAAGATAAAAGTTGTGAGGAGTCAGAAATATTTAGTTGTTGTGTTAGTTGATCGTTTAAAGTTCGCTCAGCACTTGAGTTATATTAATCGGAGGGTACAAATTATACTGTACAGTATGATGAGGATAGGGTTTCACAATTTTTTATGTTTCACGAAGAATTCTGTATGTTGGCGCCCTGAGACAAGGACTATGCCTATGAAGCGTAGTGTGGGCAAATGGATTGATAAATGTTACATAAAAACGACGTTTACGACAAATGGAGAAAAGATGTCTGTTTCCTATAACAAGATGCTTCAAGACAGTGTCTACAGAAGCGTTTAATGTGTTGGAGGGGATACTACCTATAGATTTGTTCGTTCAAAAGGTAAAATACTGACATATATTGAAGCAGAGGGTGACGATACAGATTAATGAAGAGATATTGTGTAATACAAATAAGTAAGCTAGAAAAAAGTTGACAGACAACTTAAAACTGGCATGGCAGACACGGTGGCACGGAAGTTCAAAGGGCAGCGTAACCTATAAATATATTAAGATGGTACAATTTGCACAGAGAAATAAGAAGTGGTTCGGTCCTTCTCGTTGAATATTCTTTACAGACAATCAGCTGGCAGACACTTTTAAGAATTATAAACAATATAACTGCTCAAGAATATGGTTTGTTTAAAGGTTATATAATGATAAATATAGACAAGAACTATAAAGTTTATTACTGTGTTAATGTTTGTGCTATACAGTGTTGAATAATTCTTTTTTCTCTACATCTCCGTAAATGTAACAGATATACAATACGTTTAATTATATATAAATTGTTAATACATTCTTCTGTCTTGATTGAATGGTTCATTGTTGTTTAATAACATATTCTTATAATTTTTGCGTAGTTAATTTGTGTATAATACTTAAAAATGTCTGCCAGCTGATTATCTGTAAAAAATATTCAAATACACGCAGTGCGATGAACAAATGATTTTTTATCAATATTGCCATAAAAATAAGTTTAAAATATGATTTGTTTAAAGATTATATGATGATAAAATATAGACAAGAACTATAAAGTATATTACTGTGTCAATGTTCGTGCTATACTGTGTTGCATAAACACTTTTTTTCTCTAGGAGATGCATTTTTCTTTTTAGTATGCGATCCCAATATATTTGCAATATGCACAATTTATTGTTTGTTTATGTCATTTTTGTTTAGAAACTATTTAATAGAATATACTTCAAAATTTTGTTGTTGTTTTGAAAGTGTATTTTATTACATTTTGTTTACTTTGTCACGAGTGCAAGACGTTATATTGTTTATAACATTCTACATTTACATTGAACTTTTATATTGTAAATAATTAGTAATTATTGAGAAAGTGTTATTTACGTATGTGGTTTGAGTAGTGCCCTAATTGTTATGCCAGCTTCATATAGATTTATTAGTTGATCTTCTGTTGTAATCATTTGCAATGATTTGTTAGTAACAATAGTAATCTATCTGTTTTATAGTAAAAAAAATAGTAAATGCTCCAAAAATATTTGAAAATTTTTCAATTTGAAGAAGGTTTTTCCAGCTTTACAGTGAAGCTGGAAAAAACCCTTATATTTTTTAACACAATAGTAATAAATTTTAATTTATAGTAATTAATTAGTAAGAAATGAGTACAAAATTTTCCCGTATGAGATTTTAGTTGTGCTCTAAAGGTTGTTCTCGCTTTACAGATCTGACGAATCTCGAATATAGTTTGAAATGTATATACTTCCTTGTATTGCAAATGCTACACAGACAAGGAGACTGAATTCTGCCGCAATAAATGCAAATAACACATACGCACTTACCAATATATACCGGTACATATAAATCTATGTTTACATATTTATTCGTGAATAAGTACATATATATGTACCCATATTCGTATATGTACACATTTTTTTCTCCATAACACATTTTGTTACTTTAACAGAAATAAATATGTATATAAACTAATTATTTATGTAAATCACATGCCAAGAAGAAGAATATATAATACTAATACAAACTACAATATAATACTAATATTACAACTACTATTAATACTAATGATAATAACTTAATCAGATTTAAAATAGGTGTGTTCATTCCGGTCAATTTCCTTCATCAATTCTGCCTCCCTCTTTATTCTAATCATACTCAGAAAGTTGGAAATCCGCGTTTCGTTGCGCCCATCATGTCCTTCCGGACCTCAACTTTACCATTACCCCTTGTAGCCCTAGTATATTAGCAGAAGTTATTCACTGAAGGACCCCTTCCTCTCGTCCAGCGAACTGGTTGGAGATGACGGTCCAGGGGTTACCCCTAGGCGGAGCGTGAGTGAAGGCTTACAAACACTGGGGTAGGATAAAATCCAGCCTCTCCCAGCATCCGCTCTGGTGGGCGGAGACGTGCCTAGCCCACATTTCTACCGCTATCTGCACTAACGGTAGCAGAGCAGCAATCCTGCTCACCGATCGAAGACCAGTCTCCTTCTCGTACCCGACGGGTGGGGGAACTGTACTGCCCCGCAGAGTCCAACCCAATTAGGTGTGTCAGGTGCAAGCACCTGAGGGTTTATACCCCTCCCTGTCTACTCGGTTTAAAGTGCTGAGTACCACTCGGAGGATTGTCAGTCCTCCTACCACTTACGAGATCGCGTCTGGTTTGATCCGTTGCCCAGGTTGTCAACCTAGGATTGGGTACAAAAGCCGAGGATTGGTGAAGACCCAGTGGTCCGCCTGTCACCCGTGCCTGTCGAGTTGGGAGCACAGCGCGGTGACCGTCCCAATAGGTCATAACTTTATAGTCCCACGAACGATAGAAAGGTTTCCCCTTCTGCGGTGGATGGGTATCCACCGGAGCCTCTAGCGAGACTCCCTACTGCTTTTAATACTGAGATACAGGGTTGCTCATGAGATCCGGCTTNCTGCGTTCACCCCCCCTGTAACGGAGTGGTCTACTCGTATTTAAGAAATTTTCTTGCTAACGGAGACGAGTCACTGTTCGAAGATTCTTGCGAATCTGCCTACCGCTTATCTCTCCAAGAGAGTCCTTCTTTTGCCCAGGGATCTGAGGTGGGGTATGATGATCTCTTGGTTAGGGGCGAGTGCCAATCGATCCACATCACATCCCCACGATTGCTACGGCGAGTTCCTTTCGAAACTCTACACGTGTTAGGTGGGTGAAACGAGTGACCATCAACGTGAAACGAGTGCCCGTCGGAATCTTTCGCGACGTTCTTACTCGTGTTAGACACGTTCCCCTGTCAACGTTTGACGAGCTACCGTTCGGGGAATCTTATCGAATCCCTCCTTCGTCACATGGTCTGATCCGTTGCTCAGGGATCTGGGATTGGGTACAGGGACCATGGGTACTAGCCGAACCGAAGGTCTAGTTTGACTAGATTGCAAACAAGTGAGGTAAAAAATATTCAAGTATTTCGCATTATTTCAAAAGTTAGAGCGTAATTTCTTTGTTTAATTTCGTATCCTCCTTCAAAAAGCCACGTTTTCGGTGATAACGCAACGTAGCAAAATGTGGACCCAGTAGTCTTGTTCTGAGCATAAAGGGCATTGCCAATCTCAGGCTCTGGTCAAGAAATAGAACCTTTCTACACTTTTGGACGTGTTTCTCAAAATTCATAAACTATTGACATGATTAGAGGAAAAATATAGGAAAATATTATGGTGAGTATTGCACAATTTCTTTTTTTTGAATTTAGTTTCCTATTTTCACCCTGATTCAAACATTCTCAATACATGGATTGGTCTCTATTAGTTTTCTCATTTCAGTTCGACATGGTCATGAAACATCATATTATCATCTTGTGCATTTAGTACATTTCTTTTAAAAACATTATTTATTGGCAAAATGAGATTCAATATTTTAATCTTAGTCATTTTCTTTATAAAGTTATTACAGTTTCTTATGTGTGCTGTATATTTCAAAAATCATTCTACCAAAAATTTCACATTCCTTTATTATGTCATCTCTTTTTGCAACATGAACACACGTCCTTTAGCTGTACATCATATGAATATTCTCTATGTCTTAATTTTCGTTAATAATTCAATGAGATCGATCGTCACGGAACACAAAGCCTCCTGACTAGCATTCAGCGATATCTTGGTAGCTGCAGGAGGCCATTGCTTCAATGCGCACGTGTAGTTCTGGAGGAGGACAAGGTCTTATCGAGCTGCGTCGCAGTCCGTGTTATGGCCCTTCATGCACGCAACCTGCAGCACCTGCAAGGGTTGCCTTATCTAAACCTGACGCGTGTTTGGGATGAGCATGCGTGTGTGGGTGCTTTCGTGCTTTGATTAAGGCGGCGGTGGCAAGTGCATTGCTTTGAATCATAACAAGAATAGAGATAGCTCATGGATCGTGATAAAAAACATGATACTTAATAACACTTCATATTCACTCTTTAAATGTAAGAAGTTCTTGATAAACTCTGGTCTTCACGTGATGTCCAAATCTCTTTATTTGCACTGTGTGTGTACTATATTCCAATCCTGGTTTTCAATTTTCACCGATAGTATTTCGAAATTTATTATTAAAATTAATTTTAATGTGTTTGTTTTCAGTAGACTGTAAAAAAAAATTAATCCAAGCTTCCGACAAAATCATTTTGTTTTCAAACACGATAGGTTAATCAGAGTCAAAGCATCTCAGTTGTAAGTGCCAAAGGACTGCTAGAAAATGGTGTTACTTTCATTTACTTAATATATTATCAAATGACAAGTAATAAATATTGGCGTTGAATAATTCTTCACTATCACTATAGCGATTAAACTGAGAATAAATATGTTTCTTCTCTGGATTATGCTATTTTCCAATCACCAATACTTATTACAATACATAATTTAAAACAAATATTAAATGAGACAAATATAAAAAATACTGACATTGAAATTTTGAAACGATTTGATATCAGTATTTTAATAATACATTACATTAATTTATCAAGTAAATAAATTAAATCAAATTCGTTTATTGCCAATACAGCAGTTAATACTGTGTAAACTCTGTGGGTAACAATCAATTAATTTACTCACCGGAAACAAAAGGGGTCATCCAATGAATCGAGACTTAATCAAAAAGCTTATATGAGCTTTCTAGCTGATAAATTCGTCAGAATGAGCTACAAATATCTAAAAAGTTCTTCAATGATATTGGATTTTATATTCTCCTCATATCTCGTCTTGTTGTTTTATTCACGTTTAAAATATTCGAAATGGAGCAGTACTTAATAAAAATTATTTATACTATTATATTTACGTCTATCCACACTTCTATTTTACTGCTGTGACAAGTATCTTGCTCTTATTTGTACAGCAATTTGCTTTTGTGTTTATCATTCCTCCCCAAAAAAAATTTAATTGAAGCAAATAAATAAAATTATAGTAAAAAGACAGTTACAAACTGAGTAGGATAACGTGGAGGACAATAAACTAATTTTTACTATCCGGAAGCAAGCAACGGACCATCCCATCTATTCCAATGAAGGGTCCTAAAGTAGAAGCGGATTTAACATTTCCGCACACTACTAAGATAAGCATTAAAAGATGATAATAATACTGATATCTGCGAGCACTTTTGTATTTACAACATGTTAACTATCTGCGTAATTACGACTCAGTAGCTTCCGTTATAAAACTGTCAACCTATATCGTATTTCCATTTACAATAATGAGAAAATCTCTCGCTTGTCAAACTTTGTGAAAGAACCCAAGCGTATCTTTTCTTATCGTATAATATTACACCTGATGCTTTCCGTTGCATCTATTCTTAATGCATGATTTTTTTCTCATTATACAAGACATTGACGTGAGTGAATATCGACCATAAATAAAGTGTCTTGTATTATCCCGTCAATCTTTTCAGAGTGATATGCGCTGATGCGAATTTTATGGAGATCCACCCTCCGAGGCCAGTCGCGTCTCACCCTCTTTCCGTTTCGTGACACGTTATGAATACAACATCAGCGAACACTAGAAGGAAAGAGATAAATACCACATGACAAATCTATTTAATGTACATTATCTCCAGAGTTTCCTACTTCGCAAGGGTTATTGAATGCGACCCAGAATATGAATAGTCTCCTCATGATATCGTCTACAGTCAGAGATAGTGTAAGTTTGTCCAGAATTTGAAACAGTGAACTACAAAAACTTATTTCCAAAGTATTTCTCTTTGTGGCTTCAGAAACGTATAATATTTTACCGATATAATAAATATATTTTTTTTAAAACAAGCTTTTATTTACGTCATATACTAAAACAAATACAATTAGTTTAGGTTTGTATTAAGGTAACCCAATGCCAAATGATAATTCCTCCATACATATTTCACGTCAGTAGAACCTAATAAAAATAAACGTATTTTCTTATCTTTATGGCTGAAAAAGATAAAATTTTTGATGTTGAATTATTTGCCTTTAAAAAGCTTGTACTGCGAAATGTTCATAAAAGTATATATCAATTAATTTGATAGGTCAGTAATTTGTAGGTAATGTGTATTTTGTTTACAATTCGGTTGACAAACTTTTTGAGGATAAAAAGTAATGAAATGCCGTTGGTTATACAATTCGTTGTACTTATTTTTATGAAGAGATGGATTGTATTGCACGGGACGCTTCCAGGAAATAATCCTCCGGGAGTTATCTTGGAATAAAATGGAAATGTAAAAAAAAAAAAAAGTTTTTTAGGGGGGCTTTGACATCATAATATTGCATTGTCATCGAGCTTGTAGGCCTATATGACCGCCAAATTTCAGTTTAATCGGTTAGGGGGAACTGGTTTAAAATTCAGTTGCAAGATTTGGCCCAAATATACTTACTAACAAGTCAAATTAAATAAAAGTTTAGAAAAAATGAAAAGTGTATATATATACACCTTGTTTATTTATGCTGATTGAGATATATTAGTGATTTAATTCTATCTAATAATAATAATAATAATAATAAATACACATATCTACGAATGCTTTGCCTGGTATACAAATCTTTAGCATTCGATGGATTTTTATGAAGATTGGTGAAATTGTGTGAAACGGTCTCACGAGTGCTCTATTTTTAATTTTCGTCCGTGGCTCGAGAAAGGTAATCTACAATTCATGAACATCGTATGCGGGTAACAGAAGATTATTCTTTCTATGGAGACATATATTTAAGGCACTCCAAGTTAGTCAAATCACTGAGATGTATAGTTTTCTTAATTTTTATCATTATTCTGTTAAAACACACCAAAGTGAATTGTAATGAAAAAAATATATTATTTAATTTGAATGTGTAAGTTAAAAGTATAGAACAAACAATATTCAGGTTCTTACTTGTCTCGTTTCATATACATAAATGCCTCTGTACAAATATGGTGACTGAGAGCAACAGATGCTTGATTTATGGATCTCACCTAAAAAAACGTGAAATATCTTTGCTCAAATGTCTGGTGACCTATAGATGAGAGTAATGAAAAAAATTCTACGGAAAATGTACTACAAAACAAATAAACTTCCATCACTTTCGTGATTTAAAAGTTGTTTTTATTTAATAAGTTTTTCCTCCATAAGACACTCGTTGTATTACTTCATCAATTATAATTGCAATTATTATATTTAAATGGCCATTGAGACATGTTTTACAAGTCGAAATCACAATAAGCACTTTTTACTCTATTTATGCCGATTCTAAATATTTTAGTGATTTAATTGTACTTTAAAGAACGAGAAATTGTGTGAAACGACGCTTGGTGAGTTCATCAAGTTGTAGAAAATTAAGCATTATTCCTACAGAGTTTGTAATTTGATCATGAAAATAAACTATAATTGAGTATATATTAATTATGTTACGTTGGATGGAAGTGGGAGACGGAACCGGCATACGAACTCGAGGGCACAGCTTACCGCGCTGTTGCGCTACCAGCCGCGCCACCCCGTTCTCCTCTAGGTTTAGTCCACCATTGACATTCAACTTGCGAGACACACAGGCCTTTCATATGAAGGATCCGAGTTTGAATTTCGGTCCCATCTCCCATTTTCATTCAACATAACATAATTAATCTGTTACCTGGTGGTGTGATTCAGTGCAGTTTACGTGATTTCAGTATGTTGGAGTTCACTAGATGGAGACTAAAAACTAGGTTTCTTTACTATTGAGTGTATACTAAGAACCACATTATTTGTCTGTAATAAGTGAGTAAAACCTCAGCTGAAAACTCCACCCAAATCGATCAATATAATATTTGATACCACTTTACTCCGATCATTAGAGCGTTAAGAGCGAAGACGATACCCCTACACTATTGCTGAAACAAATTAATGCTTATTTTATTCAGAAGGCAGGTCCTCCTTTTCTTACTTATTTCACTAATAAGAAGTATTGTGGGATTATTGATAATTCCGTAGGTTTAAGAAAAGTGTAGATAAAGGGTGGCTCTCTCAGTTACAATAAATAAATTACTTTTACAATAAATAAATAAACGTATTGATTGTTTAATTGATAAAACGTTTTCGTTTGTCTTTTCAATACGTTCAGAATTAGAAATCTCTTAAATTGCGGTGAACCTCACCGCCTGGTAACAAATTAATTTTCATTTAACATAACATAATTAAACGTTAAGAATTGTCAATACATATATATATTTCGAGGATTTTTGTGTAATACCTCGCGAAATTAGTACCGTGTATTGAGAATAAAATGAAAAGTACATTACTCTGTCAAAAAAACACTATTTAAAGACGATGTGGTATATTGACAGAAAATACGGAAGTGTTTGAAATTTTGATTGAGTATTGGCCCACGCAATTTCGATTCCTATGTCTCATAACGATAAAGGGAAGTCAGATTCGACACCAACGCTAAGTTTCATGGGAAACTCGTCCTCTTGACACTAGAGGCCTCTGGGTCGCGCTCGTAATCACTCAGGCCATTGGAGACTCTTGACCCGTTTCTTAAATGGGGTCAGCCATCTTTAATCCGCTGCGCTTAACGACAGTCAGTTCTCTTTCAGCTGCCTCCGCCATAATGGCATCTCCATCCCTTCCCACGTTGTACAATGCTGTTCGCCTTTTTCCACGTATATGCTGGTTCGTAAGGACGGGGTACTTTTTTAACTTTACGACGTAAACAGCTCTGGAAATAAAGGAACCACATACAACCACGCACAGAAACATTGTATTTATGCTTGCATTCGGGTGTTCTATAATGGACTCGCGTATGAATTCCTTCTTGGTTTAGATTTCTTACATTAGTTTATAAAGTTGAGTGTAGTTGAAAGTCATAGATTTCAAAATACTACCGTTTTAAATTTTCATGGTGTGGTTACTGTTTCAAACTAAATCCACATTTCTTGCAACTAAATGTTGCAGCTAAGTGATTTTGCAACTAGGTAGAAATCAATTTTCTCTATATGTTATTAAAAAAAGACAACGTATACTATTAAATACTTTCTTAAATGTGTTCTATAAATCAAAAATATGGTATATAATCCTGAGAAAAGACTTTTACGAAGCATACACTTCACAAATAATTAAAAGAAGATATAAGTATTGAAGTCGAAATTAATGTAACAACTACATTTTAACAGTATTTTAGAATGAAGTAACATAAATCCTTTTTTAAAATTAGAGATGTGAACATGGTTTACATCATCTTGCAGATTATTTTCTCTGTTACGTTTGAGTAAATACAAAAAAAAAAAAATCTTTTTTTGTGCAATAAATTTTCGCTGTATCTCAAAAAAAATTGTGTGACGTAAGAGAATGCGGTTTAGCAATCTGTACGCAGAAGTAACTGACCAATCAAAATGTTTCTTTACATATTTTCAAAATTTTTAATATTAAGAAACCGAAAGTGGAGCGTGGCGTGTAAGTGAAGTCGGAGGAAATGAGCTTCTGTCCAGAAATAGGCTTCTTTTCTGAACGATCTCAAAGTCAAATTGCAAGTTTGGTTTTGATGCATCAATTTGTTCGTGAGTCATTGGGGGGGGGGGAAATTCTTATCATGCACACACTTATACACATATGATATTAGAAATCATCGCCAAAATGTACGTAAGTTATATTATACCATTTTAATTGAATTTTTCTATTAATATTTTTATAGAATGATGACGCTTGAGGTTTCGGCGAATATCATTTGTAATTAACAAGTCAAATACAGCATTATAAAATGCTATCTGATTAACTGACTTTACCAGGGTTGAGCATGAGCCGTACCCCGAAGACACTATGGGAGTGGATGGTATCTTGATGTTAATAATTAAACGATTTTTGTAATTGGAGAACCACATGAATTACCATGATTTTATATTAAAACAAACAATAAATCAATTGACATACAAATATTAATTGTTTTACAAAGGAATGATACGAAAAAACGTTCCCTAATAATCCCACAAAAGATCTAAGATAAACGCACAAGAAATCAATGGACGAACATGTAAAATATCTAATACTAAAACTTACAACTAAACATATGGCATTAATTTAAAGATAAAGGATTCATGATTATTTACAACAAGGTTCAGTTAAATGTTATTGAATTCGTTAATGAAGGTAAGTTAAATTGAACATTATAGAACATATTCTTCATTAAATTTTCACTGACCAGTCAAAGGTATGTGAGCTCTTAGTTACGTTCTTGTAGCATTTGACAACGCTCAATTGGTATACAGCGTCCCAGGCCGTTGGAAGATGCAGGATGCAGCGACGGTGTGTGGATCCATCAATAGTATTTAAAGTTTATATAATCACACTGTTCCCATGATCATAATATACAATATTTACGACAGTTCCAGATGGTCGCTCAACAGGGTTGAAGGAAATGTGTAGTTTTATCTCAGGCACAACATGCTTCACAAAATATTCATGATGGACGCAGTTATGACCCAATGTTGACTCGACGAAGTCTGAAGAGAGAGAGAGAGTGATGCTTGAGCTAATGGCTGCGGGGTCGTCCCATGTTAACTCGAGGGAAAACACTCCCGCGCTAATACTTTATTATTGAATTGTTCGTGTGCAAATTAAAGAATTTGATACAAATTAAAGAATTGACCCAATGTTGCATTAAAATTATTAAATTGGCATTCAGAATTTATGTGGCGATTCTCCATGTAATGAATAGGTAATTATGTATATTTTATCGTCATGAAATGTCTTGGTGAGAATAGAGCTCTCTAGTGGCAGATTGACGTACTTAAACCTTTTGAATTTATTGATAGATATTATTAGCTCCTGGTGGAAATGCATCACCGGTATTTTTCTTAGACTAATCTAATATTACTCAGGGAAAAATAAAAGCTATGCATATAGTAAGATCAAAATAGTTTTACTGACTGGTTTTCAAAATCATATGTACCACATCCTAATTTTACGAATTCATAATAATACAAATTCATAATAATACAAACTTGACTTTATACACCTTCTCACGAGAGTCCCATCAGCCAAATTTTCGCTTCTGAGGCCTTACTCTCTTAAATCGAAGTATTTTAACACTTCTAATTTTAATAACGTTATATCACTCAAATTAGTTAACTTTTATAGATAGACATATTCTGACGTGGTATTTTTTATGAAACTCTTTGAGGTAAACAATACCGCCATTCTTAGTTGTCACCTATCTGTAACAGTTTACACAGCGTATGCGAATTTTTCTCCATTTTCCAAATTTCATCCACATTTATTGTCAAAATCCGTTTCTATCTTTCTTCACATATATTTTTAAGATATAAGTTAGCCTACGTCCTTTCTGAACATCTAAACTATCTCCTTGTCAAAATTCATCCTGGTTGGTCCTTTGATTAAAATTTTTATTAAACCGTTCATTTATAACGGACAATTAGAAGCTTGCAACCCGATACTCGACTTGATGTAAATATTGAGTAAAATTTAGGTCAAAATTCATCCTGGTTGGCCGTGATCATGTAGAAACAGACAGACACATTTTCGCGTTACGCTTATGTATATAAGTATGGATGTTTAGTAGTTTTATAACTTTTTCGACTGAAATAACATTTTTGAGTTGATCTTAAGAGGGTGTTAAGATCTATATGAATCAAAGTGTAGAGAACGGTCCTCTGCAAGTTCTCTTACGTGGAAGCAATTGCACGCTCGATATGTGCCCTCCTTAGCGTCTCTTGGTGATAAGCGTGCATCTTGTCACGTGCGAAGATAATTGCCTTCGAGCGCTGGCGACGGAGGGTTATTGGGGAAGGATTAAATTTATAACTGAAACTAAAGGTCATTTAAACATGTTTTTGTTGAATAACCGTGGGTCTTATGTATTATTACTGAAATCTTGAGTAAGAATAATTTTCAAACTCTTCCAGATATAAAACCGTTCATTTATAACGGACAATTAGAGGCTTGTAATCCGTTACTCCTTCCTTTTTCTTTCCTGACCTCCCTTGGTCACCTCTTCTTCTTTTCGATCCCGACGCCATTAGGGCTAGGGTATCTTTCATTTTCCTCATTCCTCTCATTTTTTGTTCTACCCCTCATTTTTTGTCCCCCCTTATTCTTTGTCCCCCCCTCCATTTGATGCATGTTGTGAGATATGTTTTGGTGTGTTGTAGATCAGGAGGGTTTTTAGTGGGTAGGGTTGAATCATTCGACGAGTCCCACACGCGGGGGGAGTCATGTAGGTTCTCCCTAGTGCGTTACTGCATTTTCCCTACCTATACACGTTTTTGGGGCTCCAATGACCTTTGATGTCGACATGAGCCGTAAAGCCCCACAAAAAATCGTCTTGATGTAAATATTGTGCAAATAGTTGTTTTTTTTAATATTCATTTAAAAAAGCTGAGTGATACAGTAAGAATGCATTGCCCAAATAAAACCGAGATCTATGAGTAAGTAATGCAACATTTAACTGCTCTTCCCAATATGATGTTGATCTGAATATATAAATCTGTTTGATTCACTTGCTTTGCTCAATGAGCAGCTCCATTGTTGAGTTTGAACTCCTGCTTTATATCCCAGGGGAGAGAGAGAGAGTGGTGGCACTCTAATCTCAACCACTACCTTCTACACTGCCCGCAGTTGTTTGCGGTTTTCCGTAGCACTTGTCAAGGGACAAATCGCTGGTCACCTCTGACTTACAGGATAAATATTCCGTGATCTAATTATTCAGTTTTCCTCAAATTCTCAAGATTATCAGTGTTGTGATGTGATCCAAACTAACACGACATTGCGAAGAATGTCATTTCGTGTTTGAACCTTGAGTCATATCGACGCAATTCGTAACTTACGTTTCTGTAACTAGAGAAAAAGCAAAACATTAAATTGAGTATTGAATTCTTATTCTGTAATGTGTATCTTTCATTGCAAACAAATAAATTCATTTTGTCGAGCTACAATAAGTAAAATAGTGGATCTTCTTTTATGTAGAGAGAGAATGAGAATTTGTTTATCATTTTCCAAGAATGTGTGTGCACTGTAATTGCTCTGTTATTGTGAAACCACTTTTATCTTACTAACACGTCATTATTGGTGGTCTTTCTGTTTATTCTGTTTTTAATCAATATAAAGGTTCCTTGAAAATGGGAAAAACAATTAAGTTTTTTATATACATTTATTTGTCTTTTCTTTCGTTGAGTTCTCAATGCATTTCTCGCCTGAATTTTGTGCTTTTTCTTCAAGTCTCTTTTCTCAAGTTACCATTCGTTCCTACTGAAAATGATGTGCATTGATGCAGATTTGGTTGTTCTGTGTTATGTTTGCAAATATTTTGATTCACATCTAATGATGCAATAAAGTAGTGTGATTGTTTTTTTGAAACTATTATAAAAATAAATGAAAAATTACAGAAATCTAAAAATGTACGTCACAGTTTTCGTAAGCTGTAAATAAGATGGATTCATGTATTTTGATTTTTGACATCACCGAAAATGATTCTCTCATTCTCTCGGCAGTCGTCGAGCAGTCAACATCGTTTCACTGCTCTCTGCAAAGCGTAGTGCGCGTTCTTATACTTTTTCTGGTGCAGTCTTATGCGAATCGTGTTATCAATTAATATTGTATTGTGATATCTTGTGTGAAATTAAAACAATTGGGACTTTGCCCGCTGCTGATCGTAACCAGAATTTAATTCTCTGCCATGGTCGTAGCTCATTGCTCGGAAGTATCCATAGCTGATGCGATTCATTCTGCTTTGAAGGAACGTATCTACCACCATTCGCCACCACAGCTGCTTCAACGGTCCAGTCAGAAACTCTCGAAGGTCATTAAATCACAGAAAATAAAGGTCGGCTGCAGTCAAGTAAATGTCCTCACTATCGCTCTGTTTCTCCTCCTTCTCGTGTCCCTCAAACACAATGCTATAATAGACCTGATCAAAATGCACCTATTAGTACCGACATCGACGTGGATGCAAACGTCTCAAATGGAACAAAAACTAATATTATTAAAATCACTGTCATCTTTATCGACGATCCACCTGACCATACTACCCTCATTAAACTAATACCAGAAGTCCTAAATCATTCTAATTTTCAAAACAAATCATAAGAAAAATATACATAAATCGTAGTTCTCACAATTGAATACTTATATGACTCAACCTTACGAAAAAAACTTATTATCCTGAAACATCCATCGCCACAAACTTTCATAGCAGTCCCTTAGACTACAGTGAGAAGGATGTACATGAGGAACTCGCGAAACGTACTCTTCCAGCATATCTCACAGACAGTGATCGCAAACAATGCTCTGTTATTTCACCTAGAAGTGAGTTGGTTGTCGAGTGGAAAAATTTTAAAGCGTGCTTTTGAGCTTTGTGATAAACCCAAACTGCTCATAATCAGAAACCAAAATTGGAGTTCGAAGCACTTTTCTGCGATAAAAGCGAATTGCAGAAAATATCTTACTTGATTGACATCTTTGCTATTTTGAATGAATTAAAATATCACTGCAAGAACCAATTGCAACGGCCTCGATTTTCTAAAAAGATCTGATCAATCCAAACGAAAATTAAGCTTTGGCAAAATAATGAGTGTAAATAAAATTTACGTTGTCTACCATGTCTGGTTTATTTGAGGAACATGACGTTGAACAAAAAGAAAAGATTACATTCACACTTTCTGTGAAAGAACACTTGCACTTGCTTAGAAACGAAATTTCACCGTACTTTCCAAAAATATCTGACATTCCATTTGCTGTTATCACAAACCCAATCTCATACAAAGTTGAAAATATTCCAAAGACAGCTCAAGAGCAGTTCACCGAACTTATTAACAGCGATGCAATGAAAACTGATGTATCTAATCTGTCAGTCACAAAATTCTGGATCAAGTGTTCGCAGTCATGTCCTGTTCTGAGACTGTGTTACACCTTCTTCTTCCAATAGCATATCTGTGTGAAACGGGGTTTTCCAGCTTCTTAGTCAACTAGTCTACACGGAAATACACTTGTTGTGGAAGATGATCTCTGTTATGCTCTTGCATACATTTCCCCCAGATTTTCTGATCCAATGAATAAGAAGGATCTCAACCTTCGCACTGTCCTTGCATTTTTACGCAGAAATGTAGCAATACGTTTACTGTTGTTATATTATAACTATTTCCCATACTACTTCATGCTTCAAGACAAAATTTCATTTATTTGAAATAAATATTTCTCTGTACATAATTACAGAGGTATTGTTTTCATGATTAATCACTATGTTTTCGTTCATTTTGTAATTACAAAACTTCCTGCATATCAGATATTAACATACGATTTAATATTGCACATAGCAAAATTACAGTTATGAACTTGCAACGAAAATAATTTTGTGGTTTCGGGTCGCGGCATGAGGAAGGTTGAGAACTACTGATTTAGAATGAAACGTGTTCTCTAGAATTTTTTTCTATATTCCACGATCTAATTAATTTATTTCATGGATTTTGTGTATATATGTACGTTTTTGTCTACACTACATTCTAAAGAAGAATATAGTATAGAAGAACAACAAAAACGTACGTGCAAAGGGCACGGTTTGGTTTTACATAATCCAATACTAGATACTTTGATACTGGACGTATGCACTGACGTTATATAAATGGGAAGTGTAGATCATCTATGATCATCACTGAAGCAGAACCACTTCTCTTTATTTACGATATTGATACGATTTCCTTTTGCATATCCTTTATCCTTGTTCGTCCCCTGTTCTCTTCTTGCTCCATTGCACCAATCGCAATTCCCGTCCTACACTTTCGCATTCTCATCACGGGCATTGCCAACTCCGGAGCGCAACTTTTCCCATCCTAACGCAGTTTATGTTCTGTAGTAAATCCTCGTGATTGTGTTTACTGTTCAATTTGTTTAATTCTGCGAACATCAACATACAGCGCGTTTCACCAGCTTAGTTAGGAGGTAGTATAACACTAGACCGTGCATAAACAGTGTGCGAGCACGCGGGAATGAAAGAAATAAACGTAAATGTGAAAGGGTAACTTCCTGCCATCTCACTGCACGTGTACATGAGAAGGGTGTCTTCTTTAGAGACAATATTTGTCATGAGCAAACTGATTACATGATATTCTCTCGAGTTAGGTTTGTAATAATGCACAGTGCACTGAGTTGTCGGAAGCGACATTTAGAGATGCAAACGTAATAAAGTTCGGAGTCCCAATTTGCTGTGCTTTGGAAAAAAAGAAAAAAAAACTTCCTGCGGTACACCACTTCAGAAAAAAAATAACACAATAGGTTAACTATTCTTGTTTATATTAATAAATGAAATTTTATAAAAGCATTATTTTCCTCTATAATTTTAGTCATAATCAAAACTTGATGTGAGATATACTGATAATAATAAAAATAAAACTGCCACTAATTTTTCTGAAATTAATAATAACTTATGTAAAATGAATAATACATGTGCATAGGATTCTTTTTCTTTTTTTCTTGTTATGTAAACTAAGAAGGAAATGAAGGATTTTACGTAAATCGTCAATGGATTTTTTTCTTGTCTGTAGGCTACATATTTCAGACATATAAATCAAAATGGATTTTATAAAATACGAATTGTTCTCGACTTTATGTTTAATGTTATATTTTTTATTTTACAAATAAATTAATTCTTTAGGAAATATTCGCTGCACTGCATTTAATATTGTACGACACAATTCAATAAAGTAAAAGTAATGTAGATTTACTTCTTCTGAACTTAATTGATATATACAGTACTTCTACCACGTACGCTAATAAATCTGTCGGAATGATAGCACCCGATACAGAATAATAACACACAATTTCATCAAATTCAATGAAGAATTGAAGGTGCGCATACCGATTCTCATCTTCGGGAATCACTAATCGATGGAAGAACAGATACGCTGTTTCATCGCACGTCGCCGACCGATCGTCAATTGATGGTCTCCAGTTCGACAGCAGCGAATCAAGCGGATAAATCGCGCAACGCAGCGAATCGGAAAGACAGGCGCTTAGTTACAGATGCGGTAGGAAATAAGTCATGGGAGAGATGGACTGGCGTCAAGGCTGAATATGGTTTATTTCGATATGAGTATCCATTGCAAGTTTAGGTTGTAAACATTCTCGGAGATATGGATTGTGTATGACATCAAGTTGATAAATCACGTTGATGTTGGAATGTCATGGATGAGACACAATCTGATGAACAAGAGCGATGGGAGTAGTTGCAAGAGAGTATTTGATAAAAAAAAAAGATTCAAATTCATTCCTTTACATAGGTTGTTTTGGTGTCAATAATGAAAATATTAAACATTACAGACAACTTTTGCAAATCATTGTAAATATAAATAAAAGAAAATATTAATAGTAGAAAACACACCAAATTAATCTTACACAAACATAGAAAACAAAATTTAAAAGACCAATTAAATAAAATATATGTGATTTATGTGAATTACCGTGATTAGAAAGGGTCGTGTGACAGTTTTGATTTAAAAAAAGGGCGTCAGTAATATTTAAGCTTTTTTTAATGTGGAGAAACTGAAATGAAGAACAAATTTCACCTATTAGCTGTTATTTAATGGAAGGAGTTATGTGACACGGGATAAGGTTGATATTACGATTGAAGAAAGGGTGACATGATGAGTCGGTGCAATAAGATTATGGCGATCCAATTGAGGGAGTTGGTGAAAGAATTATATAGCGGGAATTGGCGCAAATCTTACAAATGATGTAGGTATATCAAACGAACTCAAGTCGCCTCACGAGAGAAATTCAGAGCACAATTGCAAAGAATGCAAAAATATTTAGTAGGAGTAAGAAAACCAAAAGTAAGAAAAGGACGAAATAGAAAATGGCACTGGAGTAACGCGTGTTGTTTTTTGTTTGTGCAGTCTGGATATTTTATGTCAAAGTAATTTTTTCAAAATTAATAAAATGAAATTAAAAAATAAAACGACGCATCAATTATAGATGGATAAAACAATTATTCAAAAAACAAAATTTTCATTGCCCTCGTTAGCATTTTATATCATACGCAAGTAAGTCAACAAATAAGTTGCAAAACTGGATAAACGCACTAATAATCAAAGTAACATTCAGAAATTGATGTCGCTTTTCGACATCATCACCCTGTATATTCAAACACTTATCCCATCTCTTCACAAGTTCCTTGAAAGTCGGTTACAAAGATTTTTGGTTGCTGACGTCGCCAATGAGTAACCTTCCAAACGAAGAGTTACAGTGAAATGGATTATTTTTGAAGTAAATAATTTACTGGCAGAAACACGCATATTCACTATATGTTACGAAATTATCAGGATATCGTCTCCAAGTCACCAAAAAAGTAAATATATATACTTTATAAAATGTGGGTTTTAGGGGTTCGTATCAGCAGTTCTTGTAAAAGTGGATATAATTTGAGGAAACAAGTTTTGTGTACATTTCATAACTGGAACAGTAAGTATTGAATTCATATTTCAGAATATAAATCCATGTCATCGGAATTGTCTCTCATCGGAATCTCTTTAAATAAGATGTGAGGCTTGGAGTTTTTTATTACAAAAACAATTGACATGGACAGTCTATTGGAAACTAAAAAGCCTATGTAATGTATGATCACGGGGAAGATTTATAACAATGATGTGCTGCTAAAACCAATAGTATTTAATGTTTTAACCAGAAAATGAATTGGGAAACGAGAGTAGTGTCTAGAAAACAAAAAATGTTTTAAGAATAGATCGTTATAGTGGTGAATATATAACTGTTTTGTATTCGAGAAAACAGAATGAATAAATATAATATAAAACGAAAAATAAAACTTTAACATTGTTCACAAAATATTCAAGGCATGTTTCTAAGTGTTTTATTTCCTCCACGAAATGCTTCCTTTCTACAAAAAATACCCCAGCTTTTTAAACGTCTCGTCGTGGGACTTCTTCGTCCCAAAGTCTATAACATTCTTTCTTTTCTCAATCAGTAGAAAGAGATTCTCCTCCTTTTCCAATCTCTCACGTGTACATCCTGTTTCCTTCTCTTTTTGAGAGAATCCGTTGGCTCTTGGACTTTCCCTGTGAAGTGACTGAAAAGTGAGCAATCGAGAGTTTATTCACAAAATGTCTTCTGTGAGGAGCGAAGAACGACGTTCGCCAGATTATAAAACAGTCTGAAAAGAAAATAATAGTAAACTTCCTCTTTATTGACTTTCATCGGTTTTATTTTTTCCTGTAAAACAGCACCACTATATAATGCGAATTTATTTAACACGTTTCTATTAAACATTTTCTTATAAATTATACTATTTATATAAAAGAGAAAATGTGCAGAAAAGGTTGGTTTACAAATATCCTTTGAAAAAACAGTGTTCACAACTACAAACCTAGAAGTTCCCAGACTACAAACCAAATATGGAACAATCAACAGGGTGCCGTTTTTTAAATATTTAGGAGAAGTTATTTCAGAGAGATTTTCACAGCAGGATAGAATAAAGAAAGCTCGTAAAGGCCTAGGGCTTGTGCAGTTTATTTATAATAAAAAATGCTTGTCTCTTCACACAAAAATTAGACACTATAACACAGTGATCAAACCATCAATGCTTTATGCTAGTGAGACCCTGAACCTCAACAGGAAAGCCGATTTAGAGAATTTGAAAAAAGAGGAAAGGAAGATAATAAGAAAAATTCTCGGTCCAAGATTGACGGAAAATGGTTATAGATTACAAAAAAATACCATAGTTGAGCAACATTCAAATATTGTAACAGACATGAGAAAAAGACGTCTAAAATTTTTTGGTCATATCATGAGACTTCCCGATCATAGAATTACAAAAAGAATGGTAAAATATGTAGCTTCGCTTGTCAATGGAGGGGAATGGATTCAAAACGTTAAGAAAGATCTAGTTCTGGCAGAAATTACTGATAATGAAATTACCAATCGAAATAGTTTTAGAACAAAAATAAATGAATGGGAAATTATTCCAGAGGTAAAAGCTCCAAGAGTTGGAACAAGATGGAGTGAAGAAAGAAAAGCTGCATTTTCTCAAAAGATGAAAAGCTGGTGGGCAAACAGGAAAAACAAGAAAAACACCAAGTCCAAAAATCAATGATCATGAATCATACTCAGCGTCTTCCGCTTCGGGAGCTCTACGGCTAATAATAATAATTATATAAAAGAGAAATTTGAATATTTATGTCTAGTAAATGTAAAACCTTCTGCACCTATGAACAAATGAACAATTTAACTGGTACCGATAAATTCGTTTAATTGTAAAAAGAAACATGAAAATAATATTGTTAGTGGTGTGTATATTCTTGATTAACATAAAAGTCAGATACCTTTCTTCATTAGATTAGATTAAGTTACAGTTTTTGTATCTTACATACAGTTTTTTGTTCCTTTTCATTCCTAATACTTATTTCCACTTGTACGCATCCTTGGCAGGGTTGTGTACATATCCCTGTAGTCCCATTGTAACCCAGGTTTTTCTCCATTTTCTATCGGGTAGAGGGGTATTTATATATAGTCAGGAATGCCGTTACTACATTTGTTATAAATAATCGTTTCCTGCATTTTATAGCCACGATTTATTTTGAAAATAACAAGTGGATAACAGCAATATTTGTTAAATATTTTCTTTAATAAATATTAAATCCGAACTGCCTTTGGGTCCTTGATTGGAATTGATGGGATGGTCCTTAAATACCCACACGCAATATTATATTTAACGTTACAAAAAATGTACTCTCATTTTAAGAGAACTCACATAATACCCTGTGATATACACAACATAAAAGAGTATAAACTGATTTATAGACATTATTTTTACCCTAAATCAATAAAAGAAATTTCAGAGCCAATCATCGTACATCTCGTTTGATCGAGGATATGCTTGGGTTAAGAGATTGAGACTCAGATTCAATCCTTGTAACTGATATAAACGAGGCAATGAAAAATGAATAAAAAATAGGACGGAGGACATAATTAAAAATTATAACGAGAGAGTAACGATATTGTTTTGTGTATCATAATAAAATACTAAGAGAGAGTAATGATATTGTGACGTAATGATATTGTGTATAATGTAACAGAAATGCATCAAAAAAATAACCCTTCATTAGTATATTAGCGCTCATTTAAGTCAATTAGAGCCATCGTTACGTGACTCGAATCAGAAATAAAATTAAATCACCTTATAGAACTGTACATTGTGACCATTTTTATTTATCGGTCACTTTATAATCGCAAAAACAAAATTACAAAAGAAAATAATGTACACGAACATTATTCTATGCAATCATTAATTAATTTACCCATCAAAAAGTCCATAGCACTAGTTACAAGGAATCCTCTTGATATGAATGGCAAACAAACTCTTAAAAAATAATTCTAAATACTGAGTGTAATTAAAGCGTCAACTTTCCTTCAGTTTTCAAGTTCTGTGGTGTAGTCTGCTCCCCTAGACTGTACGCGCCTGCACGACTCTGCCTCGCTGGACAAGACGCAGAACTGCACGCACACGTCATCACCGGAACCTGGCGCTGCCCCTCATGCGATGTTTCACCTCCCCCAGCTCTCCTCCGATCCTGATACAGGAATGTGTCAAGTTGTTCATCACTCGGTGAGCAACTTCATAGTTGTTCAGCGTTCGCACAACGACACGTAACTTGAGCGTACAGAACTGAACTGCTCCGTCCACCCCTTCACTCCTCCTTATTCTTCCAGTTGTACTAATATACATCAATAAAAAATACTCGTAAATTGAATTATTGGTGAAACATGTCCATTTTGATTTGTAATCCGTTTAATAGATTTCAACTGATACTTTACACATCGGTATTCAATAATCATTAATCAAGTGAATATGATGGCAAATTCTTTTGTGAATTTCACACTATAAGCAATTGATCATGTTAGTTTCTTTGGCGCATTTCAGCTTATTAAAAGAATAAAAATAGTATTGAATCGAAGTTTGTTCCTCTATTACAAACGATGATTATGAAGAAACATTAAAATATTCTAGTATGTAAAATGGTAATTGTATGACTACGCAGCATATTTAATAATCGTCTCGGGATTTAAAATTAACAGATATTGACAAGACATAATGAGAAAACAGTTACATACTCGCCCGGGCTTAGTGATTGCGATCATTGGGTAAAACATTCTATAAAAGTTCATAGAATATTCGTAATCATACTGCATCTTATGACTTTCTTGATCTTAATTCACCTTATAATTAACTTTTTCAGGTAGCATATAAGATTTTGAACACAAATTGCTAATTTTCATAACTTAATGATACCAACAACCAACGTGAAATACAATTAAATACACAAAAGTAATCCTCTTCATGTACTTATTTAGAAAACAAGATTGTTGTATACTTGTAATGAGTTGTGAAATAAGTTTGTTGCTGACCATCATTTTCAAATAGTTGAAATAATAATGATAGAAAGCGCTTATTTAATTTGTTTCAAATAAATTAACTGTTTTATTGTCTAAAATGCAGTAGCGTTAATTTAGACTTGTGAAAAAAATTAATTTAAGCTTGTGAAAAAATTTGTCTCGTGACTATTAGAATCAGAATTCAATCAAGTCTCTGGTAAGACGTGTCTCCTAATTAACATGAGTGTCTGTGTACGTGAGAGAGTTTCACATGGTGACATTTTATTATGTCTCCGCAACTTGTTTATGAATATCTCCAGACAAAGTGATTCAAATTCCAGAACTAAATTTCTGACGTATTATATTTTTTGTGCACTGTCCGGTATTATTTCAAAAGAAATTCCATTTTACAGAAAAATAGTTGACCGTCTTATCGATATATGATCCAAATTGTGTGTGCAACTTTCTTTTCAAGGCACAACCTAGAAAAAGAATTTACGATTCCATGCAAATTCCTTTAAAGTCACAAGATAAATACCCTGGTACCTACTTTTTCCATCCACGCACTTCAAGAAAAGTAAAACAACATATTTAAATATATTCTTGAACATGCACTAAAATGTTACATCTGCCTCGTTGTTGACTTAAGAAGTTTCTAAAGATTTTTTGTGCAGTTTCAAAACTCTGTACGGCCATGAGGTCGATTAGGCAGCAAAAACAACAACAAGAATATAAATTGAGACGCACTACATGTCGACAACTTTGCCATCTTTTGTTCATCACAGAGTGTCACAGGTGCGGAGCGACAAATCCAACTCGTCCTCAATAGATCATGTCCCTGTCCAAAGACGACTCTCTTTCGTTTCTCTACTGAAAAAACACGCTTTGTTCTTTTCAGTAGGAGACCAAGCCTCCTGCCAGAACCTCACCTCACCCTGGGGGACAACGTTCTAAAATTACATCCTTCTGTAAAATTCTTAAGTCTAGTATTTGATCAGAGACAATTGGATTGAACATCTTACAAACCTAAGAGTGGGAACTTTAAAATCTCTGAATCTATTGAAGTGACTGAGTAACAGTAAATGGGGCGCTGATCGCTCCTCCTTGCGCCAGTTTTATCAAGCATTCATGAGATCTCGGCTCGATTATGGCTGCGTTGCATATAACTCTGATCGTGCAAGCTATTTAAAGAAGTTGGATAGAGGATATCGTGCAGGAATCAGACTAGTTACGGGAACCTACCGAACTAGTCCCATTCCAAGTTTGTATGTCGCGAGTGGCGAATTATATCTTTTCCTCCGGCGGCAACTACTCGTGCTTCGACACTTTTGCCACGTGCTTACTTTACCCGGCAATCTGGTACACAACGCAGTATTTCATCGTTCCTCTTCTTCCATCCGTTTCTACAACAACAGACTGAGAGCAACCAAACCACTTGGATATCGTTCCAAACAAATTTTGGAAACCTTGATTATACGCACACCTAATGTCCTAAATCAAGATTTCAGTAAGACTCCTCCTTGGGCTTTGCACAAACCGAAGATTAGTTTTCATCTTCTGTATGCTGACAAGAAGAACACTCCAGTCGCGATGTTGAGGGTATACTTCCACCTAATCCTCGACAAACACCGGAACTATATTACATGTGTTTACAGACGGGTCGAAGCAGACCGATGGTGTCGGCAGCTCCGTGGTGTCCCCCCGTAAGACTTATGGCTACCGTCTTCGCGATCCGTGCAGCGTTTACACTGCTGAGTGCTACGCCATATTAAAAGCACTGAAATCAACAAAGTGCTTCCGCGGATCAGATTTCCTGATTTGTTCTGATTCTCTAAGTACCCTTCAAACAATTCAGACTATGTATCCAGCTGACAAGCTGATTCAGGATGTACTTTTCTCCCTCCAAAGTGACGAAAGGAACATAATGTTTTGCTGGGTTCCCGGACACGTGGGAATCAGATGAAATGAGGAAGCAGACGTTTCCGCAAAGACGGCATGCCTCGAGAATCACATGGTTTCCTTCACTATTCCAAAATGGGATCTCCTAAATTCCAATAAGACAAGGATTCTGAGTGAATGGAACAATGAGTGGTTGGCTGTTGAATGAAATAAGCTCCGACTTATCAAATCCTCTGTTAAGTCATGGAGCAGTTCCTGTAGGTCAGCTAGGCGCGAAGAGGTCTTGCTGACCCGCCTGCTAATAGGACATTGTCCTCTCATTCATTGGTACCTCTTGCTACTTGATGATGAACCCGTTTCTGAGGAGTGTAGCTCTTCCCTGACAGTGCGTCACCTACTAACTGATTGCAGAAAATACACGAGAATACAGAGACAAATTGGTCTGGCTGCAGATTTACCAACAATTCTAGGAAATGAGGCGGATGATGTTAATAAATTATTATATTTTATAAGTAGATCGGGGCTCCTCCCACAAGTTCTCGGGATGGTTTAAATTTGCATTCTTCTTTTCTTTCCTTTCTTCTTTCCTTTTATTCTTCCTTTTCGTAGTTAGAAAATTATAATTTTCAGAATTTATTTAATTTTTGATGTAATGTATTAAGTAACTGTTTCCTTTTCTTTCCTCTCATCTCTGTGTTTAGAAATTTGTTGAATTCAGGAGGGTTTTTGTAATGGGTATGACCGAGATATTCGGCGGCTCCCACACACGGGGAAGAGTCACTACGACTCTTCACTATGGTGCGAAACTGGATTTTCCCCACCTGCAAGGGCTCTAAGGACCTCGACGTTGACGAGCCCTAATGCCCCATACAAAGATATAAAAGCACTCACACTTCACATATGATCGATGCGACCTTGCCTTGTAATTCATACAATGTAAATGTTTGTCACGCATAAAGATCAACACTTTATGAAATGACATGGAAACTTTACTCATTGAACCCATTTATTTCAAATATTAGGATAAAATAATTTTTATCCATACATAATATAATCGCCCAAGGTATACGCTGTACATTTTATTATCTATTTTCCGATTTAATTAGATTTTTGTCTTCCACGTGGTCATATGCAGTTTATACTGATATTTTCGAAACTACATTTATTTATTATTAAGATACGTTTTTCTGTAAGTAGTAAAATGTTTTTTATTTTAGAGAAAGCACATTATTCCGTGGCAGTTGTGAGACACGTTCCATCACAACCTTTTTCTCGCACACATGTCAAGGAGATTGAAAGTTGATCCTTGTGGTATGCCGTGAGAACGTGGCGCTGTGGCGTCATGGTCAGGTACAGGTGCGACGTAGCATCGTTCCACTGTTACTTGCAAGCATTTTGACGCGATGTGTACACTCACTGCAATGTAACAAGTGTAACGTATATATCGTGTCGGCATGTATATTCCTTGTGAGATGATATTTTGTGCACAGTCCCAGGTTCAGATGAGAGTTGGGTCATTTAGTTTCCCAGATAAATTCAGTTACTTCCCTAATTTACTCACTATTAATTCAAGCACTTCACCTTACCGATGTATTCACTTCAGTGTGTTTCAGTTCACTTTAGATTTGATATAATTTCTCCTGAGTGATATAAATTAATTCATCGATTTATTTTATTATGTTAAACATTCCAAATTTGGATGTCTGGCATTCATTTAAGTTGCAGATCGATCAATATCTATGAACTCATCAGAGTGTTGATTTAATGAATGCAAGAGAGTTTTCAGTGAATAGTTTCGAAAAATTCTTTGATATATTTTTGGAGACAAAATTCAGAAAGGTCCACTTAATTACCTGATAATCACTTTCACACTCTGATAAATTTTGATGATTTCCGTGGGGTTTATGGCATTAAATAGTTTACTGGATATGACATTTCTTTTCGAAAATTTACGATTGCTCGTATTCTAATCTTAACAAACACCCCCCTCTGCAAAACTCTATACTTCCTAATCTGACATTTATCTAAAAAAACAGCTCAATCTATTTCCATGAAATACAGGAATGAAAGATGACTGATCATGATCTTATATCCGGGAATTGATGCAAATGGCCATGGCGACAGGTCGTTACTCCGTCCGTATCACTATTTATGCACTTTCCGTTTCCGACATCAGATTAATCTGCGAGAATCGATTTATGACCTCACAATAAATGTCATTCATTGGTATGGTTCTGCGTATGTATGGCTCATCGAAATATGTAATTGTCTTTAATATACGTATTTCATCTAAGTGATGATCCGTTGTCCATATATTTACATTTTATTTCAAAAATTCATTACTTGTCTGCGTTTAATATAGTATTCAATATTGCGTAAAACATGCAGCATAAAATAGGTGATTAATAATGCAATGGTATCGAATCTTGCAGAGTCACTCAAACATTAGTTATTTGAATTATTTAATGCTATTCTTATTATATTATAATGCATTTAATATTTACTGATGAGGTGCCTAAAATAGATACGTAAATATAGAATAATCACGGTATTTGTTAAAAGAATAAAAAATAAATATCAGGTTTACAACGCTTTTATTTATGCGGACATGTTAGTATATCCAGACTCAATAAGTAATCTGGAAGTTCTAATGAAATAAGAGAAGGAAACGGCTACAAATGCAAAAGTTATTATTGTACAATTCGGTTTGGGAGTCTAGTATAGAATAATGATAAGTATTTCGCATTATAATATTGCAATGACAATATTACGATGAAAGAAGTAGATTGGGTTCAATTTCCTTTGGGAGCATTATCTCGGTTTAGAGTAGTTCAAAATCAAAGGAATCTCTAAAATTTAAATATGTATACTTGGAACGACAACTACCAACATCTTTAATACTTATTAAAGCAGTACAAATCAATAAGGTAAAACACTTTTTTGGAGGAATGCATGCTCGTAAGTGAATGGTATGTTTTAATATCCCAACCTACACTTTTTGTTTCATAAAATAATAACTTTCATCAATACAGTAACTTAGAAGGATGAACGATCAATGAAATGGTCGTAGGGTAAATTAAACAATTATTTTGTCTCTCTGTAGTGTCTATGTGTGCAGTACAGTGACTGTACAGACCTCTTCTCTCCCTGAGGTGTCTAAGGCAGTGTGCAACGTCGCACCTGTGGTCTCCTCATCCGCCACTTCCCCCTCCTGCCGCCAGATGTCAGTGCAACCGCTTCCTCTGACTCGTCACTGGGAGAGGAAAGCATATACGGTGGAACACGACAGGCTGACTCCTTGTTCCGTCGCAACTACACTTGCTCTAATTACATCCCTGCTTGGTATTTGCTTTTAGTACCCTTGGACATTGTTTAAAACCGCATTCTTTAAATGGAACATAACTCGAATCACATCATGTTAATATTATATAAAAGATAAATTTGTATTTTCGTAAACATAAACACTCAGCAGTCAGAAACAACGAACAATATGCATGGTTGGAGGAAATTTGAAGTACTCGTACTTTGGTTTTCAAATGATAGCTACAGAAGTTTTAGAAAATATTATAAAACTAGTATTAAATCAGCTTGTGTAAATTCTCGGTGAATATGTTGTAAAACTGCCAATCTTCATCTTCCAGAGTACGAAGTGCAATTTATAGATTTATGGCCCTATATTCAAGCTAGGCCTCAAGAGTATTATCGATCGTTTTCAATAATGTGTACAATCGAGACTACCGGTATATTAAAAATATAAGCGAACACTTTTCCCATGTTATCTTTACTAATAAAAACAAATAAGTTAATTGGGAATTCCGTAAAATAGTAGTAGAATTTAGATAATAAAATTATTTCACACTTATAGAAAATGAAATTTAATTTTCTGTCCATTGAATATTCGATCAATAGTATTAAGTTGCTTGAATTTGGAATCCTATGAATCAAATGTCAAACAAAAATAAAACTAGAACCAACATACTCCACATTCTAAATTATTACGTTCAAAATTCTGTATTAAATCGTCAAATAAAAAAGATTCAAAGTATTTCTCATACAAGCGCTTTTTTCTTCAAGAAAATTCTGAAATGGCATTATCACTCTTTATATTAAAAATATTCATTAACGATAGTACTGTTGACAGTTTTCGATAGCAATACTATTGAAGACTTTCTAATTGTTGCTGTTGGAAAAAATAGTTGTAAGTTTTTATATAGCTCTTACACATCTTTTTAAACTGGTCGACACGTGAACACAGGCGTAGCCAAGGAGAGGGGGCAGGGAGGAATACTTCTCCACCCATCCTGAATACTCAGAATCCAAAATCAAACAAAAAATGGAAATGAATGCCATTCAAATTTTTCTGAGTAAATAACACATCTGGCCAATAAATTCACATGTGAATCTATCATAAAATGTTATTAATATATAATATCTTATTCAAAGAAAAGTATAATATTGTTAATATTGTTACTTCAACATATTGTCAATTTACTATTTGCAAGACACGCTTGTAGTGAAATATGTGGCTAACGAGCTTCAGTCTTTGGTGGGGGTTTGTGTCACGTTTCAACGTACTTATTTCTGAGATCAGAAGATTAATCAACTCTAATTTAGAATTTAAAAAATATATATTCTGGGTGATAATTTGTCTAATAATGACCCAATTATTGGTATATTAAATCAACTGTCTTTCGTAAGATACATGAAGTGACTTCCCTTTTTTATTAAAAACCATCTTTTAGCAAAATGTCAAGGTCATATCCCCCGCTCCAAAACCTGGCTACGCCCCTGGATTTGTTTAAAGTTCTTTAAGATATGAAAATTAGTAAAATTGATAAATATGAAAAAAATAATATAAATAGTATCAAACAATGTTGAAAAATATGTGTTAACAATGGAGAACTTAATTATCTTTCAAACTTTTAGCGTTCTTTCATGTTTCGTGTGACAAATATTTTCAACAGTGCGGATCCAAAAAAATGTATGCAAAATATTTAAAATATGACATGAGTGAAGTCAGCTCAGGTATTATAATATAAAAAATATTTTCACAGAAATAGGTTAATTAAAGTTTTGTTCTTATTCTCACCGAATGTACAGTTATTTTAATAAGGATATGCAAATATTTAAGAAACTTTTTAAAGTCTTGAATACATCAACAACAAAACTTTATCGCAGATAGAGCGGTGTATTCATTAACAAAAATCGTGAAAACAATATTTTTGAGTTAAGAGCAGAATAAACCTGTTTCTATCATTTTGTCACAAAGTAATTTAAAATACGAGGATATGAAAAACATAAAAAATAGAGTACGAGAGGATTCTTTTTATGTTTTATTTCTTTAAATAAATAATAAGAAGGTGGAAATAATTTTTTTTTGTCAAATCTCATAATGTAAATTAATGGCAATGAAGAATAAGAGTATTATAATCTTTCAGAAAAAAGTCTCATATTAGGTAGGTTATTTTATTTTGCGATGAAACTTTGGAAAATAATTCCTTTGCGTTATTCAAGGAGTAAAGAACTTGGAGTGAAAAATGCACATAATGAAGGGAGAATTAAATTACAAATAATGTCAATGAAGATACTTTATTATTGATGTACAAGGTTGAAGTAATGTATGTACATGGTTCTGAGAACGGATTTGTATTTTCTAAAGAATGATATTGACACCGACATCTAACGATGATCACCGACAGCGGTGATAATGTTGTAACGTCAACGCTTCCACGATTCCATTGAGCAGCAGGGTGTGGGTTCAAACCCTGCTCGGTCGAACATTTGTGAGGTTTCCCTCACCAATGTCGGTTCGGTTCATAATTTCCCCGGCAACACAACATCTCTTCTACCCAGTTCCCTTACTCAATTTCAAAGATTTAGGTGGAAGAAGAGGTCTCATGGCCTGAACCTCACCAAAAGGCATGAAATAAATAAATAATAAATATTCGTGCGTTCGAAAAGTTCAGATGAGAATGTTTTCAAATTTTATTGAGTTTCATCAATATCGTGTTGAACCGAATATCTGAGGGTTAGCAAATTAAAATGGTGTAAAGGCAGAAACGGATTTAATATTTAAAAATTACGTTATTTAACAAATACAACTGTTATCCATTTATTATTTCCAAAATTATTAATGATGTGATCGTATATGTAAAAATTCGCCTTTACCTGATGGAAAATATGAATCTATGAAACATACGAACGGAATACATCAGACTCTTAAATACTTTAGAGTTACCAGTAGATGTAGAGAGATGGCAGTGCATAAGACCATGACAACCAAGTTTACACTGGATCATACGAAGAAAACATGTGACGGTGTCAGAGATGTAGGAACAACCTAAGTCGACGGGAAGGCAAATCAGGAAAAATAAACAGATCTACCTGGTAGAGTTTCAATCTTCATAGTTTGTGTAAATCTATTCATGGAGGGAAACAGGATTATTAATTATTAACCATCTGTATAAGTTACTGAGTTCTGTTTGAAATAAAATTTACGTATTTTATGTATGTTTTAAAAGAATACGAACAGGTGACACCGGGTTCTCATCTAGTAATTTACGAGTTTATCCTTTCGTTCTTATTTCAAACAAAGATATATTTAACTTAAACTCAAGGGAAAGTTGTTTCTATGCATTTTGATGTTACAAATACATATTATTATCAAATCCTTGAATTTTCCGATATTATGACTAATTAATCATAACTTGAATTGATTAAAATTATTTAAATTATTTTATTGTATGAATAAAATTTTCTATGCAAACGTGACAAAACTGAAGGTAAGTTTTATAAAACTTTCGAGGAGATATTCCCGGGTGCTCGCGAGTGTTGTTGAGGAGAGGTCGCATATGGAAAGCGACCGTCGCATGGTACCCGTGAAGCGAGGGAACGCTGCTGCCATTAATATCTCCTTGTGAGATGGATGATCCTTCGCCTTGTAACTGTCGTCGGCTTCTGTACCTCCTCCCTTCATCGTCCCTTAACCTTATTTCTATCTTCTAGCCTCATCTGCTGACCCGGGTCTCTGCAATGTGGAGCACACTGCGCTTCCAACGTCCAGACTTATCCATGTTCATGTCTCTAAGTTAAAGAGGATTGCACAGATGAGATAATTGTAAAATTTACTCATTGATAAATTCACTGTTGCAAATTGCCTATTATAAATAAATGTTTTGCAAAAAAAGCAGTTACAAACTGCGTATGACCTCGTGGAGGACAATAAAGTAATTTACTCTCCGGAAGTAAGCAAGGGACCATCCCATCAATTCTGATCATGGGCCTTAAGGCAGAGGTGGATTTAACATTTCAACACACTCCTAAAATAAAAATAGTTCGGTGCATGTTATAATATTAATGTAATGCCAACAAATTTGTATTTAAGAAAACACAAGAAAGTTATTTAAGAAGTACTCATTATTAATAAACTATAGGTTATTCGAAAAATATTGTTTATAAATCGTAAGTATTAAAGTAACACTAAATTCGAGTCTTCTTCTTTTAATAGACGCAACACCTAGACAAGAACCCTGAGAGCTCTTATAAAAATCTACCTCTACCTGATGGAAAACCGGAGAAAAACTCGGGCCAAATTGGGGCTACAGAATTAATGTTCACAACAAATTAATGTATATTTAAATCTAATTATAAATTCTTTATTTGTAAGTTTTTATTAATATGTATTATTTTAATAAACTATCATATCCCATTGAATATTTACTTCATTTTCATTTCGTATTCTGAGTATAATTAAAGGTAGCCACCAATCTGCAACTTCACAGTTCTCATTGCGCTGCGTCTGCAGTCACAGATATCGGAATAGCAAACGCAGCATTTTGTACAACTGGACATTATATGAATATCAAGCTGAACCAACCTTCCCCCCCTCCACCACCACCACCACCTAAGCGGAGGTTGCACCATTTTATGTAGTGAAGCGCCAAAGCGATCTTATAACAGATGATCTCTCCCAACTCGGTCCTCCAAAATTCTGTCCTGACGTCGTCACTGCGCTACTCTGAGTCCGGATGCTCTGCTGTTGAAGATACTCCTGCTAATAAACCTTTTTCAGTGATGTATTGTGCCAAACAAACGTGGCCATTCTGTCCCCCAACAGGCCCCGAAAAGTCCAAGGGGTTGACGGAGGGTAGAGCTCCTCAATTACTTGCCCTCAGCACTTGGAGGAGATGTGACTAGCCTCTCGCTCCGACCAGTTTGATCTCAGGATAGACCCAATATTTGTTTTGAAGAAGACTGAGTACGCCTGGGAATCAGTCTGGGATCAGAGCGTGATTAAAAATCCCCACCCCACCTGGTATCGAACACCGTTCCTCCAGTCAGAAACTCAGCTTTAACCACTGTGCCACACTGACTCCATTGAGCCAAAGAAAAACTTTAATTCCGAACTTCGGTCTTTAAGGACTTAATTGCTCTGCTCGTTGACTGCTATGTCCGATGGATATATCATCGACTCGTGTAACCTTTCCATGAGCTCTTTAAATATAGTTAACTTTTAAGCTACTCGCCTCAGAGAGATTCTACATTGCGACATATCCAAGATGAATCCTTGGTCCTAGAAGAACTATCAACAAAAATCTTATTTATACTCCCTATCGCAGATCGTTCATCAATCGATCCGCGATATTGCTATAATTCTTTTTATACCAACTCTGTTGAGGTATGAATCCGTATCTGCAGACATATGGAGAGTCTTGGAAAGGTTCAAATTCCAGTAACCTATATGTTGTAATACACCATATAGCGTAATCTTTACTTCGACCCCTCTTGCAGTTGGACCTCTAAAGAAAATTGGGATTTGTTTGAGTAAAATTAAATACTACAAAAATATTCCAGATGGGTTTTTGAAGTAGCACGTAACAAATTTTTATATCTACATTATAGTATAAAAAGTAATATTAATTACAAATCTTTCAATACAGAAGGTAGCACGAACGAAGAGGTGGTATGTGCTACAAAGTCGTTCAATTAAAAATAAAAATTGGCGACTAATATATCTTCCCCAAGCACAACGTAAGCATTTGCCCGTAAATATTCAATTGAAAGAAAGGAGCCTCTTACCTTCAGTCTTTAAACTAGTTAAAATATTGACAATAAATCTCACCTAGAGGCGCTGAAGACTATCAAGATACTTCATTTGCAGACGTTTTTCGTGTAATCCTGAACACCTGTCTTGCCATCAATCTGAGACAAAACATCATAAATGAAAATAAAATCATCAATTAGGTATACACACATACTAAACCAAAAATATTAAACTTTGAATTCCCATATTCAAACGAACAATTTTTTCCACCATAACAACACAATTAGTCATTTACCTGAGACCGTGATCGAAAATTTATTATTCTCATATATATTGTGGCAGAACGGGGTTGAAAAGTTTAATTAATAAAATAATATTTAATTAATAATTTCAACGCCTCGGCTAGGGTTCCACAATCTCGACGGGGTTCGATTTTTATCAGAAGGAAAGAACTATTCAATGGTTCCACTGAAGGAAAACGCAAGACAAATAAATCCATTAATGAATAACTATTTTAATTACTAAAAACATCCCCTAAGTAAATTTCCCCCAAAAGACACAAATACAAATTGTTATCATTTAAACATTCACATTAACGCGGAAGTGACGTCATCACTACAAATCCCTCAGGCAGAAATTCCCCCAAAAGACACAAATACAAATCGTTATCATTTAAACATTCACATTAACGCCGCAGGGACATCATTCCCTCACAAAAACACATAAACTAACATACACTGAATTAAAATCTTATCTTATTAACCAATGAATCTCCCTTTCTCTTAAGCGATATAAAATACACTGAGTTTAATTACAATCTTATTTAGTTAACAATAAAAATCTCCCTTTATCTTAAGCGATATCAAAGCACTGAATTTAATTACAATTTTATTTAATTACCAACTTAAATCTCTTTTTCTCTTCACAATGACAAAACACTGACTTTACTTATGGCATAATTCTATTAAAACTAAAGTCTGTCTTGGCACTAAGGTAGTCTAAAGTTCGTGCCTTTCTTTCGTAATTCATGCAATTTCCTCCATAACGCGCAAGCGCAATACGGTGCTGGTTTAGACAATTACCAACAGACGTATCATACCTCTCAAGATGACCAATTACCGCCGCTGAGTAGGGTCCTCCCGGAGGTCAGTCCCTCCAGCAAAGCGTCAGCAGTACCCCGTCCTTCCGGGTGACCACCCAAAAGTAGCTCGGGCGAAAAAAAACTGGTGCGATGCAAGCAATATGAGCTACATCAACAGTCTGTGAGATGTCAGCTTCTCACCAAAAGACTCCGCTGAGCAACGTCAGCAGCGTCAACATCTACGCGAAAAATCTGCAAGATCTGAGCTTCGCGAACGAAAAATCTCTAAGACCTGAGAAACGTCTGGGCGCTGCCAAAAGAATCTGTGTTAGCTGAACACATCTAAGCGCCGCCGAAAAAATCTATATGAGCAGCTACACGAGCTCCTCCGAAAAACTTGTATGTAAGAGCTGCCGAAAAATCTATGTGAGCTCTAATATCTGTGCGCGATCTGAGCAGCATCAGAGCGGCCACGAAAACTTCGATGTGAACACGACGAAAAACTTAGCTGTGTCAAAAATCTGCGAGATGTGAGCTGCGTGAAAAACTTCGATGTGAGATGTGAGCTGTGAGACGACGAAAAATCTATATGAGCTGTGAGCCGCGTAAGCATCGGCTGCCACAACAAAAACTGGTATGTGAGCTGTGAGCCGTGTAAGCATCGGCTGCCACGAAAAAATAACATGTGAGCTGTGAGCCGTGTAAGCATCGGCTGCCACGAAAAATAACATGTGAGCTGTGAGCCGCGTAAGCATCGGCTGCCACGAAAAATAACATGTGAGAGCGTAATTTAGTTTGCATTGCCTTAAATGGGCTCTATCCCTACTTTTTCCCAAAAATCTTCAAAATTTTGAATGTCACGTGATTGAAAACTCCCAATGCCGAAATGATTCCCCCTTCTTACGCCTTGACTCTCATTGGAACATTTTTAAAGGGCTTCAACTGATTTCTAGAACTATCTCAACGACGTTTTACTTTTAACGCTTTTTCACGCAAGTTCATACTTGTTTCTACTCTCTGTACAGCTGTGGTTTATTAAGGCGGGTCGGGTCTTTCCCTCATCCCCTCGCTAGCTTGCGATTTCTAAAACGTCATAAATTTTACTTGAAGTTAAAGAACGCCGCCGAAGCCTGGGCCACCGGCCGCCTGCGACCGCAGTCCTCCGTCAACCTCCAACGAACTTTCCTTTTAAATTTCTATGCTCTTTCTTTCCTTTAAATTTCATAATTTCTTAAGATGGATGATTAAATTGATAATTAATCCGTGAATTATTCAAATCTCACAATATATATAGGTTTATTTTCTCAAAGCAAAGAAACTTTTGTTTCCAACGATTTTGAGCAAACAAGTCTCACCTTGTTTAAAACAAATATGTCTACTCCGCAAATAACAGCTGTTATTTAGCATACAGTGACAAAGATTAAAAGTGTACAATAAACTCCCAGAAATGTTGATTTATTGCTTAATTTTATGTGGTCACTAGGTTGTTGTCATGTAGCATATGCACTTGTAAATTTCATCCAAACCTATGTAGTGTCGTGAACTTGCTCGCAACTCCGTGTTTAGCCGAGCTGAGCTGCGAGGTTGGATACGGAAAAGGAGGGAAAGGGGGGCAGAGATCGGGTGGTTAGCTCCGGAGAAACTCATAGTGCGTAAGAGGGATTTAACACTCACAAAGACGGTTGATGGGGTGCAGGCCCAGAGAGAAGTGTTGGCGATGTCATGTTCGTGAGGCTATCGTAGTTCGGCGGATGCCAGTAAGCAGCTCGGTCGGAGCAGAGGCTGGCGGTCCCGGGTTCGGTCCGGCTAATAGGCCAGATAGCGAGAGAGTAGGCGAGATCCTCTGATCTTACCCCATATATACGGTTTATAGCCTGACGTCACAACCTCGTAACCTAGTCTTGTCTGCTAGCGCGCCTGACCCCATTCTAACATGCTTAGTTGGGCATACTCGGGGTGGCGTCACGACATCTCCCCCCTTCTAAAAAAGGGAAGTCTCACTGCCGTGACGACATCAATACCCAACTGACACCTATATACATACACTTTGCTTACATCATGTCACATTGCGCATTGTTTCGAAATGATCATGCAGGTAACAGAATAAGTACAACTGGGCCGATCAACCGGCTCTTGCGTGCAGGTACGACACGTGCTTGCGCAGTTCGGCAGAATTGACGTTCCCGCCTTGAAGATATAGCAAAATATTCTTCAGTAGCCGGCTGATAGCTGTGGGGGTAATAGGAAAATTATACTAGGTGTATCTCCCTCGCAAAAGGGTAGTTTAAACTTACGCCACCAGGGCGCGCCAGTTACCGGCAGAAGGTTATTAGACCTCGAAGGAAATATTTCTGAATTCCTGCGTCAGAGAGCGCGGCGGTAGCTCGAACTTGACCGTCGAATAATATGGTATTCATTTGTTTCTTTTTTTTGTATATTTTTAGGGCTGCGTTTGTACGAGCAACGAGACGAAGAATAAAAAATACGTATTGTATCGTATATAATTTGTTTTATGCTCATTCTTTTATTTTGAAACATTTATTTAACATTCACATTATAAATAGTGTGAATTATTCCTTGATTGAACTTATTATTGACGAGGCAATTGAAATTCTTCACGACAATGAAATCTTGTTTTTTATAAGCTCCAATGAGATTAATTCTGCTTCAACAATAGATGTATTTTTATTGAAGTGATATTCTATGCATTCACTCTTGTGAAAACGCTGTTCTTAGGATCCGGCTTCCAGCTCCATATGTCTTCTAGCTGAATCTCCGGCAGAATTTTGTGTTTTGTGTTAAACACGCACTAAAAACTATACATGAATATTTACAATTTGTTCCACAATGTCTCGCTTGCGCTTTTAAAATCTAACTCACTATAAAAAAAATTTTCCTCCCTTATTTTTCCCCCAATAACCATTCACAACAAAAAAGTATATTTTTTACACAATTCTATACAAGATAACACATCAATTCACATTTAATAACAGTAAAAAAAATAAAAAATAAAATTTACAAGTGAGGAAATAATGGAACATGGTTTTGCATCGGTACCATATTTATTACTGATACAGTTCTCTTTTCCTGCTCTTCAGATTTCTTTTTCCTACACTTTACTATTGTATAACTTAACACAGTTAACACTATTATTCCTAAAATTATATGCACAATCCATGATAATTCTCCTATTTGCACTATACTGTCTTGACCTGATCGCCGTAGTGTCAAATGTTTTTGATCTCTTCCAACGGCACGCTCGGCACTTTATGCGTGTCTTGGCTCTTGAAAGACTCCAGAAACTTACTCTATGTGTTCGTCTCCTCTTTTAACATCAATTTAGAGAAGTTGTGAATTCCTAAGGACCAGAGTTGTACTGTTGGAACTACAGACGGAATTGAAAAATTAAATATAATAACAAATGGGGGTAAATATTGGAAGGGGGCATGACCAGCGCATTCGGATGGTAGAGAAGAACTCCCCTCCCGATATAATTGAATTCTGGACTGCTGACCTTTTCACGAAATATTCAACCAGGAATTCTCGCTGACCGCGTAGTACCATTTACCAGGAATCTCCCCTGACGCGAACAGTTCATACGGAGTCTTTGCTACGCTGATCCTGCAATCCTGGTGTATCCGTTCTGAGTCATTTAGAAATACCGCTATCCTGCACGAGCGAATGGAAGAAGAAAAGATAGGTTTTGGAGAAGAACACAATGCGACGGACGCCTCGCGACAGAATCGTGCATCTAAGAATACGATTTGCGAAGAATTAGAAAAAACGAGAAGATATGGAGAGTCAGGTGTCAATACTACGCTTCGCCCAGATTACCTACTACCACCGGCCATGCCAGAGTCTCATACATTCGGAACTCGTGACCCTTGTGGAGTGACAACCTGACTACTATGTTTGTGCCATGGGTACTTCTTAGTACACGCACCCGTGCTACCTCGTATACCGTATGCAACAACCTGCTCTGGAGTCCCACGAACTCCAGGCCGTCTGTTAGTGAACTTGATGCGTTATCCAAGAAGGAAAGAAGAAGATCAGGAGGAAGAATAGTAGGTGAAAATTTTCCGAGCTCTGCTATAGCCAGCCTGGCCTGTATCCTCTGCAGGACCAGCTTTAATGACTGCAAGTGTTGCATCTGTGCAGTACACCCCTCCTGAATTCTGCCGCTCAGTACCCCAGTCTCTTGGTAAAGTGATACCAGCTCCGCAAGAACCCTATGGTCCCCCTGAATAGTTTCATGTAAAGCATTCAGTGCCCCTACAGTAGTTGACAGCATATGGTCATGCCTCCCCAGAGTTGCCGAAACATTAGTTAAAAAGGTAACACGGGCGTTTAGCGCCATCTGTGCATCCTCTTGAACATGGGAAATTCGTTCTTGTAATTCCCTAACCTGCTCGTTTGTCGCAACCCCAGCCATATAATGTAACCCTTTCCCTAGGTCATTCATTAACCCTCTTTTGTTTCGTGCACTTCGCTTCATACCCTTTATTTGTTCGTGTAATCTTCCTAATTCCCACACGACTGTATTTCTATATTGTTCCAACATAGGTGTCCACGCATTAGCACTCGAGTTTTTACAGAGTTCTTCGATCTGTGAAAAGAACCTCGTAGCCTGATCAGTTACCTGACCCAGCGCTCCCCCTGTTTCCGGTACATGTAAATCAATGCTGACACACCACTCGGCACACGATATTACCACTGTGTTCCGTGCCACAAAACCCATCGTAGTCACGTTCACTAGTCCACACGTTAACGCAAATACCCACCAAAGTCCCATCTTCGCCAGTGGCTGCCCAAGTGTCCACCTGTAAGATGTACATGTTATTTACAATTACAGCACGTATTATTTTACTTTGATTTCCTTCTCAGTTGCTGTCTTTCTTTTGCCCTCAACTTCGCCCCGAGGTTCCTATACTCTCCCGGCATGAGCACAGGCAACCTTTCTCCAACTTTCCTCCCTTCCGAGAGGTAACCCCCTCTAGCTCGATGTCGGTTGTCCCCGGATCCAGGAGCGTGGCAGGTGAAGGTCCGGCTGGCACCCCGACCATCCTTCCCACATCGGCGTACTGTGCTGCTTCAGGTCCGGCACGCTCCCCAACTCGAAATTCATTTGGGCCCCAAGTTGATTTTTCCTGTACACCTATTTTGTACGTGTACTCCCTAGCCATGGGCGAAGGTTGTATGGTGACCTTGCCTTTGGTTGAAAAGACTGCTCAACCCCCTTCAGCTCTGCACCCACACTCCTTCCCCGTGCTTCCTGTGTCGTCCTTGCCAACACTACCCTGGGTGATTGCTCCTCTGCCTCCCGAGGTAGAAGCAACAGGTTCCTGTGGTGGGCGCACACTGTGCGCCCTGTGTGTACGTGTTCTATCAGAAAGGTAACTGGTGTTTTTGTCCCTCGTACAATGTACGGTTCCTCCCACCGTGGTGTGAATTTCCTAGTATGTCCTGGTAACATCCTGAAATTTTTTAACAGCACCCACTGTCCTTCATGAATGGGAGTAAGTACCCTTCCTTTATTTACTTTGTCTATTTCTAACTGAGAGTTTTCAAAATTATACCTCCTAGCTTCATTATGAACTAACTGTAAATTCCTTACTAACACGTTCGCGAATGACTGCTCATCCTTATACCGTTTTGTGTTTAACGACAGTACGGCGTCCCATGGTAAAGATAATTCTTGCCTATACATCAATGATGCTGGACTAAACCGTGTTATTCTATGCCTCGCATTTCGATAAACAAATAATGCGAACTGAAGATGGATATCCCAGTCCCGATGGTCTTGGTTCACGGAACATGAAATTACAGATGCGAAGGACTGGTGTGCTCGCTCCAACTTCTCATTCGCCGCCGGGTTATATGCCGACGTGAATATTTGCTTCGCACCAAGTATCCCGCAAATTTCCATCATCAGCATAGAAGTGAAGTTCGTTCCCCTGCCAGTGAGGAGCATCTCTGGCACTCCGTGGCGACACACTACTTGCTCGACAAACGCCCGGGCCACTGTCTCTGCCGACTGGTCCGGTATTGCGATTGCCTCAGGGTAACGCGTAAAATGATCTTTACAAGTCAATATATATTTGTTCTCGCGACCTGAACAAGTGGTCCCACTATATCCAGTGACACCTTTTCAAACGGCTTCGATGCCTTTAACGCCTCTTGTACGGGAGGAGTCTTCTTTACTCCTTTCCTTGCTTTACAAATCAAACACTTCTGCAAGTATCACTTTACGTGTCCATACGACCCTGGCCAGTTAAAAAACCTTCGTACAATATACAACATAGCAGTAAATCTCCTGTGACCTGCCAAAGGGTTATCGTGACACCTGCTCAAAATATGCTGCCTCATCGACAAAGGTGCGCATATTGACGTGACTGGCTCCGGAAGCGGTGTGTGTATTCTACATAATACTCCCTGCTAATTTAAGAAATAACATGATTTTTTCTCAAGAGCTAATTGAAATTCGATCTTTAAATTGGGACACCTCCTCTTTTTAGTCCCTATCCGCTCCATATCCCAATTTGATTCATAATCCTCCCTCACCCCGGAAATACTCCACTGTGTATTCGGGAAGTGCGTCCACATATGGAATTTGCACTCCAGGTCGATACTGTACCGAGAATGTATACTCGGTCAGCTCCATCACCCACNGTCGATACTGTACCGAGAATGTATACTCGGTCAGCTCCATCACCCACCTGGCCAATTTCAGGTTCGGATCTGACTATTGTCAGCAGCCATTTTAATGCTTTATGATCTGTTACTAACACAAATGGCCGACCTAGAAAATACACACGAAATTTTCGAACCATTTCCAAGACAACCAGGCACTCCATCTCAGTAGCATTGAACCGACTTTGCTACAACGACAGTTTTTTACTCGTGCAAGTGATTAGATGCTCGTCGCTGTCAGATTTCTGCGAAAGCACATCTCCAATGCCCACTGGTAACGCATCCGTCGTTAACACGAATGGTCTGGAGAAATCCGGAAACCGTAGAACCGGATGTTGAGTCAGAGCCTTTTTTAACAATTCAAAACCCTCTTGTTGTTGTGACTGCCACGAAAATTTAACATTTTTCCTCATAAGACCTGACAAACAACTAGCAATTCCCAAAAATTTCTAATAAACTTGCGATAGAATCCCGCGAACTAAAAATGATTGAACCTCTTTCACACACTTCGGAACGGGAAACTCTCGGATTGCTTCTATTTTCTCCTCTTCTGGTCTCAATCCAGTTTGCGATAAGGCATGTCCCAAAAATTTGACTTCTTTTTTTAAAAAACTGACATTTGCTAGGTTTTAATATCAGATTTGCCTTCCTCAATCTCCTAAACACTTCTCGGAGCCCTTCCAAGTGGTCTTCCATATTCACGTCATATCGAAGTATATCATACAGGTATGTTATGCACCCCTTATTTATCATCCCCTTCATGACAATAGACATCAGCCTCATGAACACCGCTGGACCATTGCATAAGCCGAAAGCCAATCTATTACACTGGTAATGACCAGTAGAAGTGGAAAACGCAGTAAGAGGTTCACTTTGCTCTTCCACTTCCACCTGCCAATACCCACTACATAGATCCAAGGATGAAAAAATTTCGCCTGTCCCAACTGATCGAAGGCATCATCCATATTAGGCAAAGGGAATACTTCTTGTTTTGTTCAATGCCCTGAAATCTATACACGGCCTGTACTAGTTCCCCGGGCTTAGCTTTTTTCTTCACCAAAATTATCTGTCGGACTGCGATATGCCCTATTCTTACATTTCCTGAACTTTTTGTTGCGCATGCGGTACTCGATATGTTTTTTTCTTAATCGGCCAGTCATCCTCTACCCGTATGGTGTGCGAGACTATATTTGTACACCCCAATTTATTCCTTCCCCATACAAAGATGTCTGAGAATTCCCCTAATAATCGTTCCATGCTCTTTTTAATCTTCCAAGGAACCCCTTGTAACGTAAACTGATCTAAAAAATTCCCTTTCTCATTTTCATGGTCGGGCCATACATAAGGCTCCCTTTTACATACGCATACTTCATAATTTTTTCGCATCTCCACCACCTCGTAGTCCACTCCTCGTTCAGTTCTTAATTTTTCTTCTTTGTGAGATAAGTTCACATATATTACCGGTTTTGTTTGTTCAGTGTCAACTACACATAAACTCGGAACTATATTATCTGCTAGAGCCTCCTTAATTAATACCTCTACACCTACATCTTCATTTATCTTCCCTCGAATCATTTTTAATGAATTCGGTGCTAATACTACTTTCTCAGCAAACCTAATTGATTTACCTTGATCCATAATATCTTTTCTTTGAATAAACGAGCTTTTCCCCGAAGTCCCAACTACGTTTTCACTTTCGAACTTAGCGAATTGTTTACTGACCACTGTTTTATCAAAGCTTCTCGGGCTTTGTCTCACTTGCTCAAACTCTTCTGAAAATTCAGTCTCATTTACACATAATAGCTCCAACGGGTAACTATTCAGACAATAATTTCTCATACAAATATCTGTTTCCCCAGGTACCAATGAATCCGGTTGCCCGGTGGTCCCGGTAACTATTCTAGCTTCTATGTTCTGAACACTTTGGCCAGTTTCCCGGACCTTAGTCATACTTTCTGTGCGTGCTTAGCAACCATCTGTAGACATCCCTGGACCCTCAGAATCAACCGTGTTCCCCTGCTCTATCAGGCAACATATTCCTGAAGCCTGGAACTCATTTACTCGTTTTCCTGAATTCCCAGAATTGTTCTCTTGAAATACTTAATTCACACATTTAAAACGATCTTGAGCTACTTGACTCACTTTGTTTTGCTCGTTGCTGTCTAAACAATATTTCATAACTATTGAACTCAATGGCTCTTCCAATTTCTCAACTTTCTGCCTACACTCTGCATCAAATATTTCCCAACTGCTTAGTTACACATTTCCCACCTTCATATCCGAACTATTACTCGTAACTACTAGTGGAGTTCGCAAATTCTGTGCGATTTTTTCATCTAGATCCCCCAACAAATCTATTTTTTCATCATACGGATGCATGATATTCTCACCTTGGTCATCATTGTTTATGACATTTATATCTTTATTTGTTTCCGAAGAAAACAATGGCACTACATGCCCTTCTTTTTTTTGTGTGTGTGGGGCTTTAGGGCTCGTCAACAGCGAGGTCATTAGAGCCCTTAAAACTTGTACAGGTAGGGAAAATGCAGTTACGCACTAGGGAGAGCCAACATGACTCTCCCCGCGTGTGGGACTCGCCGAAAGACTCAGCCATACCCACTAAAAACCCTCCTGCATTACAACTCAAAACACAAATTCCAACATATCGCAAAACTTTCCTACAAAAATTTTTTTTTTAAAAAAGAAGAGGAAAGAGGAAAATGAAAGATACCCTAGCCCTAATAGCGTCGAGATCGAATAGAACAAGAGGTGACCAAGGGAGGTCAGAAAAGAGAAAGGAAGGAGCATGGCAGAACATGCCCTACTGACAAAATAATTGTCTTATTCCCTGGACAAATATAACTGATAAATTTCTTAAAGAAATTTAAACCGATTATGCTATCATATTGATTCGATTCTAATTGCATTATTAATAAATTATGTTCATATTTCTTTCGTTCTATTTCTTATTCCAACAATCTTTGTCCATACACGTTCAACTTGTGTCCAGACGCGCTGGTTATATTTTGTGTATATTTTCTTAACGGAAGAACACGTAAAGGAAACATTTTAGCGTCCAGAATAGTGACTGCCGAATCTGTGTCAATTAAAAAATGAAAACTCTGACCCATTATCTTCACTTCTAATTTTAAGCCTAAAACCGGTGGAACAGCGAAAATTACGGACTCTTTTGTAGAACAACCGGTAGAATGGAGTTTTTTGCGCATGTCTAAGGTAAATACCCAGCTTCCCCGCAAAGCACACACATTTTAAATAGACATTCTTGAATTTCATGCTGTTTCCCACAAATCATACATTCCTTTGACCTCATTCTACAGCTGTTGGCGAAATGTCCGACCATTCCCCAATTATAACATCTCAGCAGTTTCTTACGCGATTGTGCTTACGTGCTGTTGTCGCTCTTTCCCGCCGTCAGCATACCGCTGACGCTGCGTGCCAAGGCTCTGCTGCGTGTACAGCCGCTAATGAACTCGTTCGTTCGCCGTACGTTGAATAATTTTTAATTAATTGTTCTTCAGATAATGCAAATGTCTCAGCTTGCAACATGGTCCTCGGTTCCCTTACCGTAACAAAACGCCCTAATTCTGACTTCAATCACGATAGAAATTGAGCTAAAAGTTTCTCGTCGAACAAGTCCTCTAACGATTGTTTCTCCATATTCTCATAGGAAAGTAGCAATTTTTGACAGATCCCTCTTAAACATGTTGCAAATTTCATAAGCCTTTCATTCTGTCTTTGTGTACAATTTGTGAATAAGTTTTTTAGTTCAATTCTCGAAATTTTTGGCAAAAATCTATTTTTAAGTCCGATAGTAAATTGTCCCAAAAATGTGGACTACATTCTAAAATTGTGGCCGCTGTGCCACTCAGCCTTAACCTAGCTGCTGCTAGAGTCTGCTGCTCACTCCAACCATTAAAATGACTGATAATGCTAACTCTGTTCAAAAAAGTTTCGATGGACACCTCATCGTCCCCAGAAAAATTCGGTATCAAAAGCACGTTACTCCCAAACCCTGCAATTGGTACCCCAGTTTGTTTCGGTGAGACTTTTTCTTCTAAAGAACTTGACTCCCCAGTTTCTAATACATTAATTGTACATCCCCAATCCATTATAGTGTGTTCCTCGTTTTTCTCCCAGGACATCGGAAGATTCATGTTGATTTTCTAGTGTACACTCGTGTGTTTTTCCAATTCACGTCAGAAAAGTACAGACACAATACCCCCAAAATTGCATTGAAAAACACCTTCCACAATAATACATCCTATGAGTACTCTTTTAATTTATAAAAAAGGATTTTTGAGACAAGGAGTTGGTTTTCCATCTGTTGTGATTTTACATCTGTTCTTTACGTTCGACACTTGACCTACACTTCCGCGACATTGCTAAACTTGCGCATTCTCAATGACCTAAATTCTACATGTTATAGTACTCTGATTCACCTTGCTTGCTCATCTGACGGAAAAAGAAAAAGGAAAAGACGAAAAAATATTCTGCGACATTTATTTAACTCGATCTTTTATTTCCTGCTGTAATTTCTGAATTTGCTCCTATGAAATTCCTTACATGGATCTTACAACCCGGTGGTATGCAACATCACTGCGACCTACGGACATATTCTGAGGTTGTAATGGTACAGTAATGTCCTCGCTGCTTTCACATGTTTAAAAAAATTACTTCAGACCGTAATCTGATTTACTACCAGATACCTTACTTGACGGACAGAGAGAGAGTAAAAACAAACCCCACTACTAATAATCACATCAACTAGTCGTGATATCTCCTAAGGTTTCAAAAAGAACTCAAACCACACTACTGACACTAAGTCGTTGTGAACTTATAATTCCTGAGCTTTCGAAAGGAACTGACCCAACACTACTGACACCAAATTGTCGTGAACTTGCTCGCAACTCCATGTTTAGCCGAGCTGAGCTGCGAGGTTGGACACGGCAAAGGGGTGAAAAGGGGGGAAAGGGGGGTAGAGGTCGGGTGGTTAGCTCCAGAGAAACTCATAGTGCGTAAGAGGGATTTAACACTCACAAAAACGGTTGATGGGGTGCAGGCCCAGAGAGAAGTGTTGGCGATGTCATGTTCGTGAGGCTATCGTAGTTCGGCGGATGCCAGTAAGCAGCTCGGTCGGAGCAGAGGCTGGCGGTCCCGAGTTCGGTCCGGCTGGTAGGCCAGATAGCGAGAGAGTAGGCGAGATCCTCTGATCTTACCCCATATATACGGTTTATAGCCTGACGTCACAACCTCGTAACCTAGTCTCGTCTGCTAGCACGCCTGACCCCATTCTAACATGCTTAGTTGGGCATACTCGAGGTGGCGTCACGGCAATAGTACTATGCCATACGCACATTCTTCAATTTATTCTTTAAATTTGATTTGAAATTGTATTTCATCTTCATTTACTTCTTCTGAAACTTGTATACGCTCCGATTTGGATTCTAATCAAGCAAAAGAACGGAGCCAATCATATTTTTCAATTGATTATGTTCTCTCGATTTTTACCCGAAAATCTGAGATCTGTTGTCGATTCTGTTATCGAAAGAAATGATTTTTTTGCGCACCCAGTAAACCTACTTGTCAGTATGTTGTTTGATGATAGAGACCACATTCGGGAGCTGGCATTGCGAAGAATAATAAAAGCTAGAGAAACTGAAAGTAGCACTAAAGGCCGAATTTTGAAACCACCAAAAATTAACTTATCTGCTAGAGATTACACCAAAATTATTGTGTGGCACGAATGTCAGGTTACAGCACCGCCAGTTCTTTGACATATTTCTAATTAGGACATTCAAATCATGGCAAAAAATAAGAGTTTGGAAATTGTTGACTTTCTTTGTCACACACAATCTGTCGAAAGATGCGTTAAACTGGTAACAGAGGCCTCACAAATTGTAACTGACGCTACTTCTAGAGATAACTTTATTAGAACCAGGTTGCAATATTGAGCAGAAATGCCAAATTTTGGACACAAAAATAAGTTTACCTTTTAAGTTTCTGGCATTGATTATAAGCTCTATTTTGTTACCTTGTGCTTTGTGTCATTTATTTCAAGGATGAAATTTCTTTTAAACTTGATTTTTATATTATTTTAAATATACGGCTTAGGTCTGTATAATGGTAAAATTTACAAAACTTCAAAGTGAGGTAGAGCCCTCAAGATGGCACGCAATTCTAGTTTTTTTACCTTTTTCCTAATCTTGTAAGATTACGCAAATATTAATACTTCTTGCGATAGTGTAGCTCGAAAAATTTCTTTTCTTGTACAAAGACGGGACAGCCTATTGTGCATTGCTTCAGCGTAAAACATTCCATAGAACAGTAAAATGTCATGACCCGTAGGTGAGAGCTCAGTGGATGTATTTCAGACAGAAAGGAAGAAAAACCTACATATCAAGTCTCAGAAAATTCCCACCATATGTTTAGAAGATAGCTGATTTAAACTTACAATTATTGCTCGCATAATAAGAGTAAAATGAATGTTTGGGGTCTTGCATAAGTCTGCTTTTTTCGTATTTTCTTCCTTCTTCGTTTATATTTTTATTGACACAAATTTTCACGAGGTTACATACATGAGGTTCATATCTGCGTACACAAGATAAGAATTTGACGATACTTTGAAATTATTTTTAGAACTATAAAATTAAGTAGAAAACACAAAATAAAAATACTCTAGTGAATAACTGTATCGCAAATAAAAAGAGTATTTGTAGACGAACATTTAATTTTACCACTGACTGCATCTTGGGTTGTCCAAGAAAAGAACATAGAAATTGGACTGTTTTAACCTCTGCATTTTGTAAAAGTCTTTAACAATAAGTAGTTCTTCGTGTCACTACAATCCTCATGAGCATTTCAATATATACCCCACATCTTTCACAACCACCCCACGCGCTACCCCATCTGTCAACACCATTCCCTTCAGAGTCGACACTCACGCAGTGAGAGACAGAAAACAGATGCATCTCCAGTTCAAGTTCCAGAAATATAAAACATAATATTTAATTTTCGGATTTAAATCGTAACAAAATTAAGATAATATTCCCATTAAGTGACTGTACTCAGAGAAAAACAAATATGAATATCAAAATTCATCTAACGTACTGAAATTTACGAAAAAATGTTAAGGTTTATGTGATTCAAAACTTTCGGTGCTTCTACATAGAAACTTGTCGTTGCCAAATCGTGCACCTACAACATGAAAAGGTGTTGTTGACGTTTGTGGTGTTCAGTAGTCGGTAGAATTTACAGTTGATTATGCTTGTTTTGTTTTACTGACTCCAATTTTTATATAGTTAAGTTTTCAGAAGGATAAACTTAATATTTTAACCCAAGGAACCCAAGGAACAACGCCTGACAAAACAAATGATTAATTTTAACTTTGACCTACGTTACTTAAATTGAATAAACAAATAAAAGATTAAATTATGTTAAGAATAAACAGCAGTTGGTTTATTGACACAACAATTGCAAATGACGTTTTCGTCAGTTCAGGATGAATAAAAAAACATAGTAAACGTACAAAATAATACATACATAATTAGGACATGTTATAAATTGAATAGTTGACATAATAGTACTAAAATCACTGAAATATATAAGAGTTGAAACAAGAAATAAGAATGAAATTGAGAAATAGTTAGCAGGAATCAATATCAATACGCCAGCAATCGGTAAAAATGAATTGATTGTGACTAATTGATTACGTTTGCTCTCACATAGATAAATGTCGATTGACAGAGATAAATCACAATTATTGTAAGTTAATAATTGTCCATTGACAGAGAAAAATAAGACTCATTGAAAGTTAATAAATGTCGATTGACAGAGCTAATAAAATTTAGCGAGAATTTATAAGTGTCGATAGACAAATAAATTAACTGTAGTATTGCAAGATAGATTAATCTGCAATTTCTTACAGTTTCACGACTTTAAGTCGTCGTACTCACAATTCTTGTTGTTATCAGCAGTTATCATTGAATGTCTCGCTTCATGTTGTATCGCGCACTGAATTTACACTCATCAGTTGCAAGTTCATGAAAATACTGCACCGTTCGAGGTGTATTTGACACTTTTTATGCTGCTGCTAGCACGAGCACGTCCGTACCCTGTCGCGGATCTAGCAAGAATGTCTGTCTTCTTCTTCGCGTTCGACTGTCACTTGTTTAGTTTCCTCGTTCTTGATTGGTTACTTTATTTATTTTATATTAGTTATTTATTCATTTGTTCAACACCCATTGTTGTCGAAAACCGTCAATTATTGATGGAATGTTCTAGTCGACAAATGTTTTATTATAATGTCAATTTAATATTTATAATGTTAACTAATACGTATCTTCTTGCCCATTGCACATGGGGGTGTTGCCTGGTATGTAGCTGCCCGCTACAAAGGTTATAATAATTTTTTTTTTGTGGGGCTTTAGGGCTCGTCAACAGCGAGGTCATTAGAGCCCTTAAAACTTGTACAGGTAGGGAAAATGCAGTTACGCACTAGGGAGAGCCAACATGACTCTCCCCGCGTGTGGGACTCGCCGAAAGACTCAGCCATACCCACTAAAAACCCTCCTGCATTACAACTCAAAACACAAATTCCAACATATCGCAAAACTTTCCTACAAAAAATTTTTAAAAAAGAAGAAGGGGAAAGAGGAAAATGAAAGATACCCTAGCCCTAATAGCGTCGGGATCGAAAAGAACAAGAGGTGACCAAGGGAGGTCAGAAAAGAGAAAGGAAGGAGCATGGCAAAAGTAAGTGGAAGTAATACCAGACTCAGCTCGGGGCCCCGTGTTCGCCAAACACGTACTTACTAGATGTAAGTCCCCTGGGGGGTATAATAATATCATAGATCACTAGGTGCAACATGTATCCTCTCTTTGTAAAGATAGGTAGGTGTGATGTCGACAGATAGTTCATCACAAATAATAAAAGGTTTTATCTCTGTCACTCTTTATTGATACATAAGGATCTTTCGGATATAATATTCGACAATTGAGACATAATTTCAAAACAGTGTAGTCGATTAGAAAACATTTCAGATTCTTTTCTCGTTCTGTCTATTCTTTTAATTGAAAATTTTGATTCATAAACGTCCTCTTTCTCTTATTAAATACATAAGTTAAAATGTTTTTCATGTCAGTGAAAATTGTTTCTACGTCTGAATTTTGCGACATGTAGCTAAATTTTATTTGCTTACCTCTCTCGGAGCTAATGATATTTGACTGAAAATAATTAATTATTGAATGAAAATAGGTACCAATTGCAATAAATTCAATACACAGCTAAGAATTTTTTAAAATGATATGTTGCTGAGAAGATTTATCAATAATCTTGCTGTATTTTACAAGATCACGGATATTTTTATCACAATTTCAATGAATAATTTGAAGAGTTTTTAATCATAAAGGTGATGAGAAATTCAATTAATATTCATTCGTATTTAATTTTATGTGTACTAAGATAAAAATTTAAACTTTTTTAATATAAACTGAAATTCGTGTAAAAAACTTCTGTTTTTTACCAACAGAAATTAACAATAATCTACATCTGAATCTTCTAATTACTTCTTGGAACGGATGTACATTGCAAAATTGTGGTATCTGTTAATAACTGTTGTTATGGAGGATAAGGGGGTGCGAGTTGAAGTACGTTAGTAGGCATTCGTTTTATTGTTAAGATTGTCCGTTGTGCATATTCTCTGTATGGTAAGGATAAGTCTGGTGGGTCAGAGAATAATTAGGTAATTTTGTCTTTCGCTGTGGAGTGAATAAGAGCCATTATTGGAACAATATTTTTTCCTCGTCGAAGTTAAAATTGCTTATAAAACGTGACGAGTTTGTTAGAATCCTTAGTGCGCGGTTTTCTGCAATCTGGAGAGGCTCCTGAATGGAGGGAAGTGAAGAGACCCATACCTCGCAACCATAAAGAGCTGCACTACGGATACAAGTGTTACACATTAAGAGTTTTACATCTGTTTCAAGTTTGGGGTTAGGAATTTATTTTTGTGTTCAATTTTTGCCGAATTTATTAAGTGTTTGGTCCAAAGCAATCTTGAGTCGAACGTGAATCCCAGATATTTAACGTTATCCGTCCATGGTATTGGTGTTTTGTCCACGGTCAAAGGTCGTTCTTTTAGTGAGGTCTTCAATCTGAAAATTATGGATTGGCATTTGTTTGTATTTATTGTTATACCATTTTGTTTTATCCAGTCCAGTTTTGTTGTCGGTCGCCGTTTGTAATATTTGTAAAGCAATTTTCAGTCCTTTTAGTTTAATGAATCTTTTGTGCAAATCTTAGCCCGCTATTTTTCACAACTCCGATCTTACTACTTTTTTCCTTCTCTCTCTCGTGATACCCGTATAAAGCCCGTTTAATCGAGCACAAAAAGAATAATAAGGCTGAAGATGAGCGATATTGCTGATGGAAAATTTCCAATAACGAGTTCGACGAAGCGAGCGCTCCGCGAAGGCGCACCTCAAACCGTGATACAGTTGAGAACGAAGACAAAAGAAATTCGAGATGCGTGCGCTCCACCAAAAGCAAATGGCGCCTGTCATGAAAGCTCAGCTTCCACGTTGAGAGCTTGTTTTGTTCTACATCGCGAAAAGACACTGTCAAAAGCCGTAATCTCTTACTTTGAGATGTTCAATGTCTAACGGATTTGGGTGCTTTTAGTGCAAAGGGAGAACATCATGGCAGCATACTCTCGAGGAAGTATTAAAATGAGGGCTTTGTAAAGCAGGTAATCAGATGGAGGATGATGAAAGCGCGATGCTGAAACCAGCTTCGTAAAGCTTTTTAGCAACTCTCGGTTAAAAATCGTTTTATTTTCTGCTTTCATGACGTAATTCAAGAAGCACTTCTCTAGATTTCTGGGATAATAAGAGATCAATTTATAAATTTCATGGTGTTGTCTCACATATTTGTTATCGTATAACTAGAAATTAATTATATTTGTGATATGCTCTATGAAGTACTGCGTGGTATGTTAAGTATAAAATTGATAAAAATGAAATTTGCTACGATCATTTAGGAACGGTAATGTAAAATTTTGGGAGAATTTAATATTCAGTATTTAAAATAAGATAAAATAATTATAAATTTCTTGATCAGTCCCAACAATCAAATACATTTCTTGAGGATAGGAATATTTTAAAAAAAATTCACATCAAGAAATGTATACGATTAAATAATTTAATATTTATTTTAATATATCGTATTACACACAAAAAAGACAATACTTTTAATATTACGCATGATTCGTGGATACTGTATCTATTTTCTGAATATATTTTTATGAATAAATTTCGTAGCAATGTCCGTCGAGGAACATTCTTATATTTACATAGAAAGTACTTAGGAAATAAACAACAAAATATGTGTTCGTTTCTGACAATTTACATGTCATTCTATTCTTCAAATATTTGGTTCTTATTTTATGCCATAACCCATAGGTATTATGAGACATCGAAGAATAAGTGAGTTGCTAATTATTGTGTAAAAATAGTGCAAACTGTTCAAACTTTTGTATTTAGTGCTAGAATTACAATGGAATTACAAGATTATAATGTAAGTACACAACATTTTCAAAATAAATAATAAAACAGTTACAAATTAGTTGACGATATGTGACGTCAATAAGTATAAAAATAAAATAAAACATATTTATTCAATTGTGAGTTATATTTTTTTTAAATATACGAGGTCAGGCAGAAAAGTAATGAGACTGGCAACACTGCAAGCGATCTGGCAACGCCGTGCTGTTGTCCTTGATAGGGCACGTGTATCAGTACCCTCCCATAGATCAGAGCGAGTTTCAACTCCTTCCGTTAACTACGTGATTTTTGTGACTGCTATTAGTGAAGTCGTGTTTTGGTTGAGCGTCAAGCAAAATGGAACAGCAGAATTTGGAGCAACGTTGTACCATTAAATTTTGTGTTAAGCTTGGAGAATCGGCAAGTGTGACATTTGAAAAGTTAAAACAGGCCTATGGGGAACATTCTTTATCCCGAGCTCAAGTTTTTCGCTGGCACAAATCATTTTTGGAAGGCAGAGAACACGTTGAAGATGAACACCGTTCAGGGAGGCCTTCAACTTCGAAACCCAATGAAAACATCGAACGTGTGAACACTCTTGTGAGATCAGACCGTCGTTTAACATTAAGAATGTTGAGTGAACAATTAAATTTGAACAGATTTACCGTTCATCAAATTTTGAGTGAACATTTGCACATGCGAAAGGTCTGTGCCAAAATGGTGCCGAAAAAACTCACAATTCAGCAGAAGGACAATCCAAAAAACAAGTGTCTTGATCTTCTTGACAGAATCGCTAATGAGCAAGATTTCTTTAGTCGTGTGATCACAGGTGATGAATCATGGATTTTTGAATACGATCCTGAGACCAAGAGGCAAAGTGAGGAGTGGAACACTGCAAACTCTCCTCGACCAAAAAAAGCTTGAATGATCAAATCGAAGATCAAAACAATGCTGATTTGTTTTTTGGACAGAAGAGGAATCGTCCACAAAGAATTTGTTCCTCCAGGACAAACTGTCAACCAAGTTTTTTTATAAATACGTCCTTGAAAGGCTTA
>NNCF01127961.1:34099-46326 GCA_002313205.1 Laupala kohalensis | reverse complement strand
TATATCTTAAGGTTCAAACAGGTTTCAAATTTCCTCCATTCCCGATCACTTTAGTTCTCAGTTATATTCTGATTAAACTCATGACGTAAAAGGAAAAAAAAACGGAGCAGCACCTGCAATCGGTCTCATGTCATCTGCTTCGGAAGTTCGTGTGTCTCCCTCCCACTCAGTTTCCGGCGTCGACACCTCTACGATTCGCGGCGTTCGGAAGCCGGTATTGGCCCAGATTCTGCAGCAGCGACAATGTAGAAAAAAATGTGACCGGATTACTTGGCAGCGGTGCTGGCTCGCTCGCTCACTCGATGTGAAATCCCACGCTTCAGGGTATGTTCTCGACGTTCGGCCTTTCATCGACGGAAAAAAGATACTGACAAAAAAACTCCTCGACACAGAATGGATTTTAATATGATATTCGTGAAGAGAGTGGATCAGCTACTGAACCTGAAGCACAGAGCGCACTTTAAAAAGATGATGGAGGGAGGAGGATGTTTTTTATCCTACGTTTTCGATGCGAAATATGTATGCAATCCATTGGAGGCAATTCATGAGACTCTACTTACATACATATATACATTTAAAAGTTTCAAAGTTAACGGAAAATAGAAGGTATTGAATTAAAGAAGGTTTTATTTGCTATTTACAATATAATTACAATAGAAGGTAGTTTTGGCGGGGCTGATGTCCCGTTCGCCTATGATTTGCCGTGGACTGCGCTTACAATATCCGGGTATTCATCCTTCACGAACTTACTAGTTAAGCCGTCCGCACCTTCCGTCATAATCTTTAGCAATTCATTCTAATACTAACGAAACAAAATGAAGATTAATTTACCACAAATATTAATATAATACAATTAAATCTTTTGGCAACTAGTGTGTTCGTTAAGCACCGTAGAGAACCACGGATAACCAATGGTCAGGATAAGGAAAATGTATGTACATATTCTTACGTATTTACACATATATACAGACTTACAGAATACTAGTACTCTATCTCTAAGTACTATACATATTCGTATATTAAACATCATTAAATATTTACATATCTCTAAATATTGTTCTTGGTTGTTTTTATACAAACTACATATCATTGTTATCCTCCTTTTTCATTTTTTCGTTCAGAATTAAGGGACCTGTAAGATAATTAAGGAAGGCCGACAAAATCATTCTTTACCACTACTTCTAATTCGTCAATTCTTTTATCTCTCTTTCCTCTGACCATATTGAAGAAATTTCTAAGGAGTTACACTACCGGTGATCGATTGTCGCTCATTACGTCGATGCCCAACGTTACATCTCACGGTCTATCACCAAAGTTTCCGAGTTCGTTCAGTTGCAACTGTAATAGGATATTTCGCGTAACCCGCTCTCACGGCTTTGTGTAACCAGTCTATGTATGGGTTCCTCCCCCTCTGTCCCACTACTACTATCTTGACTAATAGTGACCATTTTTCAAATCTTTTTTTACAATTATCTGTCTTTCATAATTTTGTAATGCCAATTTTCTTTCATTCAAATTTGCTCTGTGATTGTCTATGGATTATTCGTTGTTCCAGGTGTTTCTAAGGTTTAGATTTAATAACTGCGTTTTCATCCTTCCCCGCCAACCTCTTCCTGCACTTTCTTCAAAACAATTTTTCACTATTTCCTTCCTAGAATCATTCTTGTTTTCTAACCAGTATTTAAGAGCTATTAATATCAGAATTACTTCTATTGAACACTTTCCAAACTCCCGTGTTACTCCGTATTTTTGCAGTGCTACTCGGAAGGTTGAGAACCTCTTTTAAATCTCCAGTCTGTAGTGGATAAAAGATAGAGTTGTTAGTGCTTCCCCAAATTTCGGTCCCAAATGCAATTTCCGGTACAACTAATGAACTGAACATCATGTATGTGAGTCTAGGCTATATATCCGGTACTTTAATAGCAGATTTCCGTATTTCGTTCAAGGCAAATATTCCCCTAAGCTTTGCTCTCTTCTTATTCCTACACCAGTTCAAGTTCATAGATAAATTAACTCCTAGGCAAGTGTATTCTTTCACAACATCAATTGTCTTCTGTTTGAACGTCCATCTTTCATTTCTACAAAAAACCCAACCATTTTTAAACCATAATTTTCGTCTTGTCTGTATTTATTTTTAATTTTATATTATACCAAAATACTTGTAAACTATTTAGTCCCACCTGCAGCTCCGTGATCGATTTAGAAAAAAATTACTAGGTCATCTGCAAAAAGTATTCCTAGTAGTGTTATCCCTGAGATTCCTAAGACTGGTGCATCTAGATTGTCTCTAAGAAAATGCTCAGTTAAATCATCAATGAACAGAACGAAGAGCAACGGTGAGAGGACACATTCCTGTTTCACTCCAATATTTACAGAGAGGTCTGAGACTTCAGAGAGCACACTAAAGGATTCTGTCCTGATTGCCTAAACTCAGTAGAAATAGAAAGGAAAAACACACAGAAGTCACTCGGACAACACGGTTTTGGCTTCCAGCGTTCCTCAGTCACGTATAAAATCCTTAATATTGATATAATATCAAATATTATTGCTGTTTATTTTAATTACTCAGAGCGATACATTATCACATTTTTTTTAAAAAATTATTCATTTTTTCAATAGCCTTAGCATGTATACATAAAAACAAATAAAATAACTTTAAACTTTCATAAACATAAAATATCCCTAAAACAATACTTCCACATTTATAGTAAAAACAATAACAATAAAAACGAGCACTTTGACCTTTTACTTCCTTGAACTTTCTGACTCATCAATCATTTTGAGGAATAATTTTTAAACATTTTCTAGCTACGTCATTGCATTCATTAAAAGAGTCTGTAGTCCTATATGCTCTGGCAGTTTATATATAAGTATGTTATGTTCTGGCAGTTCATATATAAGATAGTTATCCACTACGTGTTGCATTGTATGAATATCGCAACGGATACTTCAGTGGTTCTATATATACCCCATCACTGAATGAATCGTATCTGCCAAAAATCGTCCTGAAACGATTTAGGGTGCTCTATAAAATGTGTGACAGGGAAGGTCGAACCCGATCACACTTAGGGTTGCGTCTGTATATTTGCAGATTGGCTACGGTCTAAAAATTTGCCATATTCGGTTCTTGTGTTGAACCTTGATTAGTCGAGTCCCATGTTTCCAGCAGGGGTTTCCCGACTTCAGTCTGGGATTGTGCATTGTGATGCGTAGCATGGTTAATTCATGATTTTCTTAAATTCCCTGAACGTGGCCTCAAATATAGCTCACATTTGGCACTCATTTGATTAGAGACTTCAAGTGTTCCACATATGTTTTGCTGTTCCAATCAGCTGTGCACCTACTAAATTAGTGTATCTGCTTGCTTCCCATATCGAACAGAAATATTCCGCCGATACGAAAATTTGGCTTAAAGTTAACGTTTTAAGACCTTCCGTTGAGTTCCCCATGCGATTCCGTTGGTTTGTAACGGAGGTTTAGTAGGGTAAGCGAGGTAATTTTAACAAACATTTTGAGCGTTTCAAAACTTTCATGCCTCAATTTCAAGGTCTTATTTTAAAAAAAAACTTTTAAGCTTACAAATATAACGGGTTATTGTTCTATTTTATAAATTTCTTGTACCGAAGATTCCTAGTATGAAATTTCCTACTTCTTTTCTTCTATTTACAATAACCCCGTGTTTATACAATTACCCCTAACACAACGTGGTGATCGTAAACCACGGACTCTCTTCTATCGTTAAATATTGAATCTACGGCAGTATGAACATATGTCCTTGTTGATGTTGGAACATTGAGTTGTTTTTTCACACTTCCGATGCCGTATTTACTTTTAGTATGATTCGATGTTTACATTTCCACAGTATCCTCATTTTACTTGCGACTTTTGTTACAAATACCGTAAAACGCTGAATTATAGTTTCACTGATCATCAGCCAGCAGATATATTGTAAATTTTTTGTAGTATTTTTTTATCTCCTTTATGGACTTTTGAGAAACGTATTTCACTTTTCCGAGGTGAGATGCATAAATCACGAAACATTTGCGCTCGGCCGTCATTTTCACTTTTTTTCATTTTAATTGATGTATACAACCCGGCTTATCAACCTTTCAGTCATTACCTGGGCTTCATCTATCTCTCATTGTATCTGGACGTTATCTCTGTTCGTTTTCTTCTTATATCTCTCTTCAGTTCCACCGCGAGGAAGTGAGGAACCTCCTACTATCTAGCTGTACAATTTCTTCAGATCCATTATTGCATTGACATATATATTTCCTCCTTTGCAATATATTGTGCCAAATTCTTATCACTATATATACCGTGTTTCTTTAGCTCTTTCATTCATTGTGCTCTTTCTTCTTCCATGATCTTACAATTATATAGTACATGATTTATTGTATCTTCCTCTTCACCAAATACACACCATTTGCTTGCTGCTAGATCTCTTTTATACAAGTAGTCCTGGAAATTGCCATGTCCGGTTAAAATTTTATACACCGATGGTGTTGGAAGAAACTACCCCCTATTTGCATGGCTAAACTTCACATCCGTTATAAATCTACGTGTTATTCTTCATTCTGCGGCCTTTTCCCATTTTATTTTCCAACAACCTTTTAATTCTGTACAGATTTTTCCCTTCCATCCTTTTGTGTTCTTATCAAGTTGTATTGTTCCCAACTTCACTATTTCTTCTTTCCGTATCTTCCCTCCTCAGTAATATTTGTCAGTTTCTAAATCTACTGGCATTACTCTCAATAACACTTTCAATACTTTGGTTGATATACTCTTGTACATATCACTCCGTCTTCTTTGTACACTACTCAATTTTCTTTCAATGTGCGTATGTTTACTTTTCTCACACCATGCTTGAATGCCGTATACTATATGTGATCTTAGTGCTCCTTGATATAATCCCATCAATTACCTTGCTCGTATTGTAGTTTTCCTAACGCCAACTCTTTGTAATCCACACATGATTTTCTTTATCTTTTGACTCTATGTGACTTGTAAATGTTAACTTAATATCAATCATTATGCCTAAACACTTTATTTCCTGTCTTAATTGTAACCGCCATGTTGGAAAATTAATTATTGGATCTCTTCTGCTTCTCCCTACCTGCTTTAACCCGAATACCATTCCCTCTGATTATATTTTCGAAATCGTTAATTTAATTTCTGCACATTTTTTTCTCAAATTTCTCTAATACTATTGTACTTTTTATCTCCAAATTCTTCCGGCTATTTGCTTCTACTAATATGGTCATGTCTTCTGCTGAAGTAATTATTTCAACATTCTCTTGGTCCATCGCTTCTAGTATAACATTAATAACCACCTTCCAAAAAATTGGACAGGTATGGCTGCCCTGTCGACAGCCTTGCCGCATTATATTTATTATTGTTTCATTACCTATTTCCAAAATCACATTCCTGTCCTCCAGATACGGCCTTATTAATTTCATTAGTTGCAATGGTATACTTCTCTTTTCCAACTCTTTCATTGTCGTGGACCATTGGGCACTGTCAAACTCTCCTTGAATGTACATGGCCGCCATGTTTGTATACAGCGCGTTCGTTCGTAAGGGGGGTTTTTGGTTTCGGTTCGTGACCGGTGTGCTTGGTGGAGAGAGTTTTGTTGACGCCACGCAAATTATTTTGAACGATTTATGGTCGTGAGAATTGTGGTATCCCGGAGCACTTCGGATCTGAAATGTTTCACTGTTCACACGTTCTTGCCTTGAGCTGATCCCTGGCACTGACTCTGGCGCACCTGCTCTGATCCCGTGCACATATTAGCATCTGTTGAAACATGGAAGTTTGATATTGCTGCTTTCGAGAGGACGTGGTGATCCCCTGGTCCTTGGTATTGGACTTCTTTCAATCTTCATCATTCAAAAACTCTTATTAGTATATCTCTGTTTGCCTAATTCTCATCTGAGACGATAGAAAGAAAAATGTTCGTATATTTTGATACTTGTGAGAGATACTTTGCTTATTTTAGTGATTGATTTGAAAAACAATGTTACTTTGAAATGCTGATGAATTTCTAATTTATTGTGAAGTAAATTAGAATATAATACGTTTGTTCTCCGTGTGAAGTTGCATTTCATAACAGCTATTAGAAAGGAAAATTAAGTCGTGTTGATAGTTTTGTATTTTCATTTATAAACTTGTCGTATAAGAGTTTGAGCTCCATTCCCATGATAATTTGTTTTCTATTATATAAATTAATATAAGAAGTGAATTCTTCCAACAAAAACTCGTCAAATAAGTTATGTTCCGAAATGTGTTTGCCTATTCTCAACTAATGCTGTGTAATTCAAGATTTTTGTGTAAGTTTGGAAAAGTAATTGACATGTATTTCACAAAAACGAGTGGAATGTTACTATAGAAATTCGGGGGATAGTTAGGGTTATTTTTGAGATAAAGCCCAGAACCACGAGCGAGGTTGTAGAAAGAAAACAGCGAACAAGAAGAATAAGGGGTACATTAATAATAATATTGATTAACATAGAACATGGGGGTAGACGAGTGACTCTGGCTGTCAAAAAAGGAATTACTATGTAAATGAGTGACGATGGGCAGTATTAACCAGGGGATAGAAAACATTCGCAGAGAAAGATGGACAGGGTTTTTAAGAGGGAAAGACGTGTCAATGACGAGGGGGCAGAAGCATTGTAGTGGATCAGAACAAAGAAGAACAAGGGAAGCTGTCTTGCGTTAAATATAACTCGGAAAGAGATGAGGGCCACGGGATCCCGTGGTAACGAAATTCATGGAAAAACACTAAGTATTATTGATGATCGAGCTTTACTATTCGTCGAGAGCAAATAAACGTCATCAAGAATTAACCAACCAAAATTACTCCACGTGGAGAGTAAAAGCCATTGGCTAAAATAGGACGTGACGTCAAGAAGGGCGTGATCTGTCTGACCAATGTTTTGGAAACCTAGTGAGGAGTTGGTTATTTAATGAGGAAACCAAAGGCGCAGAAAAGGAATAATTCAGATCAGATTCAGATGGAGCTATCATATTCATTAGGAGACTATTAGATCATTATTACGTATCATTACGCACCATCGTTATTAGACATCATTTTATGAGCATTGAGCTTATCATCAGTATTCTGACTTAGAGCAACGACTTGGTTCCATCATTAACTCAGGAAAATGGTGAACTTATTTTCTTTACTAAAGATTTGATGATCATTAGTTGATATATTTATTATGATCGTCATCCGATTTCGACATTAGTTTTTGGGTCAAACGGCTTCAACTTTTCGAGCTAAGTAAAATGGCTTCTAACTTTAATTGTCATTAACGTCACATGAAGTCGAGCTGGAACAACTTTCAATGGTTTCTCGTGAGACTTCACCAAGGGTCGACTGATCTTTGTATCAACGCTGGCGACTGGCATCACCGGGACTGAGTAGCGAAGGGCCTAGTAGTATCTGGGTCATTGATCTCTGAGGGACTCGGTACGCTCATGCTGTTTTGATGACTGGTGGTCTAACCTCAATATTAGAGGGACAATTAATTAGCATGACTGGCTGTGCGCAATATCTTTGCTTGAGCGGCAAGTGGTAAACGAACCAATTCGAGCGTGTGCTCCGATGAAAAGAACTTTTGTGACACTTGTCCATGTGTAATGAATTACAGTCATTAGAGACAAACGATTATTGTTATAATTTTATATCTGTAAAGTAGTCATGTGAAGTTACGTTGGAACTGATAATTAACCAGCATTCTATTTTGGAACCAAGTGATATGGTAAGCAAAGCAAATGATTTTGGGGGTACATGTGGGGAAATATGTACATGAGTAGAGTAGATAATAAATAATTTGTATTAGCCAATTAAACCAATTTTATCAAAGCTGTGTTTTTCTGGGAGTAAAAAGTTTTGTGTGTTTATCGACATTAAATGGGCCGAACCGTGCCCTTTCAAATTTATTCGAATCATTCAGAAAGTGCTTCCTAGTGATTTTCTGAGTGGACCAGGTTAGTTAAGATTACCTAGACACCCTTTTCTTTTCATGTTACAATTAGCTGTCCCAACGTGGTGTTAGACTTACCTCAGCACCCTTGTATTTCTTTTTATGTTACAATATATTTTAATAATTTAGAAATAATTCAAGTAGTAACATAACCTCGAATTTCTTTTTTCTGGATAGCTCAATTCGCATACGGTTATGTAGCATCAATGACTGAGTTCAGGAGCATAGAATATTTTTATATTTCATCCCCTCTGTCACTAATTTTAACCACCGTCTGGTTTTGAACCACTTTTAATTTCTCTGACCCCCACTCCGGTGCCCCTTGTATAAAATTACCTCGCCTGACCCAATACTCTCAACCATCAGAAAATTCGTTGGTGAGTTTTATATGCAAGGTATCTGTCCAATTTAATGTTTTAGTAGCTTGAATGCATCTGAGGTTTAGATGTTCTTCGCAGACTTCACCAAATGGTTGATATGGCGGACAATTTAAAACTACGACAGGTTTCTTGTGGTATTCCCGTTTCACTTGTCTTCCATTTGGCCATACATCCACTCTCCGTCATTCGAATCTATCATCAATCTATCTATCTATCTATCTATCTATCTCGTCATTTACTCCCGTTAACGTTTTTTTTTAAATTAGTAATAAGGAAAGAAAACTAAGTCAATCTCATCAATAGAGCTCCAGAAGAGATTATTCTATTAACGAAGTCTGAGAAACATAATAGAAAATCATAAAACCATTGATAGAGTGCGCGGGGAAAACGGCAGGAAACACTTACTTGTGCAGTTTCCCCATCAATATGCTGAACGAATATTAAACTCACTTTTGTGTTACTTCTTCACTGCTTGTTCCGGATGTTTAAAAAGTTGGCCGCAAGATGAAAATAACGTCGACAAAGTTCCATAACCTTGGAAAACGTTCGGGCTATTAGTTATTTTGGATGTCTAATTTGGAAGTTAATTTGACTGTAGCTTTCCTGAACTACTCCTCTTAAACTCTGTAATTAATTCGAATCCAGAACAATTTTTCTGTTTGTGTTATTTTTTAAATTTCAAATATTACCTTTTTTATAGATCTGAATCTGAGCTTTTGTAAAATATATCGAACATAGATACCCAAAAGTTTTTCGATGTTTTAATTTTTTTCCTTTCACCTGAACGTTTACTATATCCTGTGATCTAATCAAGACATCACTACGATCTTTATATAAATATGTAACTTTTTGCTACACGATAATATAATGAAGTGTGAACTCTAACACAATTATCTCTAGTGAGTAACCGGGTCGTTTTACTAGTGTATTAGATTCTGCACCAAATGTCCCAGATCACCCAAGTGCTTTAAAGAAGAGAAACAATTTTCGTGAAAACCTTAAAATTTGAAACTACTCTTTCTCAATACCACTAACACGAAATAAAACGTGACATGGGTAACAGTAGAGGTGGATGGCAACTTGGAACTTTTGAATCCGAACTCTACTTTTTATTGCAGACTTTTCTTTCTTGTTGTAATATCATTTTATTTTTAGAAGAGATTTTTTTGTTCCATTGCAGGTGGCACCTAATGTAATACATTATAGTCAAATTTGAAATTAATATAAAGATTTTTTTGTTTCTTTCGAGCCTATGATTTGCATGTTATTTTCAACGTTTACTTTGAACCCAAAACAAGTTTATTCCGTTTAATTTCTAACACTTCCTTTTTATTTGATTCGGTGTAAAAAGGTGAAAACGTTTCTTGTTTTCCACTATCTCATGCCCTTTTGTCTGGGGCTTGGTCTTAAGAAATTCTCCTAAGGATTATGGTACGCGCTGACAGAAGAAGATGAAAAGTTAAAGGGACATGGAGCGATTACAAGACATACAAAGGGACATGCTCAGAAGGCGGTTACAAGAAACCTTTTCCACAAATACTTTACTAAACAGCTCAGAAGGTTTGTTTCCTTTTTTTCAAAAAGACATATTAGACACTTTTCGTTTGTCACGATTATTGTATATGCGACTCGTCAGTAGAAGGGAATGAAAGATGGGAAAATGCAAGTAGAGACACGAATCAGTGTACAAAAGAGGTAATTAATGATTCATTGCAGAATTAATAAATAGTGAAGAAAGAAATGACAGTCCAACAATATCGAATTACACCGGAAATATTAATGGTATCTTGAAGCGTACATTAAAAATTAGAATTTCGATGTAGAAACAGTTGAATAATGCTCGTTTATTCCTTAACATTTTTAGATGAATCTGTACGTATGGGTTGTAAGAAAAAATGTTTTAAAAAATCAAAAATTCACTCAAAATTTTATTTAAAAATTGTTTGTTGAATTTGGTGCTGTAAGTAAACATTGAGACAAAAATACTGCTTCAATTTTTTTGTGGACGGTAACATTATAGATTTTACGCCAAAACTCGTATTAAACCATTGGATAAAAAAAATTAAACTAGGATTAGTCATTTTGAAAACGCTTAGAACTAGTTTTAGTAAAACGCAACTACCAGAACTATCACAATTTTTATTGCATCAGCCAACGGTGCATTATAGTCACACGCGTGGTTGTCGACACCATATTCAGTCAACAGTCTGGACTCCACAAATCTATACCAGTCCGTGGACTGATACGCGATGCAAGAACGTTTGTTACTATAATCCATCGCTGATCGCTAATTGAAAATATTGTTTTATTTATTACTTGATGGAGACTGCGTAAATAGTTTGAAATGTTTTAATACAATGTTATTGTGGTCGTGGCATTCTTCTGAGTGCAACAGTAAAATTTTTATTCCTTAAAAACTGTCTGATCGTTTTTTGCTGTATTTTCGAAAAAAATATTAATAACTCATAATATTTCGCATGTAAAAGATTAAAATTAATAGATGTTGTTACAAACACAACGTAATCATTCTCTGAATAAGAATTATTTTGTAACTCATAGTTTATTCAATAAAAGCTATAAAGTTGACGCATCGGCAAAAACCGTAAAAAAATCAGGCTTTTTGAAACATTTCAGGTTAAGAAAATATACATTAATGGAAAAATTTCACAAAATTAAAAGTACAATGTTTTTATCTTCAATTTTTTGTGCTATCTACATTTATTAAAATCCAGGTGTCTATAATAAAAAATTCGATAGTTTTGGTTTGTTTTAGTTCAATGTCCGAATTCAGGTTTTCTGCTTAACATAAACACCACATTATCGATAAAGAACGTTCTTGATCACTAATAAAGTGTTTAGATAATAGTCACTAAAATAGAAACTCCAGCTGAATTTTTGGGTAATAATTGTTCAAAATTTATCATTTCAGTTGAAATGTTCTCTAGCTAAATACCCGCAACATTACACGCATAAATTTTGAACAAATTTTTATTTTTGAATCCCCTTTCCCATTTTATGCACTCACTTTTTCGATAGTTATTATGACATGTACTTTCTTCGTTTCACATCTCGAGGATATCATTTTTTCAGATATACATAAAATCAAGCTATGTGTTGAAATCCATGCAATTGGAACATTATAACTAGCACATATTTCATCCCAGACGGCAATGCAACTATATTCTATCCCTTTCATAATTGTATGAGCGTCTAGTGAACATTTAGTAGGCAGAGGAGTACAAATGTTTGAGTGGATCACACAACCGAGAAATGTTTTACTCCTTTTCACGCCTTTGAAAGTAAAATATTGCAGAACACAAAAACTCGTGTCTCTGATATTTGAATTAACAAATTTAGAAAACAATTGACGAGACCAATATCTTCATTAGTTTAAGATATATAATGAAAATCTGACGAATCGCATTTCACTCAGTTTCAATCACCCCCTTTCCACCATTAAAATTCGGAATTTTGTTCGTAACCCCTTTATAAAATAAAAACTCAGCATATCAACTTTAAAATCCTCATCTTTAATTGTTTTCTCTCTAGGTTCATGAGTCAGTCAAGAAAAAGTTTCTGAAAAGTGACTACACAAAATATGGAATTTGTGGTGATGTAGTATACTGTGTGAACATTTATGGATTAGAGCTACCACTCTGAAGTTCATTAATATATGCATTATTTAACAAACAGGAAATGGATTCTTACATTTATATATGAGAATGATATTATTTCTAGAACATAATATTGTGACTTTTTCGTTTTATTTCACCGTGTGTAAGCAACTGCCCAAAAATAAGTAATTATTATTCGGATATCTTTCGTTATTCTTGCAATCATTTCACACACACACACA
>NNCF01127961.1:10573-30153 GCA_002313205.1 Laupala kohalensis | reverse complement strand
TGTGCGCGTCCCCAGCGACCAGATGTTGCTCCTAAGGATGGGTGGCACATCCTCCCCCGCCTCCTCCGGGCCTTCGGTTTGTAAAGGATCATAAATTTTGATTGAAGCCAAAAGAGCCGCCGACAAACCGCACCCCTGGTTACTTTCCCAACCGTCCTGCAATTCAAATTTCCATCACTTCGCCCGTCCGAAATTTCGCAACAAAATGATTAAATTCTTCTTAATTAAAGAATTATTCAAATCTCACAATATATATATATATAATATATATAACTTTTGGAGTGGTCTTTAAAATGATTAATATTACTTACCTAGCCCAATCTTACGCTGAATCGCTTAATTTGCCCCAAAACAAAAAATTAAAGGAAGAGTCTGGATTTTGGCCCATTTTTATTATCGTTAAATTTACACATATCATTTCTAAAGAGAATGCAACAATGTGGAAAGTTTGATTTAATGATTTATTTACATAAAATATACATTGCAATCATCCCTATACAAAAGAATCACTACCAATTAAAATAATACATTGACATACTCCCAATTCAATAGTCCTCCCAAAACGCTCAATCTTATTCTTAAACAATTACAAACAATATATTTGTTGCCTTTGATCACTTTAATCAATTAAATTAGTGATCATTAGAAGAACCTTGTTTTTTTACACAAAACCCATTAGATTAGTTTTTTCTGACCTTTGACATATTTCTGAATAACAGATACTAATGCGGCATAAAAGTCTTTGGCATATTAAACACATTTGGTTATAATTAACATATGATAAATGTACGCAGTGCAATTCATACAATTACCTTAGTGTTCGTAAGTTTGGCTTCCCGCTGCAGAACGTCGGGGCTCACTCTCCTTCGTTCATGTGTAGTCGCCTCTCGCCTCGGTTTATTCACGACGACTACAAGGGGGCGTCGCTCGTACGCTCGCTGCCGATGCCGCTAAGTAGTCCTCCACGTGGACTCTCAGGATGTCAATGGCATCATCGCCCCTGCACGATTCGACGAGGACGTTCCTGCGTAATGGCTCTTGAACAGTTTATCGACAATGATCGTTCAGTGAAATGTTTATCACTCGCGAAATATATACTTTCAAAGTGAAACGACTGTCAATTGAGCCACACTAATTAAGAATGCATAGAACTGTTAACGAACTCAATCTCAAGTAGTTCGTTAATCGCCGGCGGACGAAAAACTAATAAATGATCAACTGACTGAAGTTATAAATCCGATGTGATAACAGAAGAGACAAGCAAAACTAATTGCAAAGTCTCGGAGATGCTCAAAACGGACATTGTTTGATCTCTCTGAAGTGATATATTTGATGATCTAATGTGATGTCTCTCGATATAACTCTTAAGCGTCGCTGCTCCTCCTTAAGTAATCACCTCCCCACCAAGTGGCCCAAAAATTTCGAGAATAACTCCACCCTTTCTGACATAGAGATTTTCTTTGGCCAATCATCTATCTTTTTTTTCACGTGACTTTCCCTAATTCCCTCACAATGTTGAGATGTATTTCAATTTTAGCCAGTGGATGTGTTTGTTATTGCGGGTAGAGACCCTCTTTGCTAGGCAGCTCTATTTCAGAGGGTGGCGACCCTGGCCACATGAGTCCCAGAGCACACTGACCCGGTGCGTACCACCTAAAAAGTGTTCCAGCTCAGGGTTACGAATGAAAACCTCAACGGAACCTGCGGCGGAAAAGATGGACTTCGGTACGGCCTAGATGGCGGAAGAGGCAAACCAGCAGCGTCAGTACGCCAGTGGAGCGGCTGCACAAGGCGACTTTTCCCCATGTTAGGGGCGGCCTAAATACTACCTGGCAGTAGGTATAAAAACATCCGACGTCACGTTGGGGCGACAGGCCGGTCGGTTCATCTATTGTCGTATGACAATCTCTTCTATACCGGTAAATGCTAGGGCGTCCCCCAGAAGCGACGCGCGTTGGCGTCGCCCGTCTGTCGAGCCAAATAAACGAGGACTACTGGTTCAAAGGCGGAATCAGAAAAATCAACCCAGTGTAAAGAAGCACCACTACGTGTCGCTACGTAGAACAACGGAACTCTTACGGGACGAAGCCGTGAACTGGTGGATATGCTCCAAAGGCAGAATGTGGACATTGCTTCTATTAAAGATACTCGTTGGAGAGGACAGAAATCTCATGAAATAGTAGAGAGATACATGCTCATATACCATGAAACAAGCAACCGAAATGTAGTTGCCGTTGTTGTTTGTGTCAACTTAAAAAATCAAGTAGCCGAGGTCAATCGACTTTCAGACCGCCTCATGACCGTCGTCATAGATGTCATCTTCTCGCATACACATCATGAGTGACTATGCTTGTGATAAGAGTGAGATAGATCAGTATTGGCAAGAACTTCAAGACTTTGTTCTGTTGTGCCCATATGGTCTAATTTCAGTGAGTCAGTGACTTCTGGCGCAGCAGAAACACTGGGTACCACAAAACCAGTGTGACGTCGGATTGACAAGCAGACATGTTTAAGGACTGCTGAGGTACAAGAAAAGTCCATGATAAGAAGAAATCTAACTGGATTACTCTAAAGACAGATGAGGATAGAGAAAGATACGTCATTGCTAAACAAGAAGCAAAGAAAGCCGTCACCGAAGCAAGACACAACCACTACAACAACCTCTACCTCCAACTGGACACCAAAGAAGGCGAAAAGGATATCTACCGTCTATCCAAAGCTTGAGCAAGATTTGCAAGGTATATTGAGCACTATGTGTGCATAAAGAGCAAGGAAGGCCAAAGACTACCTAGCAAACATGCGATTCTCAAGCGCTGGCAAGAGCATTTTGATGAGATCTCAAACATAGAATTTCCGCATCCACCAATACCAGAAGGTATTCCAACTAAAGGGCATATCCCCAAAATCACTGTACAGGAAGTTGCCACTACCCTAAAAAGGATGAAAAACAAAAAATCTCCTGGACCAGACAGCCTCCCAGCTGACCTATGGAATCTACAGGAATTGCAATCCATTGCAAGTGATTGGTTTGTTACATTTTTCAATGCCGTATTGGAATCGAGTCACATCCGTACTAACTGGGCTACAAGTATCACAGTACCTATTTTCAAGAATAAAGGAGACCCAGCAAAATGCTCTAATTATCGATCAGTACGTTTTCTCTCACGTAAAATTAAGATCTTTGAGAGAATTCTTAATTGACGCCTACGGGAAATTACCAAAATCAACCCCCATCAATGTGGATTTTTCAAGGAGGCTTTAACTACTGACGCCATTTTCGCAGCTCGATTACTCATGGAGAAGCATCGTGAGAAGAGAAAACCGCTGCATATTGCCTTTCTTGACCTTGAAAAGGTCTTCGACCATGTTCCATACGAGTTTATTTTGTTCTCGCTCCGCGAACATAGTGTGCCAGAGTCATTTGGGAAAGTCGTCAAGATGTTATATACGAACTCCAGCAGAAGAGTACGTTGTGCAGCCGGCTCCTCCGCAAACTTATCTATAAATGTCGGGGTTCAGCATTGTCATCATCCCTTTTTGTGCTTGTCATGGATACTATCGCTCGTGACCTGCAACGGAACGTTCCTTCGACCTTGCTATAGGCAGATGATGAAATGATTGCAGATGTTATCCGAGAGAAACTCCAACGTCAATTTGAAGACTGAAATAACATTCTCTCTAAGTATGGCCTACGCCTGAACGTGAAAAAGACGGAGTATCTGGAGTTAACCTCAAGAGAAGGCGCCGGAGATAATTTAGTCAAGACAGCATGCTTCCAGTACCTTGGGTCTCGTCTGCTAAGCGATGGTTATTTCAGAGATGAATGATAAATTAAATGGCGTTTCTATGTTGCTCAATGAGCAACATAGAAACGCCATTTAATTTATCATGCTTTGATAATGTTGCTAAAGCTCCACAATTACCAAGTAAAAAAGTTCAGAGATGAAGTAAGAACAAGGGGAAATGCAACCTGGTTGCGGTGGAAGGAGGTAACCGGTGTACTTTGTGACTAAAGAATGCCACTTCATCTCAAATCCAAGATCTATCGAACGGCCAGTTGCGCTGAATGGAGCCGAATGTCGATCATACGACAAAATTTCTGAACATCAATTACGCGCCATGGAAATGAGAATGCTTCGTTGCACTATGGACATCTCTCTTATGAACTATCTCAGAAACAACACAATTGGAGAGCATATATGTGTCGCTCCGATTGCGGAAAAAATGAGAGAGAGACGGTTCAGATGGTATGGCCGTATCGTGCGTGCAGCGCCTGATACTTTTACCAAATCTTTTCTACATTTTGATGTTGAAGGTCACATCCAAGAGGACGACCGAAGAAGCGTTGGCAAGACACAATAAATGGTGACTTAAAAATCGTAAGTCTAAAACCCGCCGACGCACAAGACCGAACCAAATGGCGATGAATGACCAGGAAAGCGGACCCTGCACCAGCGGAATAATGCTAGAAATAAGATGTGTTTGTTATTACTGACGCTACATCTTTAGTGTTTTTCCATCTATCTGCTCCCCGACGTTTTCCAGATCCGTGACATCTTCTTTCCCCACGGCAAAATTTAATTTTGACAAGGAGAACTCATCCCTCGGAGCTTTGACAATGTCGCTTTATTTTTAACGTGTCTGTGAAATTTAACTTGCACCATTTTCCACTTCGAGTCCCAAAATGTATTTTGCGCGGTCGCTCCCCACTCCACTGCTCTGCNATTCGCCTTTATTGTTTACTCACTTGGCTCGCTCCCCGGCGGTCAACACCCTCCCCCTTCTTCTTCTCCTAAGCACCTCTTGTCTAGTGTCACTCGTTTTGCACTGTACATGCATGGGTTACTCCGCACAATGAATAGCCTTCATTCAATCGCGCTCTTTCTCACAATTAAAAAACATTTAATTTAATTATTAGCTACATTTAATTATTCACAAGTGTTTCATTTATCGTTTGATTTAAATCGGGGTTTCTCCATTATTTATAAAAATATGTTAATAACATGTGTGTGTGAAGAATAATTAGTTTTAGTATTTATGAACCCTTAAAAGAAATACAAAAGCCGTATATTTTCGGAGTGTTAGAAAATTTGGAAATGGAGGTTGTTTTGCGACAAGAAGCACGCAGGCGGGCAAGTTGGCTTTAGGAATTTAAAGGGGGTCTGGTGCGTTTAAAGTAATAGTCATAAGGGATGACACGAGGGAAACAATATTTGTTAGGAGCACGCTTTCAGGTGAGGTTTAAGAGTAAAATAAATATTAAGTGGTATTTCGTAGGCCTGTGTTAGGGACAGGAGAAATCGTAATTTCTTAAGTTGGTAGAGACGCAAAATTAGCTGTCCTCGAAAATTGGAGTGTGTGGAAAAATGAAAGCCAGTTATAAACAATTCTTAAGGGAGGAGAGTATACTAGAAATTTTAACTTCGTCGGTTCGGAGGGACGACCAAAATAATTATCTCTAGGGAATGGGATGCGATGAAATATGTTCACAGGTCCTAGATTTTTTAGAGGAGATGGTGGTATATCGCGAGACGAAAGAGGAAAATCTGGGGAGACATCTTGTGAAAATCCTTAAGAAAAACAACGATACTCTGTTTCGCAGTATTAAGAAGAAGGGAAGAATATGCTTCTTGAAAGCAACACTCATGTAGGACGGGGACCCACTTAGGAATTTTGGGTCAGTGAAGGTTCTGAGTTTTAAAATGTAAACGAGACAGAAATAAAGGGAGAACAGAGGGACGACCGCAGAGGTGTGCTCTGTAAGATGAACGACGTGCCCATACCGGCCCTCCAAAGAATTACCTTAAGATGATGAGAAATCAGCGCCAAATGTTGTGGAGTGGTTCTGACCTGCGGAAGCCGTGGGGTTCCTGACTCCAGATCTCTTGTGATGGAGGACCTATGCCGTCGTCTTTCAGATGCGAGAATCTGATGGTGAGGGGAGAACGACCATACAAGTGTCTTGATATTTAAAAAATATGTTAACTCTGGACAAATAACACGCTACCATGCTCGGCGTTTACCAATTATACCAACATCAGCCATTGGTAGAGAGGTACTCTTACGTCACGGAAAGTTGGACCAATTGTTGAAAACCACATGAGGGGAAAATTGTTAGAGATTGGTTAAAAATTTGGAGTGACGTCAGAGGAAGGAGGGAGGTTTCGTTGTCCTGTGTGATTTTTCTTTAAGGTTGTGCATAGACGCTCTAAAGCTCTCTAACGCACTAAATCTCTAGCTCTCTGGCTTCCTAGTTATTAGATTTGCATCATAAATTTCAGTACGTGCGCTACGGATCATCATTATGTGTACTAGTGTTATTAAAACTTGTAACTTTGAATTTTGATCGTGGTTACGATTTCTGATTTTGCGCTTTATCATGTTGATCATGTTTTATTAAAAGACATTCATAAGCAGACCGTGTAACGTAGTGATGGTGTGAAGAACGAAGAGTCCGATTTTATTAAGGGAGGTGAATTCCGCTCACGTACTCATTATGTTCGCTGACGATGACTCCGACCAATATTCAACGCCCAGCGAGGGGCTCGAACTGGTATGGTGACTGCTAATCATCTGAACACGGGCTCGGGTTCTGACAGGACGCTTTCAGGTGAGATCTGGAGTCAGGAACCCCACGGCTTCCGCAGGTCAGAACCACTCCACATCATTTTACTTGTGCTTACAAATTGCACCGAGTGAAATACAAACAAGCCATGGACTCTTGGGGCCAAATTGAGACATTTATTTTGTGATGCCTAGTGTAAGAAAGGCCTATAGTAATGAACGCTGATAACTTGCGTATGACTAACTATGTCAACGAGAACTTTGTGAAATTTTAAATGGAATCATTCCGTAAAAGTAATCAATTCAATGCTCTATAAATTAGTAAAATTAAGTGCATGTCTTTTGAGGGAAGTGCGTAAAAGGTAACGGCGTGATGTCTTATTGTATTTGAGTTTGTGAGTAATGTTAATTAAACCAATAGCTATAAAAGTTCTATTCTTCACGAAGAATTCATGCATATTTCACAAAAATTATCGGTCCTATCTTAACTATTTTATAACCGGAGTAAATTTATTACTCCAGAGAATGCTGGCCGACTGGGCAAGATAAGTGTTTTTTAATTATATTTTATTACAAGTGATTTTTCAATGTGGGATAGATTACCTTAGCACCCCCATTTCTTTTGTTTTATATTCGTAGTCGACGAAGTACAGGCAATATTTTGATATTAACGTAAAGAAATATTTTTATTTATTACGATATGTTATAAAGTTTTCACCAAATTTCCTAAGTGAAATTATCAATATTTACGTATTCTTCTTACATCACACGACTTCCGCAAGTTGTTTAACGAAAAATAAATATATAGAATGATAGTCCAAAATTCAATGTTGAAAGTGATAATCACAAATATCGTAATACTTAATTCATAAAACTTACTGAAAAAAAATAAATATAAGTGATATATAAAAGAATATCTTATGCAGGTTTTCTAGGCTTTGTCTAGAGGCGTGTTTATTGTAACAATAAATCTGGAATTTAGTGTTATTTCAATTCTCATGATTTTTAAACTCTATACTCACAATAATCTATAGTTCGATAATAATTTGCACATGTAAAATAAATTTTTTGTGTTAAAATACAAACATATTGGCATTCTATTAGTATCAAAACTCGTAGTTAACTTTTTATCTCTTCTAGGTATTTTTGCTGACATTTCTGTATCCGCCTCTGCCTTAGGGCCCTTGATCGAAATTGATGGGATGGTCCCTTGGTTGCTTACGGTGAGTAAATTAGTTTATAGTCCTCCATGTGGTCATACGCAGTTTGTACTGCTTATTTTGACAATAAATTTATTTATTTATTTATTTACATAATTGTTCGTAGAAGATCCAAAAATTGCAACTCAACCACCGTGGGGCCTTCAATGGTGAGAAAGCATCATTACGTTTTGGTGAATCACAACCTTCTTGATCATGCTACGGATTATCGAATATATACAACTTCCCCATGTCGCTTTTGAACTCGTATTGCGTTTTGGTGGTACGCAAGGTCACCTTAGCATCTTATGTGGTCGTTTGTTATCTGTGGCACTATTGTTATACTCGCCGGCGGATAGAGGCTCTACTGTCGCTAGTTGCAAGACAATTTCTATGGTATGTTATGAATGTATAATTTTAGTCTGTGGCGATAGTTCATAGCACATTTTTTGCTAAGTAACGCTTGAGTAAGACGTGTTTGTTTAATGACCTCCATATTTCGTACAATATTGTATGGTTTTAAGAAGTACCTTGGGCGATTTTCTGAACGGATTGTAAAAAGAAAGCTGGATATAATTAGTTTTTTATTTTTAGCGAAGTGAGTGTGTGAAATGGATTGAGTTAAAAACCTAGGTGAATCTGTTGGTTTGAAACTGTTCGTGTTCTAAACTTTTAAGTGTACGGTTTTTAGAAATTAAAGTTTGTAAACAAGAATAAACAGTAATCTAACAAACAGTAATTTTTTCGTAAAGGCATTAATTCTTCAAGGTTTATTATTGGTTTGTGTGTCTATGAAATGGCGATTTATTAAGAGTAATATTTTTGAATTGTTGTATTTCCTAAGGGATATTTATCTGTGAATAGCGGTAGTTGAATTGATATGGTTTTTGGGAGGACATAATTCTGTTTGTGGGTTAATAACATCTTTTGGTGATTATTTATTAAAGAGTAAACTTTTTAAAATAAATCGCTGTTGGTATGTTTAGTAAAAATAGTTTTTGGAATTATACAACACTTGAGAAAAATCGTATGGCTATTTTGGTTATTGTGTTATTGAACGGTGGATAGTTATTTGAGAGTTTTTTTCCTTATATTACTTCTTTCTTTTAATTGAAAGTGTTTAAATTGGTACAGTGCTTGGTATGAGACTTGAAAGTAAAAAAAGTGTTTTTTGCCATGATTGTATGAGAAATATAAATTATGAGACCTATTTTTTAAAGGTATGGAAATAAGAAAGGAAACGACCGGACTGCTTCAGGAATGCATAATACAAGAAACAACCACACGAACTGACACTTCAAATGTTGCAGAGTCAATAGATTGATTACGTGGATTGTGAGTCGTTGAAAGACACTAATTTGTAGAACGTAAACAAAACACTTGATATCCTTTGTGATGTCATAAAAGATATTAAGGAATCTATAACATTTTTATCTTATCAATTGTATGCGAAAATAAATGAAATACAAGAATTAGAACTTTTTACGAAATTTGTAAAAAATATAAAGAAAAGAAGAAAGGGAGTAATTTATGAAAGTAAATAAACTGGTGCAAAACGCCCTCTCTGTGAATATTCGAAAGCAGTATATAACGAAAGATGAACATAGAAGGTGTTTGCAAAATTATTGACCATACAGGTGCGAAAATGATAAAATTGAACAACCCAAAAGCCAATAAAAACAAATATAAAACATTTGTTAAGTTTAACAACTAAAAAATTCAAAACAAGTTTCTAGAAAATTCTAAAATCAAGGAATTAAAGTCGAAAATCCAATATTTATTTTATGACCCGATATTTCCTTTTATCGAAAAATTATTTTGAAAAGTAAAGATTAAATATGAAGAAAGAAAGTTTAAATATATATTGATCAACAAAGTAAATATTGTTATGAAGACAATAAATGACTAATTTCATTTGAATTACAAATGACTGTGATTTAGATAAAATGTCTAAATTTCTGGAAAAATATTTTTTAAAGGAAAATTGGACATGGAAGAAATAATTTAATTTTGTTTTAATGTAGTTGAAAAGAATATCAAGTACAATATAGAAAACCTTAATATTATACATGTAAATGTAAGTACTATTAAATAAAATTGGAAAATTTTTGCTTACAAAACCAAGAACACGTCTAAAATCTAGATGTAGTAATTTTAAGTGAAATTAATTTAGAAAGCAGAGAAACATTTGAGAAAAATAAATTGCTTCATTTTTAAAGGATAACTTTTCACAGAACTGGTAGAAGAAAGGGGTACAATGATTTATCCAGAGAATTTGAAAACTGTGTTCATTAGACTAATTTTTATAGTGGAACATTTTCTTACTAAAATAATTTCAGACTATGCCCAATTCTATGCCCAATGGGACGGATTTTTCAATATACAAAAATGTTGCTTCATCAATTGGTTCATTAATTATTACGGTAAAATAATTGCGTCTACATTCTGAACTATTTGTTAAAACTATGCTAAAACTCATCATGAACAGAAAATATCTTCCTTTGTAAAGTGCCTCAAAGTCAGGTTGAAGAAATAATAAGAGATATCAAGAATATCGTAATATGTGTATTGAAACGGTATTCAAATAACGTACAAAAACTAGTGGTGCAAAGCCATTGCACATACTATCTCATGTACGTTTCTCCGTCTGCAGCATAGAGTGAAAACAAAATACCGGATGGGTCATTTCTGGTTTGGTCCTTTGTATTTTGGTCGTCTTCCAGTGCTCTATTCGTTCTCAAAGTCGCTAGATGAACTTATTACTATATTTTATTTAAAATGTGGAAGTAAAATTAGTAATCAGAATAATACATCAAAACAAATAGCGATATATCAGTCTTTAAATATCGTAAAAATGTTATGTAAATGTAATTTCGTTGTAGACAAAAAATTGACGTGTTTTCGTATCTGCAATGCGTTTGCTATCCTTTTATGTATTTTATCATTATTGTATCTTTCATTTCAGTTTACTAAAAGTGTATCTTGTCCTGTAAAACTGTTCGTCTTCTTGGTTCATTTTTACGGCTGAATATTATTGAAGCTTCTTGAAACATTAAACTAATGTGTAAGTGCAACATAAGGAAATTATTTTACTACGTCTATGTCAAACTTTCAAGCGAAACACAGCTAATGCGAATGTAATGCATACTAATTGTTCTTTACGCACAGAAAATTTAAACAAAATCGTTGTAGCCGTTTTTGAGAAACATCCAAAAGAGTACTTTGAATTTCATGTGAAGCACTCTTTGTTTTAAAGTAAAAAATAGAGCACGTGCATCGACAATGAGTAAATTCTACCGTAAATACGAAGTGAGAACGAAATTGATGCATCAATTTACTCTGGCTCGATGCGCACACACGGACAGACGGACGGACGATGTGCCAAAAACCACTTTTTCAGAATCAGAGATCGCCAAAATGGTCACTTGTTAAAGAGCAGAAAATTATGTAATTATCTATTTGTCTATTAAGATACAGTACGTAAATTTAGTCATTAGCTATTCCTGATTTCTGGGCATTTGAATCTCGTCTTATTTTGACATAAGTTTTGAATTAGCGCGTGACATACCTTGAGCAAGATTAAGGTTTTGAAATGATCATATATACTGGCAAGTGCCACGCGCTTACACTGGCAACTTATTAATGTATTTCCTAATTTAGTGTCCTTATTCAGACCATGTGACCAGCTCTTCCACATAACAGTTGGACTCGAGAAAATAAACTGGTATGGAGAGATATTTGGTTGCTGTTGAATTTATGATATCGAACCGATTTTTAACTGCAGTAGGCGAAAGAAACTTCAGCTGAAAAAACCTAACAAACTTCGGTCGAGCAGGGTTTGAACTTATCCTCTGACAATTTATGACAACGAATACGTACAAGTATGCAATCCGCTGTACTTTCTTGTAAAGCATGGTTGTATTCTAATTGTTTTGTTTCAAAGCATTAATTAAAGAGGTATCAACGGAAAACAAATATATTATATTGGTATAATGATTTCATATTAAACCAAATTATTCTTAGATACTAATAAAAGTTATTCTTCTAGGTAAACTTGGTTATTATTTATTCTTCTACAAATTTATTTACGTTGAAAGCTGTGGGGAGGAGTGAAAATTTCCTATTTTTCATATTTGCACGGAACGTGATTGCGCCCAGCAGTGTCCCAGAGAGAGAGAGAGAGAGATGACAATCGTCTCATGCAGCGGGGGTTCCCCCAAGGAGTTAGGGGAGGGATGGGGAGCGAGTATGTGAAGGACGTGGAGGGAAGATCCAGTGGGGAGATGGACAACCGTATTCCCCTTCCTCGTTTTGCCACCCGCGGCGCGATGCGTCTGCTCCCGCAGGCACCTGTCGTCGCCCACAGCTGATAAGGCAGTGCTTCCGCTGGTTGATGGATCCGCCACTAGGGGACCACGCTCTCCGCAGGGGACTTCCCTCTCGCACGCTCGCAACGCATTGCTGCCAACATCACCAAGCGGAACAACTTCAAACCTACAGATTTCGTATCGAACCAAATAAACTTCAGCGAAAAATTCAGTTACATGTTGAAACAAGAATATATTTTAAGAGATTTAAAACCCACCAAATTAATAGTAAACTTTTGGTTGCAATTAACTTCATATTTCCAAACAAATATTGCCCAATCTTCTTACCTCGGTTAAATACTTGAACATTTTCTATGCTCTTATCCGAAGGGATTTTTTTTTCGAGCTTATGGAAGCACCATAATTGCAGTATCAACATAAACGTGTTTCTGTTTGTTGTCTCCCATACAGTTCTTTCGCATGACAGGATAGACGGACATTCATTCCACCAGGAAAGAATTTACAACTATTTGAAATTATTGTGTATTTGAAAGCACATAAATGCAATAGTACATTTTAAAAATGTATGATTACTGCTCTCCAGAAGTGCAAAAATATTATTTACGTAGTGATACCACATTTTAAGCAACTCGTTTAGTGTGACGAAAGACAAAGTGACTTATATACAGAGGTTCGTTTTATAAATACAACATAGCGTTATATTAAAAAAAAACCCTGATCGAGTTTGATTCCTTTCATTTAATATGATGACCAGAACATATTACAACCAACATCAATATATTCATTTTATCGAACACAAATCCAGTAATAATTAATGTTTACTAGAAGGAAATCTGGATTTTATGGTATATTAATTTCATGTTCTAGGTAACAATTATTTTTACTCCCTGAGCTCTTTAATTTTTATCGCACGTAAATCTTTTAAAATTTGTAATCTTTCCATACCTCCTCCACACAATATTTTAAATATTTTAAGAATTTTAAACCCGTAAAAGCAAAAAAAAAAAACAACAAACCATGCAATGGCGCTGTAGGGATATAATCTGTTGAATCTAAATTCAAACACATATTATGCATCACAGTATCCTTCTTCTTCTTCGTATCTTTAATCCCCATATTCTCCTGTACTCCTCCTCTGTGCTCGGTGACTTTTGCACCTGTGTCTGTTCTCCTAAAGCGAAATGTAATTAGTAGACATTGTCGTCGAGATTTTAATGACTTTAAACTTCAGGTCTGCGGGCACCGAGAACGCGAATTTCCTGCGGTTGAATCCAAAAAGAAAATGTGAAGCCAAATTAATATTAACGAGGCGCTTGGAATGTTGAATGCTCTCAGATTTTTTGGTAACGTTCCGGTAATATCACCCTCTGCTTCCAAGCAGGAAATTGAATCAGGTGAATGAGAGAAGGTAAAATTATTTATGGAAAGAACTTTGTAATACTATATAGTGAAGTTTTTCTCACTTATTGTGGGTCTTATGTTTTCGTGGCGATTAAGTAAGTATTCAGGATTATTTAGTATCGCAATGATTTATTTCAATAAAATAAAACGCAGTACTACCTTTGAAATGTGATTTAATATACCAAAAAATGTAAAACTCATGATATCCCCAATACGTTTTGAAAGTTTTCTCAGTATAAAACTCTGCAAGCTACTTTCTTATGTATTCAATTAAACAGGTCTGTAAAAAAATATTTTTTCCAGCTGAATGGGATATTTTTGCTGAATTATGAGATTTAAAGATCGGAGATTCAAAAAATGACTTCAATAACATCCCATCACGTATAGTTTTTTTGCAAAATAGTAACAAATGTTTGATAAAAACACTTATTTCTTACTATAAAATAAACATATTACATTTTCTTACAACTAATCAAAAAATTGTTTCTTGTATTTATACACAATTTTAGGTCTACTCTTATTATTGTGAAACTTTTTTTCGCTTTGATGCTTCTCCGACATCATTTCCGATTTCTTTCTCTATTTTCTCGATTGAGCATCCAACAGTAGTCAGCTAACATATTGACATCCCATCGTCCTTGGTAACGTCTCTTGATATCACGGACATCCGGGTAAAATCTGTCACTCTGTTCTTCACTGAAGTCTCCCAAGTTTTCAGGAAAATAGTCAATATGGGAATGTAAGAAACGAAGTTCTAAGCTCATCTTGCATCCTTGAGCTTTACACGCTGCCAGCATTCGTTGTACGTTTTGTACTCAGGGTCCTTTGTATTCTCCAAATACGTGTGCACTACATTCTTGAAAGAGTTCCACGCTTCTATTTCCTTTTCTCCCATTTTTTTACAAAAAGAGGGTATCAAATAAAAGTTTTTTTATGTCGGGGCCAGTGAAAACTTTCTCTTTTAATTTGACTTCAGACAGTTTCGGGAACTTGGAACACATATATCTGAAACAATCCCAATCTTTTGGAAGTGATTTGACAAACTGCTTTATGAGTCCCAATTTAATATGAGGTGGTAATAAAACTTTTTTTCTGGCGGGACCAAGGTCATATTGTCTCGTGGTGGTCCGTCAGTTTTTGTCCAGTGCAACTGTCTGGTTCTACTACCCCATAAACAAAGAAATCAAGGATATTTTGTATGGTCTCCCTGATGACCTAATAACATTGTAAGTATTTTTAATCTCCACAAATCATCCATTGATGTTCATGATATTTGATTTTCTCCCATATGAACTGAGTGTCCCTCAGAGATACAAATACATTTCCACTATGCAGCAAGACTGCTTTGAGGTTATAAATTATAAATAAATTATAAATTTATTGTCAAAAAACAGTACAGACTGCGTATGACCACGTGAAGGACAATAAACTAATTTACTCTCCGGATGCAAGCAAGGGACCATCCCATCAATTCCGATCAAGGGCCCTAAGGCAGAGGCGGATTCAAAAATTTCAGCAAAAGTTCCTAGATAAGATAAAAAGTTAGTTGCGAAGAATGAATATGCGCCATTGTGATGAATTATATTCTATTTCAAAGCTCTTCATGGACCCATGAATTTCATTACAATAAACCAGATCTCTCTTTATAGAAAGACTGTGTAAATTCTCTCTCGAGACGCCTGTACCACGAAAATGAGGTCCCAGATGATAGCAGGTTTTTGTTTTTTAGCCTCGATCCTAGCAATTTAGCTGCATCTTTTGAACGACCTAAGTGTCTTACTAGGTCATTGAGCTCACTCTGAGAAAAATATGAGATAACTCATTAGCAGGAAAATCTGAAATTCATGGGAAGCTAATTTGTCTGAGTCCTCTGACTCAGCATGCCATCTAAATTAGAAGGTGACTGTGGAACTGGTATTTAAGAGCCATGGGACACTGGACAAATAGCTAAGTCAGGGTTAGGGTAAAATATTTTCTGTGTTTTTGTATTAAGTCCTTTCACATCTACTGAACAGAAGTAGCAGTCGATTGTGTGATTTTTCTGTTCAAGCCATATCATAGGATTGCCGAAACGAAATGAGTTTTTCTTACCCTTAAACCACAAACAATGATCCTTCTCCTATATTCTGTACACCTTATGTGGAACCCATGCTTTGATTTGATCTCCAAGTTTTAATTTGAAATACGCAAAATAAACTTTCTCCACAAACTCACTTATGTTGTTTTGTTGACTGTTCACTGTGTATTCACCACAAACATAAAAGAAGCAGTCGGAAGAAATTACACAATCCCTGTGACAAATTACACATCCTCTGTGTGATTCCAGAAACAAAAACACAAACACATTAGTGTTCGAACACTGGGAATAAGCTGAGCGTGGCATTAGATGGCCAGCGAGATAATGAAATTATTTAGCTTGTTCAACTTGTTCAGCATGATCTAATCCAACAGAAGATTGTTTATATTTATTCCTAGTACCTCAGATAACTAGTCGAAACATATTCAACCCATGAAGTCTATGACTCAACCCATGAAGTCAACCCATTTTAACGCCATGAAGTCTTACTTTCAAGGTCATTATTTAAATAAAAAATACTAAATTTTAAGTTAATTAGGAAGTTTACTCTAAATAAAAATAAAAACGTGAGTGTAAAAAAAAATGACGTGAAGGAATTTCTTTAGTACTTTTTTTTTAATTTTTACCAAGTTGATATCTATAAGAAAATGTATAAGAATCATATGAAGTTTTTCACTTGCAGACGTGTGTTATTGAATAAGTACGGGTAATTTGCCTCATTTTATGTAATATTAACTCTCCTAAATCCATGTTATCTACCACCTCACTCGTGCTTCCTATTTTAATAACACAATAATGTATAAAGAACAGGGATCACTGGTTGATATAATATAATTAATCATAATATAATTAATTAATATATTTTAACTCTATGTAGGACCTAAAGAAAAACAATAATACACTTTTAGGATAATATATTATAACCATCTCTTGTATTAGGCATCGGATCAAATACCACATGTCACCATTCTTATAGCTAATGCAATGATTGTACAAGTTTTCTCGAAAATTTAGTTTGATATTAGCTGAAGAGTGGCTCAGGGCGCTAAATCCAAATTTATAGTAATTAATTTTAAAAATATAGTAAATTAAAAGAAAAAGGGTTTTTGAGAACCTACAGTTTAATATTCCTGGAATATTATAACGAACTAGTTACGTAGCCAAAGACAATATTAGAGTGAAATTGTTGAAACTCACCAGTTCTAAATAAAAATGGAATGAAATGCAAAAAATTAAGTAAATTGTAGGGTTTTTAATTTTCCTGAAAGATAATCATGGATTCATTACAAAGAAGAACACTCCCTGTGGGATAGATTTATTTAAACTCATATATAAAGTTGAGGTCAGTTTTCAAATCATTAACAAATTTTAGCACGCTGTAATTTCTATAAAACTGGAAATAATAACTGAACAAGAAATCATTAACTCAATTATAGACAGTTGCATAAAAAAATACATTTGACTTGTTCATGATAGTCAAAATGTTCCATCAGCTACATGGGTCTTGAGGTATTGAATATTATGATGTGAATTTAGAAAATTATTTGCGTATATTTGTACATGAAAACATGGTGTAGGGTAAATTCGTGGGATAAATTGGCAGGACGGTCATTAGAAGTACCAAGTTCTGGGTATATTCAAACAAAAAATTTATTACGTATTGGCAATTGGGTGAGAAATGGGTCTACTTTTCTGAGTATCACTGTGGGTTGTGATTGAAATTTTCGGAAAGTGTGTTTTGGTGTGTCTGTTCTTCTCTTATTTTCTCCAATAAAAAGTCATTTTCTGATCATTGACTTTCGAATAGCTTGAGGGTCATGTATGTGGTTAACATACATAATATAAGGTTATAAAAATAATGATATAAAATAATAAATTTATTATTGGAGAACAGCATCTAGCATAATCCTGTTGACCAACTTTTGGAGAAATATAAAACTTTCAATAACCGCCAAATTATCCGGCAAAATTTACATTATGAATTAATTGTTTGTAAGGATTCTTCCTCTATTATTATACATTTGCATGGTTTTAAAGAAAATAAGCTCCTGATTTTTTTACGGTCGTAATTACTTGTTATGATGACATTTGGTTTCAGGCCGAATTTATATCCACAACAATAGTTACAACCGACAGGTGTTTCTCAACTACACTCAAAGAACTCTAATAATTTAATATGGCAAAAAACGGGATGAATGTTAAACGATTGTATTTTAATACAAATCTACCCTCGTTTTCCATAGTGTTTTCCTACATTTTTAATTTATTTGAAACTTGTTAGATGTCTTCTCAAAAAGGTTTATTTACGATTAGTATATTGGCCCATTGTAACCTAGCTTGTTTAGACAAGCTTTGAATGCAACCCACTACAAGAAAAATGAAATTAACCTATAAGATGTTTTATTTTTATTAGGACATTTTCTATAACTTAATCCTGCTAATTATGTATACTACTGTGATGTTTCGTTCTAAATTTAAGAAAGCGAAAATAAGTTGTCAGAAATATTTAAACATAGGACCTGGGCTAACAAGAGATATGTGATTCGTGTTTTTCATTATGCCATTGTTCATGCTGTTCAACAATGTAATACTTTTGTGAAAACTTCTCGATTAGAGTTTTTTGTGTATTAACATCATATAGAAATCTTATATGTATCATTTTCTTAAGATCAGAAATCTGCAGTTATAAATTGGTTCTACCAGCATGTATGATTAGATCAAAATAAGTGTAAAATTGTTCACAAAAAAATTAATGCAATGTTTCCCATCAGTAGACAACTTAGGTAATAATTTTATGTTAACGCCATTTTTCCCCTCTTGAAGTTCAGAAGTTGTTCCACTGAAAATCAATGTTACATTATATAAATGGGTGAAATTGTGTTGAATAAATATGGTAATTATTTTTAAAAATCAGTAATGACTTCAGTTTTTTATTAAACAAAAACTATAATACTCACTAGTGCCAGTTTGAATCTCATACATGTTGAAATTTATTGAGTAATTAAAAAGTATGAAATATACCACCAAATTACCCCACTGCACCCTACTACCTTCAAAAGTTAAAACTGTAAACCAATTCTTTACAATGGTTTTTTATTTAGCTTCTTTTGTAACAGGAACGTGTGAATAGATCCTGACAAACCATTAGTATTTTATAAACTTGGATTAATTTTTTAAAGCGGCCCATTTTTTCTTTGAAGCTATACTAAAGAAATTAAAAAGTTAATTAACTTCTTTGAAAAGAATCAGGTAATTAACTTCCCCCGTGGTATCTGAAGCCTTGTGCTCTCACCATGAAAATACTCCGGGGTTTGACTCCCTGTGGGGGCCAAAACATTTGTACTTGTTTACTTCAATATGTCAGTTCGTATAGCTGAGGTGANAAAACATTTGTACTTGTTTACTTCAATATGTCAGTTCGTATAGCTGAGGTGATGGAAAAAATAATGTATTTGGAATACAATCACAATTGTAATACTTGGATACAGCAATATAATAAAATAATTATTATTATTATTATTTTATTGTCATTAAGCCTGTAAAGAAATATACAAAGTCAATATACACATAAGTACAATACACACATGCACACTAAAGAAAACGTAAATATCCAAAATTACAACAAACGCAATTATCATAACTAAAACACACAACCATTATACTACAATACCTTCACCCCAACAATTCACAATTATACGCATTTAAGGCAAGAATGAAGGAAGTTATTTATACAACACATTTCCCATTCTAATGGGTAGAAAACAATTATATTATAACGTAAATACATTCATGAATTAAAACAAACCATCCTAAAAGAATTACTCAAATCAACTATCTATATATTAAAATTACAGTACCTCAAAAATTCTTCTATGGAATAGAATGGTTACATGACTAACCAATTATACATTTCAGATTTAAATTTTGTACATGTCCTTTCCTATAATGATTTTGATAAGTTATTATACATTTGCAAACCTGGGACTTTATAGGTATTACGGGACTTGGCAA
>NNCF01127960.1:0-15248 GCA_002313205.1 Laupala kohalensis | reverse complement strand
AGTTTTGTTTTCAACGATGACTGTATTGTTAAAGGAACAGAAGACCTGAAAGTAAAATTTGAATCAATCTGTGAAATGTCTGAATTTAATTTGAAAGAAGAAAAATCATTTGATGCTGATCTTGAAATTGGAAATACCGATTATATTGAACCACCGTCATTGAAGCTGAAGCGTGAGGCAGTTAATTGTGGAGAAGAGGAACCATCTCTTATTGGCTATCAACATGAAATGAATCGAGGATTAGATCGTGCATGCACCAGTAAATTTAAAATTAGGGAGGCGAGAGTTGGATTAAAGAAAATTAAACCTCTTGATGTAAAGGATAAGGACAGTAAAATTACAGGTAAGGTATTTTAAATTTTTATTTTGTTGAATTTTTTTTTCTCAATCAAGGATATGATAGTAACCATAATTACCAAACTGTTTGCAATAGTAAAAAATGACTGAACAGGTACACCTTAAGGATTGTTTAAGTTTTGGGTTAAGCTGTCGGTCAAATCTTTCATTATGATTACTGTATAATCAAATTATTCTTTGTATTTTGATTAAAAATTTATTATGAATATTACAGTTTTTCAAAAAAATTTAAAATTAAAATAAAGTTGTAATACCTGATACATGTTTTGAGTGATGCAATTTACAGCAGTATCCTTATATTTTGTTTTTCTCAGCATAGTAAGTATAACATTGAAGGTTTTTCTTTCCTTAAACTTCTTATATTTCTGTATGGGCCAGGCACAGTAAATTTAAAGTTAAAGAGAGAATTACTTTCTCATTGATAGATCTTTAGAGTTAGTACTACCTCAAGTGTGTAGATTTAGTGTCGCATTCTGATTTAAGTACAGTCATCTTGCTGCACATCTTAACTCTTAATCTTTCTTCAGCAAATCCTTATTATATTGCAGTCGTTTGGGTAAATATTCCTTTTCTATACTTTTTACCTACATGCTTGCGAAGAAGTTTCAAAAGTAATTGTTTTTGTTAAATTTCTCTCTAAAAGAGAGAACGCTATTATTGGAAACACGCAGTCTGCCTATCAATCTTATAGTATGTTGCGTGTTCCATAAGTGTTTTTTTTTTTCACAAATCAAATTTGGCTGTTTTGTATTTTCCCCTTTTTTTGTGTTGTGTAAATATTAATGTGCAATTTCAATGGTGGGGTACTTCTATTATGTTGTAATTTATATTTTTAACAAATTACCATTTTAACGTGTTGTGCAGTTGGGTTGGTTACAATCCGTTGTAGCTCTCTCATAGGAAATGCGTTAAAATATCATTTATTAAAATAAATATTATTTATTAAATTAATTTTTTCTGTATTATTATTTGTTTTCTGATTAATTATTCGTTTTTCAGCTTTCAGAAGAAGCTCGTATTTATTGGATACTGAAGAGGAAAAGGAGTTTAGCAAAATTTTAGAAGAACCAGAAACGTTCAGATCTGAAAGATGTGTTACAGTATTTAGCCCTGAAAAGAAATACGGGGGAAAATGTAATCCTTCAGTAGAGAAGGGGTTAGCATCTAACAGTCGTCATGCACCTATTCCTGGAGGTAAATGTCATAAACGAGTGACAAATCCACACGTAAGCGAGAATCTATGTTCACGTTATATCCGCGATAAGTGCTTTCAAGAAAAGAAACTTCTCAGAGAACATATTCGTACTCACTCTGCTAAGAAATCATTTTCATGCACAGTCTGTAAAGCAGATTTCACTTGTATGAGCAGTCTTAAAAGACATATTCGAATTCACACAGGCGAGAAGCCATTCTCCTGTGAGGTGTGTAAAACATCTTTTTTCCGAAATAGCCTTTTGAAAAAACACATGCGAACTCACACCGGAGAGAAACCATTTTCTTGTGAAGTGTGTAAAGCTTCTTTTTCTGAGAATAGTTATTTGAAATCACACATGCGAACTCGCACAGGAGAGAAACCTTTTATTTGTAATGTGTGTCTAGCTCCTTTTTCTCAGAAGAGTAATCTGAAGAGACACAAACTAACTCACACAGGAGTGACGCCCATTACTTGTGAAGTATGCGAAGCTTCTTTAACTGAGAAGGGTAGTCTGAAGAAACACATGCGAACTCACACAGGAGAGAAGCCATTTACTTGTGATGTGTGTAAAGCTTCTTTTTCTGTAAAAAGTTCTCTGAAGTCTCACATGCGAACTCACACCGGAGAGAAGCCTTTTTCCTGTAAGGAGTGTAAAGCTCTTTTTTCTCACAATGTTCAATTAAAAAGACACATGCGAACTCACACCGGAGATAAGCCCATTTCTTGTGATGTTTGAAAGTTTCTATTTCTGAAAAGGTGTCTTTGATGATACACATGCGAATTCACACCGGAGACAAGCTATTTTCATGCGATGTCTGAAAAGCCTTTTTTTTTCAGAGAAAAAGTACTCTGAAAAAACGTACAAACTCACACTGGCTACAAGCCTATTATATGTGTTGTGTATAAAGTGTCTTTCACCTGAAGATGTTATATGTGGGACTATTTTTTGATAGAAACCATTTGTTATAAGATGATTTCAGTGCATAATCCTTGCTGGACCAGGTGGGATTTGTTCCTGTAATTACAGTTTTAATATGATACATTTTATTTACAGTAGGTTAGTAAGGAACAGTATCTGATAGTACTGTGTAGGCAATGTATATTTCTTAATGTGTAAAATATAATAATTCGGCGAAATCCATTATTAATTACAAATTTTTAAATCATTGTTATTTCTTGTTACTTTTCATGCTTTGCAGAAATTACTGCTTTTTTATATATAAAATAAGATTGACACATATTTGGGTAATTGCATACTTTTTCTAATCTAAATTCATGTTTCCTGTAGTTTTATTGCGTTCTTTTTGCACCTAAGCATTTTTTAATTTTTTTAAGGCTATTAATTTTCTATCATGATGTTTCTGATGAATTTGGTTTTCTGTTTAAAATTAAATAATTGCAAAATTATGATTAGAAATAGTGAGTATCTTATATCATTATAAACTTATGTATATCATGTCCTATTTTTTGTAAATGGATAATTGCTTTTTTTTCTTCAGAATATCAACTTGTTCTCTCTGTATTTTGAAGTTTTGAATATTTTCATATACAAAAATGTTATAAAAATAAAATAAATATTTATTTGCGTTAATTGACTATTTTCTTGCTGCGGTTTAATATTCACCTGCTTCTTTTTAAATCTTTGGGTTGCCACCGTCTTATTTACTCGTCAGTTATTATCTAAATAATTGTTGAACTCATCGTATATGCTTTATTTCTTTCTTTGGAATTTGAATTGTGGAGAAGATTTATACTCCTCAAGAATAGAATTGCTACAGCATTAAATAAATTCCCACTGATTTTCAAATTTGTTTTGGTATCTATCTTGATAAGTAAAGTACACTGTTTTTAACATGTGTCAAATAGCAGTAGGATATGCATAAGCCGATAGTAAAGTTTTATGATGGATTGGAGTCTGTTATAAGGGAAATACAAAATTTGTGATACTTTTTATTGCACAATATTACACTTAGAACATAACATTTAATATTCTGTGTACTGGGATGCTTTTTACTCCCAAACTAGCAATATTTGTTGGAAACAGAAACAAGTTATATTTCTGTCCCATCACACTTTTGGTGTCCCTTTTTTTATTCTTATTGTTATCTACGAGTTGTTATAAGCGGAGAGATATTCTCATATTTACTTAAACATTCATCATTCTCATATTTACTTAAATATTCATCATTGTATAGCTTAATATACTAAGGCTAGGAAAAAGAAATTTCAATACAAGGTGCCTTTTGTAACTTAACCTCCTTGTTGTGAGAATTTTTGCAAAATCTGATTTTAAAAGGATAAAATAATGTAATGTGTGTTTCGAAATTCTTCTTCCTTTCTTCTGAATTACGCAAACTAATAAGATATGACGTTTTATTTGAGTGAAAAAAATCATAAATTTATGTATCTTGAATTAGATCATTGGATTATTCCATATTTCTTTTTCAAATTGGTGCAATCAGGCAGAATATACTTAGTTTCATATCATAAGATATATTGTAGTATGATGCATTATTTTCCTCAATTTTACGAATAAATAGGGTTATCAATTTTACTTGCGTTACTAGATACAAATCTAAGAACCCATTTGTGGACTTTACAATTTTATCTGATTTAATATAAAGTATTTGGAAGTACTTTGTCCTAATGAGTGAAGCAGGTAATGTATTCCGATAGATATTCGGTTACTAATGTTAGTCATTCGCATAAGTTATTCCTCAATGATTTAGAGAAAACAAATCGTTAAGGAAGAGAAAAAGGAAAATCATTCCTTTATTACTTTGTTAAAGTAGATGAGAAGTTCAATTTTAAAATATATTTTGTGATGTAAAAAAAAGTACACAACATTTCATGACACTTCAACTCTGAGCACAACGATGTCAAGATTAGAGTCTTGACCGTAGAAGAAAGAAAACGAAAAGCAGAAGGTCTACTATCAGGTCAGTAAAGTCATTTTTAAGAAAGGAAACAGTTCTCAGCAAGCAGCTACACATGCAAATTTTGTTGAAACATACAATAGTGCTAAAAGTAACAATGCTCTCTCTGATGGTGAGTTTGTTCAACACTGCATGCTCAAAGTTTGCGATATTTTATGTCCTGACAAAAGAAAAGATTTTGAAACAATCAGCCTATCGCGGAAAACAGTGACTTCAAGAATTGAAGCAATAGATAAAATTATTTCATCACAGTTGGAATCAATGATTGGCCAATTTAAATTCTGCTCAATGACTATGGATGAAAGCTCTGATATAAATGATACTGCACAGTTGCTATTATTTATAAGAGGTGTTGACAAACACGTCTGTATTACAAAGGAACTAGTATGCATGAGGTCGTTGAAGGAAACTACAACAGGGTCAGATATGTTTCATGAATTTATGGATGGAATTTCAACTATGAAAGTACTTAAAAATTGCATATGTTAGTAAAACAACAGATGGAGCGAAAAATATGACAGGGAAAAAATCCTGATTTGTTGGTATCTTTAATGAAAAATATCCAGATAACAATGTTATATTTCTACATTGCATCATCAAGACGTCCTGTGTAAATCTGCTGTGGATATGAAACCTGTGCTTGACGTTATTGTGAAGCCGGTAAATACTATTCCATCTGGAAGCTGAAGTAGTTACTGCACATCCCGATAGTTTAAGTCCATGTAAAATGGTGGCTTACATGTGCATTTACTTACTTGATAAGGTGACCAGACAAGTGAAAAGAATTCCTTACTAGTTTTAAGTCATAGCTGACTGAATTAACTATTAACTCTAAAGCAGAAACCGCAATTATACATTGGCAACAAGAATCCACTTTTTGTATTCAAAGAGAATACTCAGTGGAAAATGGAAAATTTTAGAACCCAATCTGTATCCTACCCCTTTGTCCATATGAATCACAATTGTTGGTCCATGAAATCTCTTAAAAGAAAGGAAATGGTATGCCAGTAGCATAATCCATATTCATTTCTCTCCTAAATTTGATTTGTTTATATTCGTACATTACTCTTTTGCAAGAACATTATGATAATTTAAGTTGTTATACATGTCATTTTGTATTCTCTGGCAAAACTTTGTGTATAGTTATATGCTAATACCTCTTACAAAAAACAAAAACATAAAGAACCCTGCAGGTTCGAATATGATGGTGTGAGTGTTATGACATACTGACTTGCAGTATATTCTTTAGGTAGATCAATAAGTCTGAACAACTACAGTTCTCAAATATATTTTGTTGTTTTTGATACAGACTTTTTTATAAATTTAATTGAATACAATTCTATATTATTTTAATATATTTTTTGTCTGCACATATAATTAAAGACAAATAAAATGACTATTTTTTAAGAACAAACATATATTACCTCATAAACGTAAACAAATAAAATAACATACTAAACCACAATTGGTGTGAATCCATGGCTTTTAAATTGTGTCAATTTTCCTGAGTATGATTGAAATGTTGTACGTTATTTTATTTATTTTATTTTTAAAGTAAATATATGTTTGTAGTGTAAATATTTTGTGTTGTTTTATTTGTGAAATATATTGTTTTCTTTTATTTGTCTTATCAGTTTAGTGTTCATATTGCCATTGTCAAAAAGATTCCTAGCATTGGAAACGAAGCATCTGACTGGGACTTAATATTGATATATTTGTGTCTTTCTGCCTAGTCCAGTTTTAAATGATAAACACAATACAAGACCATATGTGCTGCCCACATCTAGATAATAATGTGGTTTACTGACCACAAGAACAATTTAAGTTTATAGAAATGAATATGTGATAATTTCCAGTACAGAAATATTTTCTTCTGTCTCAATTAAATTTATTCCCTTATTTGGCAAGAATTCTTTCAAGCAAATATTGGTCATACCTTTTCATAATCCATGCTATGGTTGCCATACTGCGGCATTGTTAGTGTCCGTGAATGACTGCTATTCGTTAGAAAAAGCTCTTGACAATTATATTAATAATGTACTACGAGATGCCAAATGAAGGTTTTATGTTAATTATTCTCTATTGATTCTTTATCAGAAGCACAAAGTCTTCATTTATGGATTAAATCTTGCTAACCACTTCATTCTAATGTGGAATTGTATGTTATCTTATTCAAAATTGTGTTAGGGTTTAATTTTTTTCAAATAAATGATAGTTTTACAAAGCAAAATCGTGCAGAGATAACTCAAATACCTGTATGCAGGTCTGGTACAAAATAACCTGCAAAGAATAATAAATTAAAAGATGGTTTATGTTGCCCATTGTTTTATTGTTAGACAGCTTTTTCAGCTTCATAGCAGCCATTGTCAGTAACATACACTGATAATTATAAATATGCAATAAAGTGACAATAGTGAAAACATAATTTTAATGTATATTATAATTGGGTAAAACAGTATCGAAAGAAGTGTAATTTTGTTGTTGAAATAAAGAAAAAAAAAGAGCAATGAAAAATGAATAAAAGAAAACAAATACAGAGTGAGCAAACAGACAAAATTACAAACCTGAGTATTGAGGAAAATATTTTGGCTAGTGCACAGTGTGTGCCGAACGGAGGTCATTATATGGAAAGTGAAGGTTGGTTTCACGGTTGCCAGGGGGAAAGGGGCTGTCAGAGTTTTCCAGGAACTGGCGAAAGAAGACGGAAAGAATTTCTCAGGGTTTTAACTGTTGGGAGATGGGTGCAGCGACCTGGAGAGTTTGCAGGTGAGAGGGGAGGAATTTGAACGCTAGTTTCATGAGAGTGGAATGAAGTTCAGGGATTTGTTCTTTTAATAGGGAAATGTTGTTTTTTAGAATATTATGGATATATAAAATTTCTAATTTGATCCACGGCTAAAATATATTTCCTACTTCTAAAATATAAAAATTCTTCTCAGTGTTAAATGTGTGTGTGTTTTCTACTAGGTAGTTGGCGAAGTGTGAGACTTTGGTGTTATTTTTCCATACATTTGTGTGTTCTTGTACAGTTTGTTTGAACGTTTGTCCAGACTGCCCTACATACAGGGACAATCACTGCATGTAAGAGCATACACTCTACTTTGGTGGAGTTGGGGGGTGGGATTCTTAGTATATAATAAGGTTGAGTTGAGTGTTTGTGGAGAGAAGAAGGTAGTGTGAATGTTGAAATGTTTTAATGAATTAGTGATTTTAAGTGAGACAGGGTCTATGGAAAGGATTGCATATCTGATTTGAATATTATTGTTTGGAGTTAATGATGTGAGGTTCTTTGTCTGATATAAACTAACTTTCTTAGTGATTATATTATCAATGGGAGAGGTTTTGTAGCCATTGTTTGATGCTTTAAGTTTTAGTGTGTCTATTTCTTTTCTGATTTTATCTGGTGAGAGTGGAATGGTGAACGGAGGACGGACCATGGAGTGGAAGGCAGTATGTTCATGCGAAGGAGGGTGTAGTGAGGAATTGTGAATGGTTGTGTCTAAAAATGTGTCTTTCCTGAATATGTCAAACTGGTGGCCGTTGTTTACTAAAGAAATTGAGAGGTCTAGGAAATTGAGTGTTCTATTTTCATTTGCAATTTCTATGGTGAAGGTTATGTTAGAGTAAAGTGAATTGAGAAATTGAGTAAAAATGTCAAGTTGTCTGTGCGTCCCTGTCCAATGTGTGATTACATCATCTATTTGCGGTACCAATTATTGATGTTAAGTAGAAGAAAATGTCCAGAGTCAAAAATTTGTTTTTCACGATGGTCTATAAATAAGTTTGCAAGTAATGGGGAGAAGATGGAACCGATGGATAAGCCTGCAAGAAATTTACATATACAAAAATGCTTTGCTTAAATTACACAAATATGCCTAACGGTTTGTTTGTTTTTAAATTGTTTTTTATTTTATAATATTGATAATGAGATGTCACGAAACACATAAAAATAAATGTATGAACATTTATATGTTATAAAGTGGCCTTGGACAAAGCAGGGTGCCCTTGCTGTTTAAAACATTGTTCCCAAAATGGGTTTATAAGTACAACTTGGAACATCAAATACAGGAATATTTTGTGTATTTTGGTGAATTGCAGATTGTTTTCGTTCATATTAGTCGAGGAGCACATACATATAAGTTCTACATGCAGAAAAATTGATATTTTGGTCTATGTATAAGTTGATGAGAGATTATGGAACGTTTTATACTCAAACAGAAGTTAATTAACTTGATCCATCACAACATATCCTACATATCCTAGTTGTGTTTCCTGTTCATGCCTGTTCTTCAGGCATTTGCTTAAATAATATAGCAAAATAGATATGCTACACAAAAAGTGGTTGCAATATAAGTCCAAAAGCACATATATAAGTATGGATGGTTCTATGTTTCATTATTTAAAAGACATTGAACCAAGAAACACATTCAAAACAATCCTATCACATTTGGTTACACAGTTTGATCCATATATCTGAGATAGGGCAAACCAATGTCAATTTACTCTTTAATTCATGGTACTATTGGAAATTTGAAAACATTCAACATTTCCTCAAGTAAATTTACCAAATCATGAAATACCCGTGCATCCTGGCCCNCCCCATCCTGGCCCGGGTTTTTCTCCGTTTTTCCTTCTGGTAGAGGGGGATTTATCATACAGGTTCTCTAGGCTTTGTCTAGGGGCGTGTCTATTGTAACAATAAATCGTATATTTAGTGTTATTTCAATTCTTATGATTTTTTAACACTATACTCAGAATAATCTATAGTTTGATAATAACTTACATGTAATTTTTTGATTAAAATTACAAACATATTGACATTCTATTAGTATTATAACTCGCAGCTAACTTTTTATCTTATCTAGGAACTTTTGCTGAAATTTTTGAATCCGCCTCTGCCTTAGGGCCCTTGATTGAAATTGATGGGATGATCCCTTGCTTGCTTCCGGAGAGTAAATTGTTTTTTTTTTATCCTATACGTGGTCATATGCAGTTTGTACTGTTTTTTTGACAATAAATTTATAATTCACATAAGAATGGTATAAACATCATATGTATCCCAGCAATCTTCTGCAAAAAATTCATTACCCTCAATAAAATATCAATGAATGATGTCATATTTTGAAACATTAATTTTGTACATCAAAGTATGATTTTCTTTGAACTTTAGTAATTTATTTTATTTTTGTTTCTGGACCGAAACATTTAATCCTTTTCTCACCAAAAGGTTGGAATTACCTCTACAGGACTCATTTGCTAGAGCTATCATTACCCATTCTATATCAGGTTTGGGTAAAGTGTAGTTTTATTTCCATTTTGCTAGTATTCTTTTTTTTTTTTTTTTCAAATTGCAACTGCCGACACTTTTCCAATTTTATCTTTTGGTTGTTTATTAGTTTGAAATAGATTTGGACAAATATTATTGTGTAAATTAGAGTGTCATCTTCATTAGAAACTAAATTAAAGGGTCCCTAAGCATATCTGTTTGCATGCTTGACCTATATATTCATTTCATTAGTAGGCTGATCACTTTGGATTTGTATACTTAGTAGAGAGAGTAATACTAGAAAACTAACATTGGCTTAGGTATAAGATATAGTCTAAAATCAAATAATGGCTCAAAATTCAATTCATAATGATTAATAATGCATATTACATGTAGTAATAATATTTACAAGCATGTGTAACCAAGGCCCAGTGTCCCATTATTAGGGAATTAAATTTTTTCAAGATAGGAATCAATGCTGTCATGAGATAATATTAAAATACTTTGTTTTATAATAACATACTATAATTAGTAAAAGCACGTGCTAGGAGTTAGTTTAAATAAGTATATTATTTACAGTTTCTGACAAGACATTTTGTGGATTCAAAAATAAGGAAACATGTGAGCATATGTCTTGCGTAATTTTCTTTTATAATGTTAATTAGCAATTAAATCTTGCTTGCAAGAGCTAACTTGGATGTCTCCAACCCAAAAAAGTCACATGCATTATTTAGAAATTGCTTAAAATATGTTTAACAATGCACCCCAACATTGGGGTAGAGGGTATATATGGGTTAATATACAATTTAATGTGAAACAGCACCACATTTATATTTTAACCTAACATTGTATACTTACAACCTCTCCTTACAATATTCTTAAAATACATGCTCTTGTAATAATCTACATTTTATTTATTTCATTTAACACTTTCAAATTGAAGTAGTAATGACCCATCAAGTCCTATGGGTACAATTGTGCACTACTGCCCATTGACAAACAGTCCTTTTATTAGAACAAATGAGAATTTTTCATAATTTCAAATAATTTCTGTACATTGTGGAAGTATTTCCACCAAGTCTGTATCAATATAGCTGCATAGAGTCCTTTGTGCGTAAATAATTGTGTATGAAGTCATGTAAATAATGGCTTATTATGGGTCTTCAATAATCATTGATGCATTGACCATATTATTTCTATTATTTAGGTGTGTCAGGTGTGCTGAAGATATTGCTGGTACAATATTAAAGTGTTTAAATGCTGAATTTTTCCTCTGTCATTACCTCTGTAAACACTTTATGGTTCATAAGGCTAGCCAAACATCCTTTTTAATTAGGATTCTTCTGTATTGGATAATTTGTCCTGTATAAGAAAATTGTTCTTATGATACAAACCTCTGCAGGTTTTTATTCGTTTTCAAATTTCTTGAAAAATGTTTTGTGACAGTAAATAATAATTTACAGACCAATAATATCCAGTGTACAACAAAGGTTTAAATAAAAGGACATATAGGAGGCATATTTGGTTGTATATAGGTTGTTCCTCATTAAATAGATTTATACATTTCTATGAAAGCAAACACATTTTGATGAAAATTGTATAACATTCTCAGCTAATATTACTATGTTATTAGCTTAAAATTACCGGTAATAAAAATTAACATTACATAACCATAGATGTTTGCAATAGTTAAATTAATTTTTTATTTTATATATTTATTTTTAATCTACTTCTTTATAAAGTTAAATCAACTTCTCTAGTTTCAGATTTAACAATTTTGTTGAAGTGATTTTATCTCATTTGGTAGTTTATTAAAGTATTTCACTGAGTAATATCAGTAGAATCTATGTCTGATTTTTAAACCAAGAAGTGAAAGAGGAAAATTCTGTTATATTGTGTTTTGCATTTTATTTTACAAAAAGCTTCTGATACATATATTGAACAGTTATCGAATTGAGAGAAAAAAACTATGCAATATTTAATATTATTTTTATTATTATTTTTACTGTATCCTAGAACATTGTTATCTATTATATTTAATCATTAATTCTAAAATCAAAGCAGTGGCATGAGTTCTGAATCATATAATTCTCCTCAACCAATTAATCCATAAATAGGAATGCTATGAAAAAAACCTATAGAAAATCTGAATTAGTTGTCTCATTGCTAGTAATATTTTCTTCAATCTATAGAAGACAATGACGAGATACTTTGTTTTTTACAATGTTGTGTGATCATCAAATTTTATATTCTGGTCATATGTTTTACCCTGATATTTACAAGTATCCATTCTTTGCATACTGCTTCCATTAGTCTGAACTTATATTTGAGCTAGTAAGGAATCTGATTAGCAGCCAAATGTGACACACATTGATTTTTTAATGTTTAGAACTAATTTCTTTTGATATAACCACAACAAAATATGGTTGAGCTTGGTGCTCAGAAGAAGTCTTAAGTTCATTCCCGCATTGACCAGAGACTGAAACAGCAGTATCATCCGCATAAACAACTATTTCCTGAAAAGTTAATAATAAATCATTAATGTGCAAAAGAAAAAGAAGAAGAAGAAGTGATCGAGTAATGGATCTCTAAGAAACTACAGTTTACACCTTTTTTTATTAAATATACATACCATTTACTTTTACTTCCGGATTCTTTCTTGCAGATAGAAGAAAGGTAGAAGATCGAAATACTTCTGTAGAGAATCAAATAAACAAATTTACTACTCCAAGCTAATGCATTAATGGTAATTTTATTTTTCCGAAATCCAAACTATCCGGAACTCATCAATTTGTATTAAGTAAAAATATTTTTTAAAGATAACTTTGTCAAAAATCTTGACCAGAGTAGGGATTTATGCTTTAGGTCTATAGTTTCTCATTGGATGCTTAGCCTAATTCTTAAAAATTGGGCTTATTTCAGCACACTTAAATTTACTTAGTTAATTTTAAATTAACTCAGTTAATTTTAAATTAACCTCCAACTTAATATTTCATTTTTTGTGTTGTATTAATTATTTCATTTTCAATTGTTAGCACTGTAAAACAGAGTGTGTGGANCTTAATATTTCATTTTTCGTGTTGTATTAATTATTTCATTTTCAATCGTTAGCACTGTAAAACAGAGTGTGTGGATTGAAGGTATGTTAGGTATGTTAAAATGTATTTGGGCATTGTTGCCAATCTACCTTTTCTGAATCTTTTTGTACAAAAATTGTCATTAAAATCATTAGTGATAAAATTATCATATGTTCTTTTATTGCCATTTACTATGATTTTGCAATTATTAGGATAACATGAAAAACTCCAATAAACTGCAATCAATAAGTTACAAACTAAGAGATGGGTCCAAGAAGGCATACCGGTAGGTTCAAGTTTAAAGTAAAAGTATCAATCAGTGTCTCTGAACATTGACATACCATAGACATTGGTTCGAGGCCGGAAGCCATAAATAGGCCTTCTTTATGGTTTTTATCTGTTAGAAGAATACTTCATTATTTAAACAAAATGATTATGATAATAAAAAACACATTTATTTACTTAAACTAGTCATAACAAATCGATCAACTTATTTTTGAGATACAATTTTCTATAATTTAAGTAACTTTTTGCCATTTCATTTTAACAATTCAGAAGGTTTTCACACCTTTAAATGCCAAATTATAATATTCTTGAATTAAATTACTAAACAGTTACTATAATATATATTTCTTACAGTAAAATTCATAAATTATACTTTTTAAGTTAGGTGTAATTTAAAAAAGGTGAAACTATGGCTTCTAAATGACACTAAGCTACATTTTGCCTTAGGTTACAACTTGGATAGTTACACCACTTGTATTAATATTGTAAATCAAGCTTACAGAACATGTAGAATCAGAAATAATAATATATTGAATCACATAGATGTAGGGCAAATCATAATGCAAACAATAGTTGTGATAAAAATTAATTCTACACATACATATAACAAACAGAGAATAATATTAAATACATTTCACAAGGTAAAATTTACATACCCAAAGTAGAAATACCTTCATTTATATAATAAATTTTTTTCTAGAAATACTATTGTTATAAAATAATACACAATATTACTAATTATTTAAGCTTTTGTTAAAAGATTTCTAAGTTAGTANAGACCCCCCTAGAAAAAGCCTAGAGACTATACTAAAGCAGTTTAATCTTACGTTGCTATTTTTTATTCCCACCCTATGGTTCACCGTATGTGCCTATGCTGTAATGTTTTTCTGCAGGAGGTTGTATGTTATATATTACAAACTCATATTAAATTCTTGTATACCGTATTAGAGATGCATGCTGTTGTAATAATTGTTTCCTTTCTGAATGAGTCCCGTGTATGAATGTTTTTGAAGTTGGTGGTAATACATTCCCTAATTGAATAATCAGGAATACAATTTTTTATCATGAATACTTATGCCACTAGTCTCCTAAAAAACCAATTACTTGAAGTAACCCTGGTTAGATTCTCTGCTATTGCTATTATTCATAACTTATAATAATAATATAATATAAAATAAACTTTAATAAGGTAGTCCTTTTCCTATTAGGAAATTAGTACCGCTATTAAATACTTCGCATTATTATTCTATACTCATTACCCTACATTCATTACACAGCACAATCTGTAAACAAAAATTAAGAAGTAGATTAATGATACTCTTTAACACTTCTTAACTATTATGAGCTTCTCGTACATTCGAATTAATGTAAACCATTTTAAATATTGGCACTAATTCACGTCATAATACATCCTGTAACTGGAATTCTGAGAAATGTTTTTTTTAAGACCAAGTAGATGATATATTCCACCCTCTTTTAATGTGACCATCTCCCGAGTATCATCAACGGGACAACAAAAACTTCAATAGGAAACATATTTCCAATTTAAAACGGTGTATGTTAACTTATGTTTTTTAACATAAATTCAACCACCTTTAAGTAACAAGAAAATTACCAATTGACAAAACTGAACAAGCAATGTTTAAACAAATATTTTGTACAATTCTTTTAACATTGTTTTCAGCAGTTTTCAGCCATGTCTTTCAAGCGACGTTCTGACGTTGGTACACAGGTCAAAGTTAGGCTTTTGTTTTGAAACGCAAAGAAGATGGCGATGTTCCAGGTTTTGTGACATGCAAGAAGGGATTGTGAATTAATGGAAATGAATTTCTCGTAATTTTTTCGAGTCTCTTCCTCTTTCTTCTTTCGTTTCTCGTATTTCTTGAATGTGCTGTAGAAGACGTTTATTATAAGAATGCTTTGTTGGAACTAAAAAGTAGTATATTTATTATACCTGTTAACTGAAGATACCTTGGCTTTTGTGCATATATTATATAGATCGTGATAAAATGCCTTTAATGCTTTTGAATGATCACACTGTTCAATTTATGTGTTCAGTTGGCAACTTATACGAGAAAATGGAATTGACTGATTGCGTAATAGTTACAAAGGGAGGATTAATTCATGCACAT
>NNCF01127958.1:24899-66905 GCA_002313205.1 Laupala kohalensis | reverse complement strand
ACTTTTTTAAGTTTTTATCTTTTTTAAATCCATTAAATGAAAATCAAATTAGTTAGTAAATTGAATGATGACTTATTATTTCTGCTTAAATTACTTTCTTATAAGGAAAAAGAAACACGTATAAAATGTATTACAATAGCGTCTGTAATGAGGTAATCTCTTACTATTTCTTTAGCTAGTATGGTTGGCAGTTAAGGTGTTACAAACGGTAGTTCTTTAAGAACAATAATCGAATAAAAATAGAAAAAAATACAGAATAAACATTTTCAATTAAATAAATCATTTGCACATACGTATGTACCATGCGCCATACAAAATGTTAGAGATTGATGACAAATATAAATCGCAATATTGATCGCTTATGCGGATATTACAAAAATATCCCCGGCAGCATATGACTATTTTATACCGCTAAGTTAAATTATTTAAGAGAACTGATCAAAAATAGAATTTAAAATGTAAAATTTCCGTCCTAAATTTACTTTGTTAAAGTTTTTATTTTTTTTAATTGCATTAATTGGAAAACTTATTATCTTAATATATTGAATGATGACTGATTTCTTCTGCTTAAATTACTCTGTTGTAAGGAAGAAGAAAACACGTATGAAATGTGGTACAATTTCCTCCGACAAAAGGTAATATCTTACCGTTCCTTGAGCAGGTAAAAGTGGCTCTTTAGGTTTTAAAAACGGTAGTTCTTCAGGAACGTTAATCTAAAAATATAGAAGAAAAAATACAAAATAAACATTTTCAACTAAAAAAATGTTACTTTGACATACGCATGTACCATGCGCCATATAAAATGTTAGAGATTGATAACAAATAAAAATGGCAATATTGATCGCTTATTCGGGTATTACAAAATAATTCCCGTCAGCATATGACTAATTTTAACCGTTAAGTTAAATTATCCAAAGAACTGATCAAAAATAGAATTAAAAACGTAAATTTTTTGTCCTAATTTTACTTAATTAAAGTTTTTCTTAAAATGCATTAAATAAAAAACACATTATCTGAGTGGATTGAATGATGATTGATTTTGTCTGCTTAAATTACTCTCTTAAAAGGAATAAGATAACAAGTATGAAATGTATTACAATTGCCTCCGCTAAGAGGTAATATCTTACCGTTCCTTGAGCAGGTGAAAGTGGCTCTTTAGGTTTGAGAATCGGTAGTACCTCAGGAACGTTAATCTAAAAATAAAAATACAAAATAAACATCTTCAACTAAAAAAATATCATATGAACATTCGCATGCACCATGCGCCATATGAAATGTTAGAGATTGATGACAAATATAAATGGCTATATTGATCGCTTATGCGGATATTACAAAACAATCCCCGGCAGCGTATGACTAATTTTAACCGTTAAGTTAAATTATCTAAAAAAACTGATTAAAAATAGTATTTAAAACGTAAATTTTCCGTCTTAATTTTATTATTTAAAAACTTTTATCTTTTTTAATTGCATTAAAAGAAAAACCTATTAACTGAATGGATTGAATGATGACTGATTGTTTCTGCTTAAAGTACTCTGTTGTAAGGAAGAAGAAAACACGTATGAAATGTGGTACAATTGCCTCGGCCAAGAGGTAATATCTTACCGCTACTTGAGCAGGTGAAAGGGGCTCTTTAGGTTTTAAAAACGGTAGTACTTCAGGAACGTTTATCTAATAAAAAATAGAAGAAAAAATACAAAATAAACATTTTCAACTAAAAAAATGTCACTTGCACATACGCAGGTACCATGCGCCATATAAAATGTTAGTGATTGATGACAAATATAAATGGCAATATTGATTGCTTATGCGGGTTTTACAAAAATATCCCCGGCAGCATATAACTATTCTAACCGTTAAATTACATTATCCAAAGTACTGATTAAAAATAAAATATAAAATTTAAATTTTTCCATCCTAATTTTAATTTTTTAAAGTTTTTTTTATTTGCATCAAATGAAAAACCCATTAACTGAGTGGATTGAATAACGACTGATATTTTGTGCTTATATTACTCTCTTATAAGGAACAAGATAACACGTATGAAAAGTAATACAATTGCTTCCAACAAGAGGTAATCTCTTACCGTTTCTTCAGTTAGTATGGTTGGCACTTTAGGTTTTAGAAACGGTAGTCGTACGGGAACTTTAATCTAATAAAAAATAGAAGAAAAAATACAAAATAAACATTTTCAACAAAAAAATGTCACTTGCACATACGAATGTACCAACGCCATATAAAATGTTAGAGATTGCTGCCAAATATAAATGGCAATTTTGATCGCTTATGCGGATATTACAAAACAATCCTCGGCAGCATATGACTAATTTAACCTGTAATTTAAATTAATTAAATAACAGAGAAAAATAGAATTTAAAATGTAAATTTTCCGTTCTAAATTTACTTTTTTAAAGTTTTTATCTTTTTTAAATACATCAAATGAAAACCCATTAACTAAGGTAATTGAATGATGACTGCATTTTTCTGCTTAAATTACTCTCTTATAAGGAAGAAGATAACACGTATGAAAAGTAATACAATTGCCTCCGACAAGAGGTAATCTCTTACCGTTCCTTGAGCTTGTATGGTTGGCACTTTAGGGTGTAGAAACGGTAGTCCTACGGGAACTTTAATCTAATAAAAAAAAGAAGAAAAAATACAAAATAAACATTTTCAACAAAAAAATGTCACTTGCACATACGAATGTACCAACGCCATATAAAATGTTTGAGATTGCTGCCAAATATAAATGGCAATTTTGATCGCTTATGCGGATATTACAAAACAGTCCTCGGCAGCATATGACTAATTTTACCGTTAATTTAAATTAACTAAAAGAACAGATTAAAAATAAAATTTAAAATGTAAATTTTCCGTCCTAAATTTACTTTTTTAACGTTTTTATTCTTTTGAAATACATCAAATGAAAACCCATTAACTAAGTTAATTGAATGGTGACTGCATTTTTCTGCTTAAATTACTCTCTTATAAGGGAGAAGATAACACGTATGAAATATAATCAATTGCCTCCGACAAGAGGTAATCTCTTACCGTTCCTTCAGCTAGTATGGTTGGCCCTTTATGTTTTAGAAATGGTAGTCCTACAGCAACTTTAATCTAATAAAAAATAGAAGAAAATATTCAAGATAAAAATTTTCAACTAAAAAAATGTCACTTGCACATACGCATGTACCATGCGCCATATAAAATATTAGAGATTAATGGCAAATATAAATGGCAATATTGATCGCTTATGCGGGTATTACAAAAAATCCCCGGCAGCATATGACTAATTTTAACCGTTAAGTTAAATTATCTTTAAGATCTGATTAAAAATAGAATTTAAAATGTAAATTTTCCGCCCTAATTTTCCTTTTTAAAAGTTTTTTTTAATTGCATCAAATGAAAAACCCATTAAATGAGTGGATTGAATGATGACTGATTTTTTCTGCTTATATTACTCTCTATATTAAGAAGATAACACGTATGAAATGTATTACAATTGCCTCCGACAAGAGGTTGTCTCTTTTTGTTCGTTGAGCTAGTATGTTTGGCACATTAGGTTTTAGAAACGGTATTTCTTCAGGAACGTTAATCTAATAAAACATAGAAGAAAAAATTCAAAATGAACATTTTTAACTAAAAAAATCATTTGCACATACGCATGTACCATGCTCCACATAAAATACTAGAGATTGATGACAAATATAAATGGCATTATTGATCGCTTTTGGGGGCATTACAAAAAAATATCCCCGTCAAAATATGACTCTTTTTAACCGTTAAGTTTAATTATCTAAAAAACTGATTAAAATTAGAATCTAAGAAAGAAATAATCAGTTTTTATTTTGTTTTTTTATTTTTTATCTTTTTAAAATGCATTGAATGAAAAACCAATTAAATAAATGGATTAAATGATGACTGATTTTTTTCTGCTTAAATTACTCTCTTATAAGGAAGAAGGTAACACGTATGTAATGTACTACTATTGCCTCCGACAATAGGTAATATCTTACCGTTCTTTGAGCAGGTGAACGTGGCGCTTTAGGTTTTAGAAACTGTAGTTCTTCAGGAACGTTAATCTAACGAAAATTTGAAGAAAATTACAAAATTAACATTTTCATTAAAAAAATGTCACTTACTAATACGCATGTACCATGCTTTATATAAACTGGTAGACAGATGACAAATATGAATGGCAATATAGATCGCTTAAGTGGGTACTACAAAAAAACCAAGGCACTATATAACTTATCATCCGTTAATTTGTATTATCTAAAAATTTTATTAAAAATATAATTTAAAATGTAAAATTTTCGTTCTAATTTTTTTTTACAGTTTTTATCTTTTTTAAAAATGGCTGATTTTTTTGTTTAAATTACTTTCTTAAATGAATGAAGAAAGCACGTATGGAATATATTACAATTGCCACCGGCAAGAAGTAATCTCTTACCGTTCCTTGAGAAAGTGTGTTTGGCACTTTAGGTTTTAGGAACGATGATCCTTCAGGAACATTTATCTAATAAAAAATAGAAGAAAAAATACAAAATAAACATTTTCAACTAAAAATTCTTTACTTGCACTTACGCATGTACCATGCGCTAAAATATATTTTTATTTGAATGTTTGGTGAGTATTATCAGCTTTCAGTGTATCTAATTCGAATTCTTCTTTCTTAAAGTATTTTATCTGCTAGGGACTATGAAATGGGTGTTTTCCTTGTTGTTGACTTTGATCCACGTGCTCCACGTTTTATATAATTTTAAAAGTAAGGGTGAATTTTATTAAAAAAATTAATCTTAAAATAATGGACAAAAACTAATGTCACAAGTCTCTGTTTTAAAAAAAGTAATGTTTTTAGGGGATTTAAACAATTTTTATAGCCTCCGTTACCAGCTACAAAGCTATAGTTTGCCATTGGCTATTGACAAATTTCTAATAAGGATATCAGAGTTTTGACTTTCAAAGAGTTTTAATTTATGCAAAATACAAGAAATACAATATATTATTTCGTAAATCTAACATTTAGTTACTACACGGCCCGTCAAAATTAACGGCGCAGTCTTGATTGCATCGTAACATGTTATAAAACGTACCCGAGTGAAACTTGGAGTAAGGAATCTTCCATTAATTATAAGACACAAAAAAGTGTCTGTGCCACCCCTTTCATGCTGGGACACCCTTAGAATGAAGACAGATGCAATTTTTTAGAATAACAATAAAAAATATCATACTTTCATATGTCAGAGAGAGCTAGTCTAACATGTACAGAGTCAACAATGTCCATTCTGGAAGCAAAGATAAAACATCACCCATATCTGGAGACCCACCTCCACACCCTACCCACACTGTCTCTCAAGAATGTGTTTCAGATGTTCAAAAATACTCAGGATGATATGTTGTTGTCAAAGGAACATGGTTTATGAGTGTTTTTATCAATGGGAAAAACACTCTGCGAAACACCCCCTTCAACAATTCTACCCTGTTTGGAGAATTGGGATTGTCATTCATTTAAATCGATTACTACCTGATAAAAGCATTATGTTTGGTGTCAAATGATATAAGCAGTATATTTGCATACAAAATGAAGTACGATCAGCTAACCATCCCCATTGAGGGGGTGTCCGCCCCATCCCTCCCATTTACTCACCCAAGTCACCGCGAGATAATTTTTACGTGAAGAAGGCAGGGAATTGCTCGGTGTGTAAGCACACAAAAGTTAGTGTTAATAACCCTTACAGTTTTCTTAATTTTATGTTTAAAAATCGATAAAAAGAGTCATCATGCACACTTGAATTCAAATCATTTTATCTATAGAATTTATGGTGCTAGCAAAGTGACTTCCATGCAGTAAAAAACCGACAACCTTACAGCAATCGACGTATAACAAACATATTGTTTAACCATTACCATTCATNCAGAGCAGAATAGATTACGTAAAAGTTATTGAAAAGTAATGCGAAAGTGAAAATTGACATTCGAGGACTAACTGGTGCTTCTGAAATACAGCATGTGAAGACTACCTTATGATTGACGATTATTATATATTTTGGGGTATAAAGTACACTTTTTTGTGATGGACAAACACTACTTATTTTGTGATATAAATTAGTGTACTTTACATCGCAAAATATATTGTATTCATCCGTTACAAGAAAGATCTTTAATTACTTATTTATTTTAATTATATAATGAGCATTTATTATAGTAGAACTTTACCGGATGTCTGAAGTTAATATTAAAAAAAAAACGTTTACTAGTGACTTTATACATTTAATTTCTGATATTACCATTCACTCTCCCATAAATTTCTTCTTACGAGCCGCCTTAGTTTCGCAAGCACAAGTACAAGACGGGTGAAAAGGTCGATCTATCTCTTGGCAATGATATTCAAATACGATTTAACAAATTTGCTATCGTGAATTTGTTATAAAAAGTCATATATATATATTCAGAAGTGTAACAATCTATTTCGTTGTTCATTTCTTTCTTTCTTTCGTTCGAAATTCATTTCGACTAAAGCCTTATCGAATGATTTCTTCTTCTTCTTCTTCGTCTCTCCCTTTTGCCTTTCAGCGTCGGGTTAGCCATTTCAGATATCCCTTCTTATCTGCAGCCTTGCGCTGAACCTCCTGCACCGTTGCTCCTCTCTTTCTACATATCTCTTCAATGCTCTGATCCCACGTTCCTCGAGGTCTGCCCACTGCTCTTTTCCCCTCTGGCCTTGCATTCCATATTGCCTTGGTTTTTCTGTGACTTTCCATTCTTATCACGTGACCAAACCATTTTAAACTATTTTCTTCCATTAGATTCAGAGCCAAATATTTAGCCTCGGAAATCAATCGAATGATTTCACGAAATAAAATAACAAAAATTTAATCCCTTTTTTATAATTAAAGAGTATATATTTTAAATACGTCTGTAGAAATTTTGTATCACTTTACAATCTTATCCTTCACACAATGTTTGGGCCCCTTCTGTGTCTCATCCGAAAACTGCTAAATAAAAAGCCTTCCAACAATATTACACGTCAAAATCTAGACAAAATTTGTGAAAAATCATCGATGTAAATTTATTGTAAGTAATAAAGTAATCGATAATATTATTTGAAGTATCAAAGGACGCTTCTTAAGGGTTAAAACAATTAAAATTGGTTGCTAATCAATAGATGTGAGTCTTCGCTTGCATAAAAGTTGTCTATGGAGCTAACTAATGTGTCCGCCCAGAGATCCATAGAGTTACGTAAGGTGGACAATCCACAGACTGTATAATATACGTAACCGCATCGTAGAAGCAAATCTATATAGATGTTGTAAAGAACATTGTTTTCAAGTACATAACCAAACCAATGAAATAAAAAGCAAAGAATTTGGAGAACTCTGGGCTTTGTTTATTAATCTTTCTGTGTCAAGTGCACTATCCTTTTGTCTGCGTTTTAAAGTAATTCGAAAATACGTAAATATTAGAATATAATATTGAAAACTCTGTACGTTTTATTTGTAGTATTTAATTTTACATGCAAACAAAATTAACATTTACTGTCCCAAAAATAGAGAAATATGGGAACAAACACATAAATTTAGAATGCTATATAAGAACCCGGGCAACACCAAGTAGAATGAGCTAAAAAATCCAGACCGATTGACTCGTATTTTAATATTTTCCGTAACGTAAAATATAAAAAAGATTTTTGTATGTTTGTTTTGCAATTGAAATAAATAACTTTTTTGTTTTATTTAAGAATTATTGTAAAATTTTGAATGCCAGTAAATATTTTTTCATGTTTTTCTTTTCACATCCAGGGCCAGATCGGGTAGTTCTGGAAGTACGGAAAATAAATTATAAAAAAGAGAAACATTGAGTTTGTGTAAAATCAAGTAAGAAACCTTAAGAGTAAGACATATAACCATTAATACAAAATAACACAAAGAAATTCAGAGTAAGGAAGAGAAAAAAAGACTGTTGTTAAATATATTAAAAAGTTATTAAATATATTAGAAAGTACCCAAAAGTTTCATATAAATGCGGAATAAGAAAGTGTCTGTCAATTTGTTACTTGATAACGACTGAACCACAAATCCGATTGTAATTAAATTTAGCAAGATGATAGTTTAGATGCCTAGGATGAACATAGTCTAGTTTTTTTTAATGTGTAAAAACAAAAAAGGAAAATTTTTTGAACATTGACGTCGCTGAAATCGAGGAAAAAATCAGACATACTCGCTTACATTGCCTAAACGGCTAGATATAGATGACAACTATGAGTGGAAATAAGTGATTGAGGAAACACACAAATACTATTAAACCACCCAAGATAAATAGGAAACATGATCGCTGGATATCAATAAGAATGTAAAAAAGAATTACACTTTAGACACATTTCAAAATTCACGTGAACAAAGCCACAGGAACCCAGTTAGTGTTTAATTATATTTGTATAAATATAGTCGAATATTGTATTTCTAACTAGCTGATTACTCGGCGTTGCACGGAATTTCTTTTACTCGTTGGATTAACCAACCCACTCAGGTCGAAATGTGTGCTTCCGATGCAAGATACAACTTCGGCAGCGCAGTTGCACAATTTCATAAAAACTCTTATAACATCTAAACCATTTTTCCAAACCTTACAATTTAATAATGCTTTTTATCTTTGTTAAATGCGAAAAACAAAGAACCCATTAAATATGATGCATATTGATTTTTCATTCTTAAACTCCTTACTCAAGATACCTAGTGAAGTGATCCTGGCAGGTCAGAATTTATACTGTTAGCGGTCCCACGATATCCAATGACACTTTCTCGAACGGCGCACTACGCTTATCTGTCACCTGGAAAAGAGGAAGTTTTTTCACCCCCTTGCGAGCCCTACACATCAAACATTTTGCTATGAACTTTTTTACATCCCCGAGCATATCTTCCCATGAAAAATAATTTCTTATCAAAACTAACGTAGCTGAAACCCATTTATGACCCGCTAGAGAAACATTATGAAACCTCTACAGAATGTAATTATGCATTGATCGTAGAGCACACACAGAAGTCACTGCCTTTGGCGGTGGCTTAAGCATTTTACACACAACGCCGTGCTTGTTCACAAAATAATTTGCTTGTCCGTTTTTTTCGAGATTAATTGCTTTCTCGAGACTCTGACAAGATCTTTGCTCCCTTCCCATTCGATGCCAATCCCACACAAGTAGATAAGAATTCTCACCACTAAAGATAGCCCAGACTCTATTGTCCATGTGAGATAATGCATCCGCATGAGGAATCTGCACACCTGGTCGATATTCTTCCAAAAAGGTGTATTCCGAAAGTTGTAAAATCCACCTAGCCAATTTTGGACTAGGCTCCGACTGATGTTAATAACCATTTAAGTGCTTTGTGTTCCGTCATCAAAACAAAAGCACGCCCCAGTAAATAAATTCTAAATTTTTTCACCATCTCGGCCACGACCAGACATTCTAACTCGGTAGCACTGTACTTCGCTTGTTGTGGTGTGAGTTTCCTGCTTGCACAAGCAACCAGATGTTCTCCATCTTCAACGTGCTGCGCGAGCACCACCCCCAGCGCCACCGGCGACGCATCCGTGATAAGAACGATTGGTTTAGATAAGTCCGGAAACCTCAAAACTGGGTGTCGAGTCAGTGCAGTCTTTACTAACTCGAACGCTTCTTGATGTTTAAACTGCCATTCGAACGTTTTTGATTTCTTCGTAAGATCCGATAGAGAACTTGAGATACCCGAAAAATTATTGATACATTTCCTGTAAAATCCAGTCAATCCTAAAAATGACTGCACCTGCTTCCATGTTTCTACGGTGTCGGAAAATCTTTTATAGCTTGTATTTTGTCATCCAGAGGACTTAACCCTGTACATGATATAGAATACCCCAGAAATTGAATTTTTTTACGAAAAAACGCACACTTACTTGGCTTCAGTTTTAAATTCGCACTCCTCAATCTCAAAAATATCTCTTTCAGCCCCTGAAGGTGTTCATCCACGCCCGTATTATATCTTCATATATCATCTAGATAAATAAGACATCCTCTATTCATTAGTCCTTCCATAACTATAGACATTAATCTCATAAACACAACTGGTCCTTTACATAAGCCGAATGCTAAGCATTTGCACTGGTAGTGACCTGTTGACGTAGAAAATGCAGTCAACAGTTTACTCGCCTCCTCCATCTCCACCTGCCAATACCCACTACACAGGTCTAAGGACGAAAAAACCCTAACCTGTCCCAGTTGATCGAATACCTCGTGCATATTAGGTAACGGAAACACTTCTTTTTCTGGGACACTATTCAAAGTCCTAAAATCTATACAAGGCGTGTACTGTACCGGATTCCCTGCTTCTTACTTTTTTCTCACCAAAATAATGGGAGCTGCTCACGGACTCTCTGACGACTCAATAACCCCCTGTTCAAGCATATTTTGACTAGACTGTTCTAATTCTAAGCGTCATGCATGTGGAACCTTGAACGGTCTTCGCTTAATTGGAATCTCCGTAATGAACTTAATTCGATGTTTTACCACACTCGTACACCCTAGCTTAGCACTCCCCTACATAAAAATGTCGGCGAACTGTGTTAGCAAATCACCTAATTTCTTTCGCACACTCCCTGGAATTCCCTCCCAATGCAAAATTTCAAAAAAATTTCCTCTCTTTTTTCTACTTCAGGCCAGGTCCACAGGTCATGCTCAATGTATTTTATAACATTCCCGACTCCTCGCGGAATTATCTGATATCTTACCCTGGATCTCCTTGGTAACATTCTTACTTTTTTTTCGTTATTCACCCAAAACTCTGGCACATCTCCTGCGCGATTTCCTTTACACAACGGAGGCAACATTCCTTCCGCCTGAGTAGTAACTAGAAGTATCTTCTTACCTACTTCCTCGTTAATTCTCACTCGAAACAATACTAGAGCGTCCCCTGGAACTTCATCTTCCCTGAGCGAACTTCCTGATTCATCTCGAACCATTTTTTCAACTAATTCAGAATCTTCTACTTCTAAAATGTAAAAACCCATTTCTCGTGCTTCCCCACCATATTCGCTAATGATTCGTTTACTAATGGCCTTCCATATTTATTCACTTGTTTCTCCAGAAATTTGTCTACATTCACACAAATCGATCCGTCCTGATCGACACAAACAATCACACTATCACACATTATCTTTGTATCCCCGGACCAGAACAACAACAAGTCATTTGACGTGGCTCCATGAAAGCCTCCTCTGCTTTCCCAACGTCCTCCATGACTCCCTCCATTCCCGAATTCACTGGCCTCTGACACATAAATAAATCCTCAGACGAACTGACAAATTTACTGACTACACACACCTCATATTCACAAAAAATTCCTCATTCACAAATACGATTAACTCTTACACTGAATCTAACCTACTATTATTTTTAATACAAACTCGCTCTGGTTGTAAAGTCTCCACCAAGCTTCTACATTCTCGACCATCCTGCTCTCCCAACAAATCCCAACGAAACTCATGCACAGTTTTCACCTCGACCTCCTTACATACTTGACCTTCACTCAAAAGTTGCTGCAATTTTTCAGCTATTTCTGACTCAATATCACCGAAAAAATCCACGATTTCTAATACTTTATCTCCCTGTCCTGATTGATCATTAACTGATATCTCACTTAATTTCTGCTCCCAACTAGACGAAAATAAGGGTATTTCATGTCCTTCCGATAAAATGTTTTTTTTTCTCCGGACATATTAAACTATTATATTTCTTAAAGAAATCTAACCCAATAATACCATCGTTCTGTTTCCACTCCAAATAAATAACTAACAGATCGTGCTCATACACTTTGCCCTTAATAAGCATTTGCACTTTGCTTTGTCCCCAGACATGACCCGTAGCGCTTCTCACAACGTCTGAATATTTTTTCAAGCAACGCCTATCTTGTGAAATCTTCGCTGAATTTAAAATTAAAACTGCGCACCCCGTATCGATAAAAAAACTAAATGACTCCTTCCATATTTGTATCCGACTTTTTTGCCCCGATCTTGGTTGTACAGCTAAAATTACTGTTTTTCTTGACATACAACCCGGATCGAGTTGTTTTTTTCACACGTGAGAGGTAGATGTCCCTTTTCCCCGCATAACACGCACATTTTAAAAGGGCACTCAAAAGCATGTGCTCCTTCCCACAAACCTCACAAGCTAGCAATTGCGTACGACAAGTTCTCGATATGTGTCCAACTAGGCCGCATTTGTAACAACCAACTCCTGTCTTCCTGCTGACTTGGTCTCTGGGACACGCGCGGTCGGTGTGCGCATTCCGTGGCCTTGGCAATGTCGGTGGTCCAGAGCGTCGCATTTCCGCTGACTCGACACTTGTTACGTGAGCCGCCTCACTTAACGTAGCGTAGCCTCTTAACATCTGCTCCTCGAAAAGTGCATACCCCTCCGCTTGCAAAATATTTAATGACCCCTTGACCGATACAAAACGTCCCAGCTCTGGTCTCAACCCCGCGAGAAACTGAGATAATAATCTTTCATCAAATATATCATTGACGGTGGATCTCTGCAAATTATCGTATGTTCCTACTAATTGCCTGCAAACCTTTCGCAGTCTCGTAGAGTAATCTACTACCGACTCCGCTGGTCGTTGGACGCAGTTCGAAAAAGATTTTTCTAATGCTACCCGCGATACTCTCGGTGAAAACCTATTTCTAAGCCCCAAACTAAATACTTTGTACTTATCCCAAAAATGTGGCTGTCCCTGTACATAATCCCCCGCAGTCCCACTCAATCACAGTCGTGCAGCAGCTAAAGTCTGTATCTCCGTCCATCCGTTGAAGTGGCTGACAATCTTCTTGCGTTCCAAAAATGTCGCTACTGATAATTCGTCGTTACCTGAGAAATTTGGAATTAACAAGACGTTGCTGTGAAACCTCTTAACTGGTACTTCCATTTTATGTGGCCCTGGGTTTTCTTCTACAAAACCTGATTCGAGTGATTCGCTTGTTTCTAATACATTCACCGTATTACCCCACTCCATCATATTATTCTCTGTTCCACCCGTTTCCCAAGATAATTTAATATCCATATTTTCTAGACAATAATTCCTTTATATAACCCAAGAAAACCATACGTAATTAAACCCAAATTCACTCCTACTTATTTCTAACCCAAATAATTATTCCCCAAATACCATCCAAAAACACAAAAGAAAAATTATTCGCAAACAGGAGAACTTGCGTTGACTTGTCAGGAAACTCAGATACAAAAACACAAAACCAAGCACCAGGCATTTCAACCTCAGAACCATAGGTTTGTGTACGCGGGGAATAACCTACTTCGCATGTTATTGTTTTCCGTGGCCCCATTCCATCATCACACGGCACCTACTTTGTGGCGAAATTCCAAAGACATTGCCTACACTTGACCTATACTTATGCCTACTCCTACCTTGCTACGATTCCATATTTCCATCTCCTACTGTATCTGCCAGATTTCCTCCAGAGGAATTCCGTATAAAGATCTTGTGGTCATATGGTACGGCTACTTCCTTCTATCTACATCCAAAATACGTGCACCCGAAGGAACACCTCTTCCCCCTTGTTTTATCATCCCGAATTCATAAGCAAAAAACCCATAACAGAAATATCCCACTATCTAATTAATATTAACTAATGAAATACAAAAAAACTCACCAGTTATTAGAAGAGAAAGAAAAATTATTTACAATCCAATTTCTCTCTACGGACTCATTAAACCCTTCCTCCACCTACTCTCAATCCGTATGTATTATTCACATACATTATAATACTAATTAATAACACATAAAACACACAAAAAATTCTTATTCCTCCCTCGAATACTGACTGAAACCCTTGTTTCTATCGAAAAACGGCCTTTCACTCCCTCCATAATACATAATATATAACCCCATATTTATATACTGACATCAGAATGATGTACGATCATATTCCGAGGTTCCTTGCGAAGAAAAAAAACCCATTCTGACACCAGAATGTCGTTACCTGCGTCCAATTCCGCGAGTGGCTACGAAATTGGGGTTGGCCCCAACATTGTTTTAAAGAAGGAAAACGGAAGGGAAGATGGTGGTTCGTCCGAGTGAATCTCTGGTTGCGAGAATAGGTAATTTTAATACTTACTAAGGCAGAACTAGGCGATTCGGCGGAGGAGAGCGGATCTGTGCGTGCAATGCCATAGCCAAGGTTTGGAGTATGGAGTTCTCAGGCCAGCCGTGGCGTGAAGTCGGTCTGGTTGAACGACGCTGACGAGCGATGAACCAGGTGTCCCAAAATGAATAACGAGATAAGGAGCGAATCCTCTCTGAGCCTTCGATTTATATTAAATGACATCCACGTACGCGACCGCTTGACCCACTCTCCGCTGTGACGCGCTAGACTGTCCTAGATACCACAGTTACGTGTGTGTGCCACTCACGACAATACTTACGTAATATTTTATTAGATATTTCTTCCCCACCATTTCACTAGTTCATGTAATAACCATCCTTAATGTAAAATTCAGACACGTAACTTTTAAAGAATGTTGCATACTTATCTCATGTAACTGATGGACATTTAATTATATAAAATTCCCTAAGGACAATGTTACAATGGTTAAATTTTCATTCCATAAATTTCATTTTTGTTCAATTTATTTGAACGTAATCCATAGTCTGCCCCCGTTTAATCATTTTCAATAGGTGTATAGCACATTTATGTTCGGTCATTGTGCTTCAATGTCCGTCTTCAAGCACCCGGCAGCACTAGGCTTCCAGTGGTTGAACAAGGGTACCAGAAGCTCTATTGTAGCATCCTCGCTCCGAGAAACAAGATACCTTGATTAAAATACCGGTGCTTCCGGAAGCCTAAGGCGGATGTTGGATAAGAGTTTCTAAAGCGTAACGTGTTTCATTTTTCCTATGAAAATGTTCAAATAGAGCAAAACGAGAGATGATGTCCAAAGGAGATGTAATAAATATGGTTGTGTAAATACCGTCACAACTAAATAATTTCATTAGCCACAATACTATTGTATATTTATCTAACTTTCGCATTTTTATTCATTTTTTCCTACCGGGTAACTGTGCCTGCAACCCTCTAAATGTGGGTTCCAGCACAATAAATAATATTCGGCATCTGTTGGGTTTTTACGACATACTTCATTTTTCATTTGTGTATCAGTTAACTCATGCAAGGAATTGTTTGATACAATAAAACATGTAACACAAGGTAGCAGTGAGAAAAAAACAAAATTATTCTATATATCATCATTTAAATGTGTGAGCAATTTTCGCGCGAGATTACGTAGTGTTTTTTAATAACTGAGAGATAGACGATTATCTTCTTATATTAATAAGTTCATTCAATTTATATATGTCATAATTATAGACAATGAATTCATTTACTTACAGAATTACGTTTTTCTAATCTTTCTCAAACTGAAAATTCATCTACAGTTCCATGGAAAGGTTAAATGTTTCAATTTTCTAACATGTTTTTTTATTTGTATATAATTAAAGGGTTTTTATAATAGTGAAATGAAATGCATATCTGTACCAATTACATGGTATGTTGTAATGAAATGTATTTTATGTAAATAATGCAGATAAGATTTGTAAATGTTATAGAATATTGAAACATTGTTGTTATTTTGAATATATTTAGTCTTAAAGAAATGTTGTAAAATTGATTTAAAATTGTCATATATGTATTATGGTATTGAACCTGTTTTAGTATCTGCTTTTATGTTTTCTTGAAATAGCCCTGATGAACTACCCTGTCAAACTACCCTCGAAAGGTACGTAGGTGATTGCGTAATCAACATTGTATAATAAAAAAACTTGTAACAACTTTATTAAATGAAGATTATAAAAAAGTAATTCTGTAAGTGAATTAATTGATTGTCCATAATTAAGGCATATAGAAGTTGAAAGAACTCATTCAAATAGAATAGACAATCGTAATCTAACTATTGTGAAAATTATCTTCTTATATGTTTAAAGATATATACAAGTATTTTAAAAAATTTATACTTTATGTATAATACACATACTTTATTCCACCACACAGTATTTTATAATATTTTCAGTGATAGTAATATTACAAAAAATAATTATAAGTTTACATTTATGAAGAATGGTGAAAGACGCATGATCAGATATATTGTCACAAAATCTGTGTGACTCTTAAACCATTTGAAAAGAGAAGCATAATTCATTATGAAGGATCTTCATTAGATCAATAATTAAAGTCGATCTTCAATCAGAAACTGCATAAATAAACCATGTAAAATCATAGATTTATTGCAAAAATAGAAAAAACCTTAGACATATCTAAAGGAAAATGCATATCTGACACCGCAGACAAAGGGAATTTTACTGTTTCAGCCTCAAGAACACATTATATTGCAAACCTATGTTTCTGGAAAGTACGACTTACGATTGTATTAGACGAAATCCTACAAATGAAGTGCACATAATTTACAATCATTACGTAATCGTTGTAAAGTAAAGAATTACATATATGAAGAGAAATACAGTACTTTATTTTCAACATTCAGCCCATATTGTACCCAAAATTCAGAAAACCAATGTACCATTTAGATTAGTATTGCCCTCCATCGATAGTTCATCGAATAATATTAGGAAATCAGGCATACATTGGAATAGATTACATTAGCACGCCCGTAAAATAACAAATTATTTTTGTTTATTCTAAATACTTCCATAAGTATAATATCGTTTCACGAAATAAATTCAGTTCAAAGTTTGAATTTCATCGGAACAGAGATCGGTTCCACGCATTCTCAGAATTTTAGATGAAGTTGTTACGTATTGCAGCTCGTAGTTTTGAGTGCATTTAGAAAATCACGTGACCATAAACAGCAAATCGTGTCATTTCTTTCTTGGATGGTATAGTGAGCAGACTAAAACTTAATGACTTTGAGTAATGACTAAAAACTTAACTTTGTACATAGACATAATGATCATCAATTATTGTCGGACGGTTCCTTAATATGTCGAAAGACAAGGGAAAAGGTTGTCTACTTTCAAGCCAAGCCAGAGACTTAACGTTAAGGAGGAAATACATATCTAAAGAAGCAAACGCGATTTAATCGTTTGCTAAAGTACAGGAGTTGCGATAATCGATGCAGGAGATAAGAAATTGTTAACTATCAAAAAGTATATGTCTTCGTTTCCATGGTCACATGCCATTAAGGTACCCGCACGTTGGGCGGTCAGGATGCCTCGACCTGACCGCCGCGACTGATCCTACCGCTTTTATTGCGGTTAGCCTAACGGTCAAGTCAGTTAACCCTCGACGGGCACNGACGGGCATCGTAAAAACCAAGTTCAAAACAAGTTACCCCCTCTGGCGTCGGCTGGTGTTTATTCCATACCTCGTAGTTTCGGTCGAGAATATATAGGGGAAACCCCATGAACTGTGGAAGAGAGGATGAGGGAACACAATCGACATTTTAAATAGAGTAGAACAACAGAATTAGTCATGGTCCAGCATGCGATCAAAGCAGGGCATGACTTTAATTTTGACAACACCCGTATCATTACTGAGGAAGATCGTTGGTGGCCCAGACGAATCAAAAAATCCGTAGAGATTGCCAGAACACCCGAAAATCTTAATGTTGATTATGGCTTGATCCCACCCTGTCCCGCTCCGACCCCTGTTGATTGGCCGCCGCGCTCGACCAATCAGGATGATGCCCCCCCCCAACGAACCTATATAACCGACGCGTGACTCGTTCGATCTAGCAGAGTACGACAGCGACTTAGGTCTGTACGGCTCTGACATTGACCTGAAGAAGGCCGCATCATGATGGCCGAAACGTTGGTAAATATATCTACTAAGACTCGGTTTCTCCCGGACAGACAAGTTCATACTGACTCCGGCCGCAGAAGACTACATTTATAAGAATAAATACAGTTCTGTTTCTATTACAAATTTATGGATTTTCTATTAATATTGCATTTAATAAAATGAAAAAAAGTTTTTTTAGAAGTATGCATTTTTGTCAAACAATAGATTATCCGGCAATTATTGTTTATAAACGTCAGTATTAAAATAAAACTAAATTCGAGATATATTGTTTCTATAATCGCCGTCTCAAAACAAAGAACCTAGAGAGTCTGTTTAAATAATATCCGCCTCTATCCCAAGGAAAACCGGAGAAAAACTCGGGCAGGACGGGGATTACTTAGTGAATCAATTCTCAAAAACCAGGGCCGACCACGAGGACAACTGTGAGTCACGTGGAACTTCACTTGCCACGCGAGACAGACATTACAGCTGGCCACTGGCTCTTCAAGCGCGCAGGCACTATGTACGAATTCTCATTCAAAAGTAAGGACCAATCAGGTATGAAAAAACATTGGAATTAGCGGATGGGCATCTGTTAGATATGTAACTGCCATATTGTTGATTGCCTTTGCTTTATAATGTGTGATAATAGGACACTACACCTGAATGGACTTCATATCAATGAAATGTAAGAGTTTTAAATGTGAGAGTTCATAATACTGCTGAAATTCACTTACAATTGTGTAGAACACGTGAGTCTATCGTAAGGGAATGGGGAAGTGAAGCAACGGTGTCGTGAATTTATGGAAGACCGTTCAAATGTTCTCGATGAACGAAGGAGTGACTCCTAGAATCGGGACTGTAGATTTTGTTGGGCGAGTGAATGCTAGAATGAATGTCTTTCCACATATACGCGTCACTCTCAATAACACACTTGCATGCAAAGATAAAATGTCTTCCCAAATAATATAAAAATAAAAAACCAAAAATAATGACACGTAACTATTTTGAAATATACGAATTTATGATATACGTTTTTGTAATGTCATTTTTCTTCCTGTGTCATTCTGAAGCGTTAGTTAAATTCATACACTGGCACAAATGTAAAGTTCTCTCTTTCTCTAAAAGTTTTCCTGTGCACAGGAATGAAAAGCTCGCCTAAGAAAAAACTTCACCACATATCAATAAAATAACACTTTTACCACAGTTAACCTATGTCTATAGATAGATAAGATATATTTGGTTAGTAGCAAATTTATTTTACAAGTTTATCAGCTACAATTGTTAGTAACCTAATAGTGTTATTGGATTACTAGTAAATCACTAGAAATCACGTGTAATTACAAGTCTACGGGGATTCAAGCTGTCCAGGTGACTCCAAATTACTAAAAATTAACGTATCGACCAGCGTATTATTGTCTTCATTAAAGCTTTCAGCACTGCTCCCAAGAGCACAATAAAAAGATGCTCGAAACGCTAGTTTTTAATATTTTAACGTGGCGTCACCTGAGCAGCTTAAATTCCATCAACTTCGGCCATGCAAGCCATCAAAATCACTTCCCAAATGTAACTTTATGAAACGCTAATAGCTGGATAGTTTTAAGAACTTGAGAAAATTTGATGCCTTTCGGTTAGACAAAAACGGTGACAAGCCTGGGATCGAACCTGAGTCTCCTGCCTTGATCACAGGAGTCTCTAGATAAAAATGGTGTATAGTTGTGGAAGGGGAACAGGTAGTGTAGTGGTTAACCCCCCAGCGATCAATGCAGGAATCCCGGGTTCGATTATAGATTCGTCGCCGTTTTCATCTGACGGAACGTTACCGGTCAAACGTATCTTTTCCACGTGTGGATACATTAAAAAATATATGCATCGAGAAAATTTTCCTGTTACTGACAAACTTGTACTTCTGTTAAATGGACCCCACACCGCCTAGTACGCGCTTTCCCTTAATGATGTGGACGACATGAATTGAATTTCATGTGTCGGCACTTACTCACCGGGTATGCGTCGTATTGACCGCCGCTCGCCGCTGCTTTGTAGTCCCCGTAATCGCTGTTGCTCCCGCCATTCAGCATAGCGAGACCTGTTTCTTGCACTCCAGTGTCTCCGGCGGCACCGGTGATGGGGGCTGCAGGCGCGGCAGAGGTGACGGGTAACGCGAGCACCGCGAGGAAGAGCGCGGCGACGGGCCACAAGCGGCGGGCAGCGGCGACGAGCGCTCTCACTGCGGGGGCGGCGGAGGCGGCCCTCACTCCCGGGGGCGGCGCGAAAGCAACTGGTGAACGCATGACGCGAAGGCCTCAAGGACAGAAGACAATTTCAAGGNTACATCAAGGACAGAAGACAATTTCAAGTTTCACTCTCATTTGCATACTTGAGATTTTTATTTTTCACGATTATTTCATGTACTACTACTATTAACGTCTATTATATAATAATATATAATATATTTACGCACCCTAGCTAACTTTCTAAGGTAAAGTGAAATGAAAGTGAAATAAAAAAAAGAAAAAAGAAAAAAGATAATAATCTATTATAATAACATTAAAAGCGAATAAAATAATTCGTAGTTAATATATGATTTTTTTACGTTTGTTCTATTGATTTCGGGAAGTATTGTTGACTAAAGAACATTGATTAACAGAACATAGAGGGAAAAACTAATATAAAAACGACACTCGTATCCCGAACCTCCTCGTTTGTGTAATTTTTCGTGCTTTTCGTAAATTTCTCTACGCTCGTATTGCTTTGCTGCTCGGCGAGAGCTAACAATGACCTCAACGCACATGCACTTCAATGATCCGTCCCCTTCCCTTGCCGGAAGACTTTAAGCGATGATGTCGGTGTCCATTGACTCAGTGAACGACCGACCCTCTCGTGCGCGCGCAGTGTTCGAGTTTTGAACGAGGAGCAGACAACACGTTAACACACGTGGAAATAGCACTGGAGGAATATGTTTTTGGAATTTTCGCGGAAGATAGCTATGCGCTATTATCGTCTTCCGTACTCTGTACCCTTCGCCAAGAAGACTCGAGATAAAAATAATGTTTTGTTTTACTACGTATAGAAATTACATTTCTCTAAGCGTGGCAGTGAAATTATTTGTCAAATAATCTAAAATGAAAACACTTTTCATGTATCAAAAAGATCTAAATTGGAAAGGTTTTAGGGTGGGTGTAGTGTTTTTTAGTTTACAAATATTATTTGATCAGATATTTTGGCTAAGTAAATATAGAAATAATAAGATATATTTACTTTCTTTATTTGATTGTTATAGTAATTTTTATTTGAATTAAACATATAGAAAGTATTGAATAAAACGGTATTTTTTGTAAATTTTACATTCAATTTCCAAATGCGTAAATTACAACTACAAATGGTTAAATATAAAACTTGACACATATAATAATAAATACAATACATTTATTAATTATTTTAATTCATAACTTAATATTGTAGAAAACTTAAAGCAGAAACCCGTAGAATACCGAAATGGCCGTAATTTTAACAGCTTGTCGTTTGGAATGAACACTTTTCATTACAATTTTTTTATATTTCTCCAACGTATCTTTGACAAACATTTCACTGGTATACAAATTTTTAATGTAAAATTTTATAGGACAAAAAATGTAACCAAGATTGTAAACGGCACCTACGATAGTATCTTCAACAGTTGCATATAATAGGATTTATCGGTACAAACTATAGCAGATATGACCAAAAAAAGTTAATACACGTTTGTGTTACGCCTACCTGACTCTTCGATGTATGGAAACTAACTTTTGAAAAAACTAAAAACATAGCGGGATTTGCCACTGTGTGTTTGCTAGAGAATTTCCAGAAAATATCTTTCACGCATTGACAGAATAGACAACGATGAGCATATATAAAGGGGAATTAATTAATTATCATTTAAGTTAAAGATCGTGATTTGAAAAAAGTTTTAAATGGAAGATACTTGGGAATATAACAAAGGAGAGATTCATATAAACCAAAGAACATTATGACCAGTTTCAACAACGTGACAGAAATTAGAATATTGCGAGATTTAGTGGAACGTGAGAATAAAAAGAATTGCGGCAAAAGAGGANAGAAAATAGACGTGTCTGCAGCGGACGGGAGTAAAAAGGAAACAGGAAAATAAGACAAAATATAAAGGAAGAAAATTGTATTGTACATGTTGTATACCCTTGTATGAATGTTGTGTGACGTTTTTATTTAATAATTTTTGGTATTCAACAATGAAAATGTCTCTGGCAGGATGGTCCATGAGATCAAAATGAAATGGGAGTGAAGGAAGCAACAACGCGTAGCTCTTACCTCACGATGNGTCGGACGCACGGGTACAGACGCTGGCGAAGTGCGGTAGCGTCAGGTGACAGCACAGATGCCAGGCGGCCTTTTATAAAAGCGTCCTTCGCACACACCGCCTGCCCCCGGCCGTAGAGTCCCGCCCCTCACCCTCCGCCATCACCTATCATTCCACCACTCCCGGCCATGGGAGAGACACGTCGCAGTAGATCCCCTTGAGTTGAGAATGATCATTATTCTTTGTCGGACAGAAATGGTTTTTTCACCTTTATTGGATGTTACACGTAAGTAACCATAGTTAGCTCGGTCACACGAGATGAGCATACCTTTTTAGCAGAGCAGCGACACTTTTGCTCTTCCCTGTTATAAATCCTACAGTATTACAAAAATTAAAAAGCATTAAATTCAGTCGTCGACCTTACACTTGATATTTGATTAAGTAGTTTAGTTTTAATCGACAGTCAAAATTGACATATATTATCTCTCACCTTTTGTAACATGTGTATAGAACATTCGTAAATACTCCTTTGCTAATAGAACATTTGTAGATTGAAATAACTTTCCTACAGCAACACTTACGAACTTGTTTCGGGACCGTCTTCTTGCTTCTTCGAAATAGGTGCATTTGTGAATTTAAGTGCAGTGAGATGAACGGAGTTTAGGGGAGGAGAAAATGCTCAGAGTGAAGTGTATTGAAGTGTGCATGATTGTCTACTGCTTTTTGTTAATACTATACTTCATTATCTTTTTCTTAGATTATAGCAACCAATTTTTCGCTAAATGTATAGGAGGGGCAATGGTATAAGTCTTGCCGAAGCCCTATGTTCTAAAAAGAACTGAAGGAATGAAGTATGGTATATGTGTGTTTATTTAAGCAAGTTTGTTCATATTATTGTGTCTGCAGCTGGTTGTAAGCGAAAATGTGTCCGTGTATGTGTGTTTATTCATGTGTGTGAATAAACACACATAATCCTCATGTAAAAAATTATTTCTTTAAATGTAATTTATTTCTCTACNTCTACATTGTTTTCTGTCCTAATTTTCTAACAATTTTATATCATGTTTGTGCGTTTTTTCAGATATTTGGGCACATGATTTGATACTTAACTTCTTATTATAATATATATTCTTAACTTATGCCTTAATTTTTATCCGCCACCGAGATTTTCTCACTTGTAGAGAAAAAATTAGTAATAATAATAATATTTTAAATCATCTTTAACTTTGAAACGTCTTTGATAAATGAAAACCCTTTAGGACAAAAATTGTAGACTATTAAATTCTAAGTCTAGTGTATTTTCAAATCTCATTAATTTTAAATACATTTTTTAACCATAAATCCGAATCCGCCGGTGCATGAGATATTGGAGACGACGCAAGTAAATGATTAAAAAGAGCGATCATATGAACTACGTAATAAAAGCTTTCTTCCACCGTTGAAGATGTGTGTCTCTGAAACGTCTCTTATTGCCGTTAACGTTCAAAACCACCCAAGAAATCCGCAGTACATTCCAAGAATTGTTTTCTTACATCCGAATATATTTCCAGAGGTCAACAATAATCCATACTAATATATAAATGTGTAACGCGAATCTGTGTCTGTTTGCTACCAAATCACGTCTCAACCACAGAACCGATCGCGTTGAAATTTGTAAGGAAATAGCTTAGATGTCCAGAATGAACATGGGATAACATTTTTTTTCAAAATGTTTGATACGAAATTGGGGGAATAGAGAGTTATATTTGCTTACGCTGCGTAAACGGTTACATCCATGAATGACAATTGTTCGCCTCAAAGTGTGCTTCTAACAAGTCCGCGACATCAAATATCTATCCACGAAATTAATCAAAATCATCAATAAAACGTCATTAAAGTAGAAGTCGCAAAATACTTCCTTTTAAGAAAGAAAAAATCAAGCATCGTCAAATGAAATGAATATTTTGTTTTGTGAATTGTGAAGAATAAAAACGGCTTTCAATCGTAAAATTTCGACGAATCGATTAGATCTTACAAAAATTTTCATGAAATGGTGTAGCCAGGTCGTGCCTCGGAAGCGAAAATTCAACTGTTTTAGTGCATCGTCAAATTTTGTATTAAATTTGTGTTTTTATTAATTTGAAAAATGCACCCACTATTCACGCATTGAACATTCTCTTCCTTATATTAGAACCCTCCTACGTAATTTCAACTGAAAGTGAGGTAACATAAGAAAACAAAACAAAGGAAATAAAGATAAATGTTTCTGAGGCTCTTCACTTCACAGCAATATGGGAGGAATAACCCACCAGACTCGGTTTCGAACGGGAGGCAAAATTGTTTCACTTCTTTCTGCTGATTTGCGAAGGTAAAACTTGCATAGTCACACCCCAAAATCGTAATTATGTCGTGATTAATAGCTGAAATTCTACAAATAAATTTTTCTCCAATTCTTTCTTCTAAATAAGGTACTTGGAAAAAAACATTTTTTAAGTAATACAATAATATTATCTCAAAACTTGGAGAAATCCTCATAAAAAGTTACCTCCCTGCATAGAGGAATGAGTCCTAGACGAATATTTTCACCTATTCGAAAAGCGAAACATAATAAATACTACAAATGAGTGTTCAGATATTTGATTTACATTCGAATACACACAAGATATATTAATTAGTTCGTGAAATATAGTGAAATAAGTGCGTATTAAGAAAACCTCATTTTACCCCTCTTCATCTCTCAGAAAATATCCCAATATATTTTCTCGTTAATCCTCCACAGTTCAACAGAAAGATCACGTCGAAACGTCAATTTCCTTATTCAAATAATTTGAGATATATTTCAGTGTCAAATACATCAAAACACAATTCACCTCTCTTCGTTAAGAATCTCTCTCACCACATACTTTAGGTTATTATTAAAGCATTTAACTCTCTTTGTCCTTTGCACAAATGTGTCTGAATGTTAGCTGTTCTAAACTTCAATGGACGCATACGCAAAGGAATATTTGTAAGGAACCATTTCCTATGACGCACAATATAACTTGAAGAAATTTAATATTACGTCTGTGTGCGTTCACTTCGGTTTTCGTTGATTTTTCCACAATTTTGTTAAGTAATAAATCCCCCAATGCCCTTGGGCTCTTGATCGGAAATGATGGAATGGCTTGATAGTTTCCCGAGAGTAATTTCACGTAGTCATACGCAGCTTGCAACTGCGTTTCTTAACAATAAAGTTTATAATATTACCAATTTAATTACGATTATAGACGTGAAGAATGTCAATTAATTCATGATCCCTGTATATGCACTATGTTACAATTAGTCATGTAGTAATGGTTCATGTTTACATTAGCATTTGAAAATGACATAAAAGTCGCTTTAAACGATTCGGGAAGAAATTGAAACACGATGTCTACATCAAAGATTGTAATACAAAAATTTTCCAAGAACTTTATCTTTACCACGTAAACCTATTTATATTTATAGTGCAAAGTATGGAATTCTCCAAACAGCTGAGTAAAAACATAATTCTCTTTAACTAGACAGGGTACTTTTGAATCAAATTTTGCCCAGTTGCAGTTAATAGCATTTGATAAACGACAAACCGTTTGTACTGGACTTTCATCGTCACTGTCCGTCGCGTGGGAGAACAGCGATAAATGCGATAAATAGCTTCTACGGATTGCGTTTCATGTTAAGGAAATGAAATATAAGACAGGAGTAATTGGTTCTCATCGACATGAATGTTCCCATAACAATCACATTTTGATTAACTGCGGCATTCAACTCGTATCATTATCTAGATCTGTACCATTTAGTTTTGTTCATGTCAAAATTTTTGTACGAATCTGGTTATAAAATGTTTGCCACGGAACAGCATAAAAGGTTAGAACCTTTGAAATAAGATTTACTAATGATATAAGCATACATTAATTCACTCACAAATGAACAAAGAAATTGTTTTCAAGAAATTTATTGTTGCTCTGAATTAATTTACTATTAAACAGTTTAATGACAGTAATGGTCAAAAGTCATTTTCTATAAAAGTAATGAAAAAATTGTAAAATTTTACTATTATTTTAGGTTATAGTCTTCTACTAATTAGTATACCACAGAATATTCCCTGCAAAAATAAACTTCCGTTTTATTCGTATTAGGATTTAATATTAACATAAGATGTTATTAATTTCATGAATAATTATCATTTTTCATAAGATGTTATTAATTTCATGAATAATTATTAAAATTACTTCATTCAAATCACCTGTTATGTATGTTTTGGAAGTAAAAATTAAAATATAATACCTGTGTTCACGCACTATTTTTGCTTAGTAGTACATAAAGCGGAGAGTTGTATTTTCAGAAGGAAATATAATATTTTGAACGAGCCACAGGCACCAGAGAAAACTAAATCGGTGAAAAATACATTCTGTTAAATTAAGTTAATTTTAGGGTAAAGAGGTGTACATTAATAAAAACTACATTGGTTACAAAACTAAGTTAGCATCGGTAAATATGTGAACAATTAATTTCTTTTATTAATAGTTTTAGGATGAGAACCAGTCCACTGCTAAAAACATCTTTGGGAATAAAATACAATGTTATGTATTTTAAAGTTTGAAAATAGTATTATATCACCAATCTTTATTATTATTCATTCAGGTGAAAAGTTTTTGCTGACGTAGTCATCGCCTTCAGACTCTTAATTCAGAAAAATATGTTGGCAAATGCGCGCGCGCGCATTTGCAAAAATATTCTTCTGAATTAAGAGTCTGAAGATGATGACTACGTCAGCAAAAAATGCATTTTCTTTATTTAATTTATAATAATAATAATAAGGTTGGTGATAATATGCAATAGTTTTAATTCATTATATACCAATCAATTTGNGTCCTGTATTAATAAAAATTAAACTGAATTCACAGCTTGTTTTCTTTAAAAAAATATTATTTTTAGGGTGATGTGTGGAGTATATAAATCAGATTTCATAGTGGTATTTAGGGAGTCTATGAATTATTGTAAGTCGCTTACATGTGAGGTAATTTCGTTTATGTGTTCTTTTTGGAGAATCATTTTGTAGTGAAATAATTTATTTAATTTAATTTCTTTGAGATAGAAATGGCCAAAAAATGCGTTACGCGCACTTTAGTCATAACTTCGTAAAAAGATAGATATAGATTTTATTTCTTGCTCATTTCACTTTTTGTCTAGGATCAAGTTACAAAATCAAATAAACTCTGAAAATCACTAATTTTGTACTTTTAAGGATTTTTGTAAAAAATTACCCACCTCTACGGTCCTTCGAACAACAAATGAGGTCTTAGATTTTCGTATTTTGCACGATAGAACTACTAGCAACCTTTTTAAAACTTTTTGGACATATCATCAGGAAGATTTCCCGTGGCCTGTTCTGTGGTTAAAACACGAAGAAATGCAGTTGAATAACAACTGAGTATAATTAAAAGATATTCATTTGAAGAACAATAAAGTATGTAAATTACAAGGCCGAGCACAATTGTTTCATTGTTAACGTGTTACACATCGGAAGTAGTTAAATATTTTTCTGTAATGTGCAGTGACAAAGATAAAAGTCACAAAATATACCACAGAAAATTCCCTGCAAAGAAAATCAATTCTTGCAAAGATTTTCCGTTTTCTTAACATAAGTACATATTTTTAACATACGTTCATTTTTCATGAGATGTTATTACTTTCATGAATAATTATTAAAATTACTTCATTCAAATGACCAGTTATGTACGTTTTTGTAAGGTAAAATCAAAATATTACCTGTGATCACGTTCTATTTTCGCTTAGTAGTACGTAAAGAGGAGAGTTGTATTTTCAGAAGGAAATATAATATTTAGAACGAGCTACAGACACCGGAGATAATTAAATAGTTGTAAGGATCAAAATATATTTTGAACATATTTAACCTAATTATATATTTTACTCGAACGAATAAATGCAGTCGATGAGGATAAGAGAAGTCGTTCAAATGATTTAGTTTTTTTGGTTAAATGTGGTAACTTTTTTGATAAATCAGAAACTAGCAAACATCAAAACCCGATTCGCACAAACCTTGTAGTGATGTGCAAGAAGCAGGCAAGTGCTAGTCAGAAATGCTCCAATGACATCATCATGGGACCTGCGCTTCACAAGTTACAGCCATTGCCTATGTCTTGAACATGGCATTGTCGGTGAACCGATCATTGCTTATTCCATTCCATACTCAGCACAGAACTGTCCATCCAGTGTAAACGCGTGCCGGTCAGATCAGTGCTTAAGTTGACCTGGGATTCAATCAACCATCACTTTACATCAAGTGAAAATCGAGAAAATAAGATATATTTGTGAGGCTCATCTGCACCTGGTCCGCACATCAGTTTATTTATACTCAGTCATGATACTTGGTCTCGAGAAATTCAACTTAGAAGAAAAGAACGGAAACGCTATGTGTTTATTACATTAAAGTATCAACCGCTCTTTGCCAAAAAGGACCATATTATTCGGGAATCGTTCTATATAATTCCTTGCCCACGAATATAAAAGATATTATGAAATTGAATCTCTTCAAATCCGCGGTTGGAAACTACTTCCTGCGCCAGTGCTCCTACTCTGTAAAAGAATTTATTGATTTTCATAAATGTTAAATCGGTCTTGTATTTTATCACGCTATTGATGTAGTACTTTTTAAATAACTTTTAACAGTTTCAAAAACTATTTTCTTGCATGATTATGTTGTGTCTGAAGATTAAGATTAATTTAGTTTTATGTGTACTCAACTTTGTCACAGTTGCGTACATTAATTCTTAAGCCCCATCCTGACCCGCGTGTTTATTGAAAGAATAAATCGTGAATTTAGTGTTATTTCAATTCTTATGATTTTTAAGCTCTATACTCAGAATAATCTATATTTCGATAATAGATTGTTCGTGTAAAATTTTTGCGTTCAATTATAAACATTTTGACATTATATTAGTATAAACATCGCAGATAACTTTTCATCTTATCTAGGAACCTTTGCTGAAATTTTTAATCCGTTTCTGCTATAGGGCCCTTTATTGGAATTGATAAGATCCCTTGCTTGCTTCCGACGAGTAAATTAGTTTATTGTCCTCCTTGTGGTCATACACAGTTTGTACTGCTTTTTTGACAATAAAATTATTAGTATTATTATCATTATTGTATACTAGTCGCAATCAATTACTTCATTGTCTCCAATGTGATCATAGGCCGTTTGTAACGGCTCTCATCACAATCTATTATTTCTTCCTTTATTATTAGTGTAATTAGCTACAGAGCTTGTGCTCAATGCAGCGAACGCTTTTACTTCGCCATCGTCCATAAGAGTAATGATATTTGTCACTCGCGTTACGTTGACAGGACATTCTAACTACTTAAAACTTAAGTCTATTGACAATATAGGCCACCAATGCAGATTTCTTGCTCATGAGGCAATATTTGGTTCTTTCTGCATCGCCGTGTGGAACTAATATTACCTTATGTCTTAGCTTGTTGTGATATTAATTTGTATTTCTTTACAGCCAACAGGCCCTATTATTAATTATTAATTATTGGGATATTATTTAAATTCATAGATGTTGGCAATTTGTGTAAGGTAGCCATATTACATAATTTTCGGCAAAGTTACAAGATTTTCTGTATACGTATTACTTCTGATCAAACCGTTGCTCTGACCTATGCGGAAGCTTTGATGTCACTTGCGTTACACTGCTGTTCCAGAGGTTTTAAAGGTATTTTAAAGTTTAGGGTAAACTTCAGTTAACATGGCTCACCCGTAAAAAGATGACTTTACCTGCATTTGGTTCCAAATAATGTTATTGAGGCGTGTTATGTTGAGAAGATGCGGGAATATGTAGTTATAATAAAAAATTACGTGCACTATATACTAGCAGATTGTCGAAACACAACATGATGAATACGCCGATTCGTCGACGTAGAATGCTTTCGCTAGCTTAGCGCGAAATACGAAATATTCGAAAAATGTATTAGTCCACTACTTAGAAAAGTAGTTCTCCAGTACCTAGTGGAAATACAGAAGTGAAGAAAGTGATAGTGAACTGTGATCACTTTAAGAAACCTGATAAGACTCATGACAAAAACTCAACTTCACGAAAACTGATAATATGGTATGTACATTATTGCGAATTTATTTTTCTGCGAATGTAATTGTGATTATAATTGCTTAGCGTCATTTTATTAGAATAAGTTAGTAAATTATGCACCACGTGGTGACACGGAAGTTTTAACATTTTTGGTACTATAGTTCAATATTATTATTATGTGTTATAATAATATAAATAATAAATAATAATCTACTTATAAGTCATATTATCATTATTTTTACTTATACTACTTAGAGCACACTATGACAGGAGTCAATAAAATAATGAAATACATAGACAACTATTTCTGTTAAATTAAGTATTGTTATAATTAGTATGCATGTGTTGGAAATACATGACACATTTTGTTTTAAAAATAGTATGTCAGTATGAGTATACATGTTCATCGAATACGATGTGTGACATTGTGCCTCAATAACAGTGTGTTAGTATTATTTTTTTCATAATTTTCATGTTCTTCACAAATTTCGTGACAGATGCGGACGACAATTAGGTTAAAACGAGATAAGGCATGTTATCGGGAAGGTCTCGGAGCCGCATCCGAAGTCCTCTTATAAGTTGTAAGAAATGTACTTCATACATCTGCGTTAAATGTTAGTGATTTTAGATTTGTTAATTAATAACGAGAATTCAACAATTTAACGAATGTATTATGTTTAAAAAAACAAATAATTTTAACATTTATGACAATGTTTTGGTGGGTAAGTCTGGGACCCTGAAAAAACAAATTTCTGGATGCATTACTAATTTAAGGAAAAACTAATCACATTTTAGTATACTGAGTGGAAAATTTTGTTTACAGAATTTGTTTACGAAAGGGAACAGTATGACATAATTTATAAATAAACTACTTGTCAAAAAGTCGTATGGCCATGTGGGGGGGGGGGAATAATTTACTCTCCAGAGGCATGCAATGGATAATCGCATCAATTCCGAGCATGAGCTCCAAGGTAGAGGCTATATCTATAAGGTAAGTTATTTAACGAATAGACAGTGATATCATATAGTTGAGGTTTTTCTTTCATTATTATTAATATTATTAAAATTCACTATTAAACCTTGTTGAGTCTATGAGCCACAATTGATATAATATAATAATGAAAGATGTCTTAACTAATTAAAATCTAATGAAGATGAAGTGATGAATAATTGGTGAATGAAATTTATTGTCTAAAATTGTGACACACAGACTCAACAGGTTAGTAGATAATTTAATAAGATAGTAATATCAATTTATTTTCTGAAAATAAAAAATAATATTAAAATCGCTCAAAATTCAAAATAATGGGTAGAAAACGGAACGATATATTCGAGAATTGGTCTTCAATAAAAGATACCTTTTACAACGCCAACGTTTCGGCAATATATTTCTTCCTTCATTAGGACTGTAAGATATGGAACCACACCATTATTAATTACTACCAGCCTCAACCTCTAAATACAACCCACCACACCTCTACAACCTTCCTCGTGTTGGTTAAAAACAAAATAAAAAATTGATCAAGATCAGTATTATAGTAATAGGTAGAAAAAGAATAATAGATACTAGACCTTATTTTCAAGACGAGAGCTCATTTTCTCTCATAAATGGAGGGAAGAGATAACTACATTACAAAAACCCTGTATCCTGTGACGCGAGAGAGATAACATCGTATATATTAATACGCATATGTCCCAGACAAGTTGCGTTCCATATTTGAGTATCCGGATGACGCAAATCACACAGATGAAGTATCGTACTTCACAGCATTAAAAGATTTTTTGATTATTTCTATTTGTTTCATCCTTCACCATTTTCTTTCCAAGATTATGACATATCAAGATTGCAACCGGAAAATAAGCTACTTGACTCGTTTATTTCAAAAGGATGTTACTTGACTACTGAAGTCCTGATNAACAATTTTCTCAGAGAATTGTACCTGAGTGACATAATGTATGTTTACTTTATGTTGTATGTTATTATGTACTATTCCTAACTCTTCTCATGTACCTTTCACATTCTTAATGCTAAAAATGACACAGAGTGAAACATTCCTACAACTAGCGTATAGGGGTGTGCGGAGTGTAATTGCTTCACAAGTTTCGATATTCAACGAGATTTCTCCTCCAAAAATAAATAGTCGGGTTATGTAGGAAACAGTTCAAGGTTTATTTTCAGTTGAAGTATACACAAATAATAGAAATTAAAGTACCAGTGCGTCAACAACAGGCGCATGAAATAATGTCAACAGTTTTCTATATGGTGAAGTATTCAATGTTTACAACTCACGACTCAAATAACTTTTTGGGGTTGATAAGAGCTTCCGTCGTCTACCGAGAGGTGGCACAGCGTTTCTTTGTCGACGGGAGCTCACACAATTTGGCCGCGTGGTGGCGTGTAGCGGCACTGCAGTACAAGCTTCTGCTATCGTCCGTGTTGTGGCGCAGCGTTGCGTCTGGATATAGCTTCGCCGTAAGTCGGTTGATTGCGTAGAGCTGGATCTTTTAATATTGAGGTTAGAATCGGTCACGATGCTTCCTCATCAAGAGAATCCGTTGTACTGATTTCCAGCTATCGCTGTTGTTATAATCTAACCTCGGTTTCGCATTCTTATTTTAAACATCCTCGACGCGCTAATGACGTAACATAGCTTGGATGTTCATCTATCCAAGGTTTCTGAAAATCTCTTAACAAACATACGACGTGTGCTCGATCCATATGCGTCTCATGGAATCTCCCAATGTTTATAAACGACTTCGTATGTAGAGACTCTTTTGCGGTCGGTGTCTGTTATTCTGGCCATGTATATAGAGCTTCCGAGTTGTTTGTCTTGACAACGGCTTAAACATTATGGCGTGTAATGTCGTGCCGTTACAACATGCATCTAAATGTATTAATGCGTGGGGGATTTCATCGTATATGTATAAGGAACGTTTACAATGTATAGAAGTATCTGCTAATATAAAAAAAAATTAAAGCTCTAATGACATTGATGTTGGCGAGACCTGAAACCACATAAAAAAAATTCTAAATAAATGTAAACGCTCATATGGTCGTAGAGAATTTTAGTTACGTTCAACTGTAGTTTAGCTAGTTATTGTTAATGTTAATTCTCCTACCTCTCATCTGTTTGATTTCTGAGAATGAAGCCATTTCAGGAGACACGATTCGTGCGCGTAACCTATGGTACCTTTGCACCAGCAGGGGGAGATGAGTGTCTCCTTTTCCGAGTCATCAATGCAGATGCGACACAGATGCGAAAAGCGTCCGCGAAATCTATGTCTACCATCCTCCACGTACATTTGGAATAGCCCAACATCGAATTTGATTCTGCTCACAGAAAGACGATGACAGATTTTTTAAAACTTTACGTACAGTATGGTTTTCATAAGTCACTTTCAAAATATAGAAAAGTGTAAATATTAATATAATATCGGCAGCACATAAGAGGACTAGTAGGATAAAGTCTAGGTAAGAATTGACAAGCAACGTAAATAAAAATTCTTTATTAGTTTTCTCAGTGTCCTAAAGCACGAAATTTGGTGTTTTTACTTGCATTCAAGCAGGTGATGTTAGACGGAAGTTTTCTCTGATTCAGCTAAAAATGGAGCTAAGGAGTCACGATGCGAAAGCACCAGAGAGAGCCTGGCGGAACGCTACGATACTCTGAACTTCAATCACCGTCTCATGTTTTTTCCTTGTAGTATTTGCAAATGTAGTTTAGTGCTAATGAAGCTTATCTACGTGGAGCGATAGAAAAGAGGTTATTGATAGTAGATTTGCTGCTTACCTGCGTTTACCAATAACTTGATCCACTTACAGGTGTTAGTAGAAGTTATCAGGACGTGGATAAATGTAGGAGTGTTCGCTTTTCAAATGTAAGTTATATGAAAATTCATGTGAAATGCTACAATGTTTTCTGGTCACACTGGTAATTGAAACCGAGAAGACTTGAAGAGCAAGATCTGTGAAACCGAGGCAACTAGAGGGGCATGTAGAGGGTATCACCAATGGAGCTGCGAGTCAGACGCGTAGGACCCTATCTACCCTACAACGTAGGTCTTCCATCGGGTCTTACACGTAGTGACTCTACAACTCCCCCGTATAATATCACTCGCGCGACTCGAAGGCTACGATGACCACCAACCAACACGTGTAGTAGAAAGCAGACCTCCGCCGTCACCGACAGCGCGCTGCAGCTCATGTGTAGGTTGTTACTGAATAAACTGGACATCTAACCACGAAGCATTCTCTCTTACTCATATTTACTCCCACTCACGTCCCGCTCGATCTAGTTTCGTACAACAACTAGTGTCAGGTATAAGATGTAATGAGTTGGCCACCACAACACCAGAAAAAAAAGGACTCATGAATATTTTTAGCCATTTCCTGTGAATGCAGAAGAACTATATAAATGCCATGGTGTGAAAAAGGGAATGAAGAGGTTAGGAGGCCAATACAACACTTATATTGAATGTTTACTCAAATTTTAAAAAATTACTCCATAAAACGTAAGGTTTATAATGATTTTATCAAATCAATAAAATAACTTTTCTTGATCTATTTTTTAATCAAATAGACGTAATTTTTACTGTTAAAACATCTAATGACGTCTAACTCAAAATGATACAAAATAAATGTTCCCATAAATTCTGATACGTCTCCGAAAAGAAAATTTTGCTTCACTGATATGGGTGTGTTGAATCAAATATCTTTGGACATAGAAAGACTCGATGTTTCGTAAAATAATCCCCTTAAAATGTATTTTCATGACCTCCAAATTTTTCTTTTGGATTTTGTTTTGACATACCTGTGCAACTAGTGGAGCATCTGCTTAGTAATCAAAGGGGGATGGGGGTAAAATAATCATTTTTGTTAGCAAATTATGATTGTATAATTCATAAAATGTTTATAAAATTTAATGTAATTATTTAAAAAATAATGCATATAATTTTTTTAATAAAAAAATTCACAAAATCACAAAATATATACCAAACAATATTTCAAACAGTGTCCGAAATTTATAAATGTTTGAAACGACAAATACGTATTAGAGGATAAGCATATCGTGACCAAATCAGAATTTTATAAAAAAACAAATCAAAATATTCATGAAAATATATTTTTAATCCAAGCATAATGAACAAACAACAAATATATATGGTCTTCAATTCTATTTCATAATCCGAGTACCAAGAAATATAGGCTCTAGTAGTGAGATTAAATGCAGCATACAATGAACATAGAGACTATACAACAATGGAAGGAAAAAAGCTATCCCATACATGCATGGAAATCCGCTTTCTGTCTGTAGATGGCAAAGAGTATGTAAAAAAGACAAATTTTTAACGATTCAAGACCGTCCAAATCACTGTGAATCTGGTAAATGTTTTGTGAAGAAAGACGTCGCATACTGAATCACCCCCAAAGCGTTTGAGTGACCCGTGTGGTAGTGCCTAGTACACTCGCATTCTACCTCTGGTGACGCTGGTTCAAACCCAGTCTGATCCAAGAGGCAAAGTGTAGGTGGACGAAGCGGTTTTCTTGCTCGTGTTCCTGCCATTCATTCCACCACAACATTTATCATTTCACCTCATGAGGTCGTGTGAAAACAATGTGGTCGTGTGCAAAGACAAGGGGCCAGACGCAGTTTGAATTCCTCAGCTCCAGAAACAATTTTGACAAGTTATCGTCGTCATCATTAACGCCTTAATAACATGTGAGGCTAGTATGATTGTAGTGTTGCTTATAAAAATACTGAAGAGTTTAACTTGCGTGAAACACGTTCAGTGTTCGCAGTTGCTTCAGCCAGCACTTGCAATTTTCAGAAATCATGAATCAAATGTGTAAATTTTGTTTGACTATAATAATTTAAAGCGCAAAAACTCAAGTAACATTTTTACAACATTTAAGTTTCATCAGTTTTATACCTCTTAGACCCCACCCCCTACATCCGCCACTGAGTGCACGTCACGCTTCAATCAGTCTTACGTCTTAATTCCTGAGCTACCTCGCCTAAATTGGAATAAATTTAAAAAATATATATAATTCACTTTATTGTCTACACCTTTATATGCGCCATTCTTCCTTTGCGAGCAAGTGGGTGTAATCCCTATATCTCTAGTGTAGGGATGGTCAAAATTGCCCGCCGCGGGCAAACGAAGGGCAATTGCTATCAGCCAACTCGCAGAGGAAATGATCGTGGTGATGTTCTACCAGCGCTTCTTATCGCTTTCTCATAGAAATAGCAGCTATGCAGATTGTTTTGTGTTCGGTTATGTCCGAGAAGCGGAGAAGTGTCTCCAGCAAGTTCGCCTCGCTATCACAATTAACAAAGGTAATTTGCCATATAATAATTGAATTATTGTACACGATCATTAACAGTTATTGAAGATATTGAGAATAGATAATCGAAAATATTGTGGTTGATGAAGCATTGTGAATAAATTGTTGTTAATTCCCACCATCCTTTATTATATGAAGTAAATACTGATTTCATTTAACACAGTGCTTCCCAACTATTATGTCATGTCACATTGGAGAATCTATGAGAAATGGAATGAAGAAACTGGAAACTTTATGTTTTTTGGGATAAACTTTAGATCTGTTTCTTGCTCATTTTTTCATTCTGATGTGACTTTTTGCTGTGACCTGCATAACAGAATAAAGTATCATGTAGATACTAACATAATCAAATGAAAATCCACAAAAACTTGGTTGATTTTGAATTTCATATTGCTCATTCAACCCATAAGGCCATTTCAAACTGCACGTGGCGTGAGTGCCTTGATGTTTAAAAAAATCACTTTCAAAAAATGACACGTCTTAAAAGATCGCTTGCCATAAAATGAAATGTCAGTTGAAACCGATTCCCTCAATCCTATCCATCTGTGGATCTTTGATTGTAACTGTTTACATTTATTTTCCTTACAGTGAACTTTAAACCCTTCGCGGTGAAAGTAATACGTTTGGATATTTTTTTTAAGTTTTGTGTAAATTTTGTGCTTCGTGTAAAATGGTTTGTATTAAAATAACACCTACCTCACAATTATTATTAACTCTGTTATTTATTTATTTATTTCCGAAATGAAAATCCTTTTGTATAAATAAACCACCAAACGTGTAGTTCTTAACACCATCAAGTGGTTAAACTTCACTGTAAGGAAAATATAAATGGAAACAGTTGAAATCAATAAGCATATATTGTCTCTTTGGTTACAATATCTGTGTAGGATTGAGGAAATCGGATTTTTTAACCATTTGTATTACTTCCAATTTCACCGTCTGACGGCGCTAATAACGGTATCGTCCTTCCACACTGACGACGTTTTTCGTAAGTTTCTTCTCCTGTATAGTCTACTGGTCATGACCTTCAATTATGACAAAGCGTGTCACCTCCGTCTCCGCGAGAAAGTCTGATATGACATATTGTGGAGAGATAGAAGAATTGGGAGACTGTCACTAGCCGTGTGAACTGGCTCGTGGTTCGAGAATACGAGTTTAGGTGTACTCCACGTGCAGAGTGCTATGGTCTATATTCTGTACTATTTAAAATAATATTTGAATGCAATATTTTATTGGAAGAAGTTATTTCACCTCTTCAAAATCATACAATTAAACATAAAATTTTAAATATCCAGCAACGGTAGCAGAGATATAATCAAAGATTTTGGACGATGACCCTTAACACAAAAAATAATTTAAATGAATATGAATCAACTGTATGTGCAGAAAGCTTTAAGTGACGATGGTATTAATAAATTAAAGAAAACATTTTATTACCTTCAGTGATAAGGTTATGTAGCTATTTAATTTGATCAGCTGTTTTTGCCATTCTTTACTTATTTCAAAATTCCTATAAATAAAAATTACTTTCGACATTAAATTTCATTTTTATTTCACATGTTTCTTATAATTGTAAAACTATTTTGTGGGATTCACTTTCATTATTTAGTTGTATGTACGGTAACACTTCATTCTCACCTAGAATACGAACAAAAATGTGCTTCTCTTTCCTATTGTTTGTATAAAATTATAAAAATGATTAACAATATCATCTAACTGACGTGGAAATAGCATAAAGTAATAATAATATTAATAATAATTATTATTATTATTACTATAATTCATAATGATGTTAACAACACAGAGGTTGCGCAAAATATTTGATCGTCCAAAGAGCCATTGACAGTAAGTCATTCATCCACTAGTGATCACGGAAAAAGCATTCATTTGAAGATAGCTGAGAAGCAATGCATCAGAGAAAAGCTTATTGAATAATCTTAGTATAGTGAGTGACATATGTAAAAGGTTTTCTCTGTTGACTTCATCTATCATGATATGGATTCCTTTTTTTATTGCTAAAACTGGAAGATGACTCAAAGTTACGTACTTAAAGAATATTAGAGATAAATTAAGTTTATTTTTCTGTGATTATAGAACAGTTGAATTTCTCATAAATATATCTACTACAAAAGCATGTTAAAAGCAACGAAGTATTAAAAATTTTACCGCATCAAATAAAAATGATTTCACACAACACACTTAACTTAATACTTATTGTTAAAACTTGAAGAAAAAAATAATATGGTATAAATATCTGTTTTTCCGCACGAAATCTAAATAAGACTCAGTTTAAATTTTAAAATTTTCTATAAACTTTCTGAATAATTCTTTAAATTCATTTTAAATACCCAAAGGTAATAAAGCAGGAGACATTTTTCTTTATGTTTTAGGTGACCCACTTTGCATTAGCTGGATGTGAAATGTATATCTTGTTACATACTTTTCTCTAACACAAGTGCATTTTTTAGGAAGTACCGAATACAGAAACACACGTTTTAAACAAAATTAAATGTTTTTTATTTAGGCTTATTCCTATACCTGCATTAATCACCAGTAACGTAAAAAAATAAAGGTATTTAAATAATTGAGAAACGAGGAAATAAAAAGACAACAAATCATTTAGTTTTGTTTTTCTTTGCAATAAACTATGAGAAGATATTCTCGTTTCCAAAATTTAGTCATCAGTTCTGTCACTTCCTCTTGAAGCAGGAGACCGCGTTGAAGTAGCATCGCCAATATGTCTTCCCTCCTTCGCTTTGGTCTCGACGCTGGAGTGCCATCTGAAACATTACCACACAAAACAATTAATTTGGACGAGACATTTATAGCCAAAAAGGAGAGGTACAACCAAAACTGGTATTTTTGACAAAATTTCGCGACCAATACTTTTTGGTTCTTTATGCTACGTGTATGACAAAAGAAATGGACTATAACAATTAAGTCGTGCTTAAAGTCAATAATTCAACTGGTTAGTCTTTTATTTGAGATTCGAGAGTAAAATAAATATTCGTAATATTGTTTAGGTCATTTAACGATTTCTCAACCTTATAAATATCGTCAAAGGGTTACGTAGAAGTAATTTCGTTTTATGCAGACGTTCGTATATTTTCGGCTCTCGAGTGCATTTTCTGTTCTGCTGTGTATTCGATCATTTTCATATCTTTCATTTAAGCACTCTACCTCTGCTTCATCCATGTTAAATAATATTCAAGCTTCTTGAAATAGTAAACAATTATACATGTATATAATAATTGCACTGTGCATACAGAGGAATTAAGAAAAAGTTGAAGCAATTTGTGAAAAACATTTAAAACAGTACTTTGACCTTCATGTGAAGGACCCTTCGTATTAAAGTTAAATAAAAACTGACTGCATATGCATCGGTCAGAAGTAAATTCAAGCGTAAATACGAAAATTTAATACAATTTCTTTTTCCATTTTGTCAGGTGTACTGCGCACAGATGAACTAGACTGAACTGGACTGGACGGGACGGACGGCATGTCAAAGACCTCTTTTTCAGAATCCGTGACCTCCAAACGGATATTTCCGTAAAAATCTCGCCTTCGAATTTTTTCACGATTACAATACTTTTTATATATTACGTATATGAGAAAGAAAAATATATTTACTCTCCGGAAGTAATAAAAGAACCATCTCATCACGGTGGTAAAAAATAACGAGTGGTGCAACACAATGTAATGCCATTTTGAGGAACAAGATGTTTTATTATAAGTGCTGTAGAAATATAATTAATATACTTATGAATACATATTAAGTCAAAATTGCTTGAAGTTCGTATACTTGTCTCAAATTATGATGAATAAAAAGATTTAAGTGGTTTAAAAATTAATTAAGCTCTTGAGATCCATCATTGAGTGACACCACTTGTATCTTTACAGGTTATATGTTTATGGAGATGTTGTATAACTTTACATCACTTCTGCTTCAAAGCTGTAACACGTTACCTCTAAGCTACACAACATGTACTTCGAAGGTAAAACAGGTTTAGGAAGATAAATGTAATTTATTTATGTAGTCAATAGTATTTTTAAGAAGATCTCTATAAACAAGAAGAAATCCATTCAATTTACTCTCCACGAAAATGTGAAATACGTATAAAATGAGTTTATAAATAATTTAATTATATAAATGATGAAAGTATTCAATACATAATACGTCAGAAAGGAAGAAATGGGAAATGACGGACAAATTCTTTTAGGAACATATCTTCTTCAGTAATGTAGTGCACTCAATTTGAGTATCAGAACTAATCATCAAAAAAATCGGTTAATATTCTATAATTAATTTAACTACCTATTTCGTGTCTTGTTTTTGTGATCGTGTTTCAGGTCATCCGAGATTCCCTTCCACCAACCGTAGCATTCGAGTATAAGAATTGCGAAGGAGCGATGTTGTTGAATTGCCGTATAATATAAATTGCGGAATTTGTCTACAGTGGACGAGGAAAATCTCGTCCTGATTGGCCCAATAGAGGATAAAACCCTCACTCTACCGTGCAGCAGTACGTATGCAACCATTAAACAATGATTTTTATTTCCAGATGTACTTTAAGTGTTCAATTGAATATGAAATTCGTATTCCTCTTACATTTTTATTATTTTTAAGTCATATTAATTTTACATTCTTTATTTAACTATATTGGAACTTTATTCCGCAATAATTTATTAGTTGTTTACCAATGACTACTTTAATCCAATGATTATGCATTCATTAATTGTGTATTATTTGTTTTCATCTGAATATTTAAATAATTAAAAGGCATTGCTGTATTCAACGTGCTGGGTTAATTTTTCCTTTTTGTTGTAAACATTTTTCTTGGTCATTATTTCGCAATACATTTCTTTTTTTATATTTTCACTTCTTTGTAGATATTTACCGTCTGCCAAGATGATCCACTTTCTGTGTATACGAATTATTCTTACTATTATTTCTCCTCTTAGTAAGAATAAAGAATAATATTCAATACCGTTCTCTGGGTGGTCTTTCACGGAGGCTTATCATGACGTTATTCTACCTGCACGAGAGTCGTAGTAGTCAGTGCTGCCATTTCAGTGCTTTTGTGATAAATTTGAGTATAGTAATGAGGAACTCAAGTGCGCTCCGTTAAAATCTAAAATTAAAGTATGCTATATGCCAAATATCATTATCTTGTGCACAAGTACTTATTAGTAAAGATCGAATGTAGGTACATTCAGTGCGTAAATACAATAAAAAATACTTGTATATATCTGTATAATCCAAAAGTGTTATAAAAATAGTGATTTTATACGACATGCTTATAAATTTAGTGTCGGAACATTTTGAGGACACAATTAAAGATATTGAAAGCTTTTAAATTTCTGCAGACATATTATATGTATTATAGAATGTGTGGTATTATATA
>NNCF01127958.1:0-14510 GCA_002313205.1 Laupala kohalensis | reverse complement strand
TTTTAGGAAATCCTTTTTCATCACAAGCGCCATATTTTCTTTCTTAAATGATGTTACCACATTTCTCGACCGTGGAGAAAATTCTCATGGTGTTTTGTTGACTTATCCAAAGCATTCGATGGCTTCGATCACGGAATTCTTCTTTCCAAATGGAATTCTTTAGGCATTCGCGGACATCCACATCAATGGCTAATTTCTTATTTAAAAGATAGATATCAACATGTCGAAATATCCAATACTAAAAATAAAATTCTTAAGCGTTGTCGTTCAGAAACCAAGCCACTTACTTGCGGTGTACCCCACGGTTCAATTCTCGGTCCTATACCCTTTTAATTGAACGTGAACAACATTTCATGATCCACATCAGATTGCAAAATGGTTCTTTTGCGGATGACATTAATTTACTACGTAAACACGCCAACGCTCAAAAAGGTTTGTCTAAACTTTCGGCTTGGTTCCATGCAAATCGCCTCATTGTAAACACTGACAAAACAGTGTCTATGTCATTTCACAATAGTATCACAAAATATTTACCCCAGTTTTCTCCTTCTTTAAACGAAACACAGTGAAAATATGTTACGAAAAAAAATATTTAGGTCTCCATATTCAAGAAAATCTCAAATGGAATTGTCACATTGACAATCTTAATTCCCAATGAAGTAATTTGTGTTACGCATTGGACATGTTAGACATCATCAATAACTGTATCCCATTAGCCAAAAAGACTCCTAAAAAGTATTGTTAAATATAAAAATAAAACACTGTAAATAATTTTGGTTTGATTTTTTCTTTGCAATACATAACGGGTACAAATCCGTGTTTACAAAACTGAGTGATGTAACGCTACATTGTCTACTTAATCGCCGTACACATGGAACTGTAGTGACACGTATTTAGAGAGATGCTCCAACAAATGTCCTACCAAATGATGCATCAAACGTCTCGTTCGGTCTTCGTTCTGGAAAACATGAAAATACATAAGAGAGTTATTATTTAAAAACTATAAACACTACCATCTCTAGTGAAGTTTTATACACACATCGTTGTGCAATAAGGTGCAAGTGTTTGTTTTACTTGTTCATTATCAAATTTATTGGTGCAGTTATTCTCAGAAATTTTGTATCATATTTAATAATATGTTAATGTATTTTACTGGTGGGTATTACCACTTGTTTTTGTTTTCGTAGGTTATACATTAACAAAAATTCCGAATGTAAGTTGTCGGGGGTATTGCGGCCTACTATCACCTTGAACGGTTAATATAAAAAAAAACTGGCTGGTGTCGCTCTGTTCTATTTCAGGAACACGATGTAAGTGATAAAATGTTGGATACCTAGCAGTTAGAGCGCCCCACTGGACGTTGTCGAAGAGTGAAATTGCATCGCATGCAAGGATTTGCTTATTGAGGTTCGGTGGGACATACACCAGTACATCTTGTGATGCACTGGATTTTTAAATGGGAGTCGTGTCAATAGATATTTATGTGCTGAAAACAATGTTAGAAGTGGCAATATGTCGGAATGCGAATATTTACAAACGATGAAGAAATATGTGATAAACGCTGGAAAAGAAAGTAAACAAACGAATTACTTGCATAGCGGAAAGAGAGTTTACAGGTTTTTTCTAAAAAAAACGGTAAATATATGTGTTTTAGAAGAATGGGCGATTTGCTGGGAATAACGGGAAGTGGTTTTGCATCTAGCCAGCAAAAGATGAGTTCCTCATATGATATACTGACTTGAAGTAATATTTAATATGTTTTGGGCTTGCGTATGATATGTGTACAGGAATGGTAACAAAAGATAATATTTTTTGGAACTATTCTTTATATGGAGCACAAAAGGCAGAGTGTTTGAAGAAGATGAAAGCTAAAGACAATTTTACAGAATTAAGTGTAGTGTCGTATTTTGTATTGTGTTGTATTCTGATTGTAAAAATCGGTACATGAAATGTTGTAATTGCTCCTTGAAACGGACCAAATAATATTAATAGTATTAACAGAGATAGTTTTATTTAATACAGACTGAAATTCAGTAAAATGAATCAATCCACTTTTCCCTGTAAATGCTACTATGGCTGTTTTGTACGGTATTCAAACAACATAATTTATTTTAATAGAAACTAAAAATGTCTTGACATTAACGAGCCCTAAACCCACCCAAAAAAACAATGTTTTATAAACTGTGGATAAAATGATGATAAAATTTAAAGGACGAAACGCATTGTACGAGGATTGTACATAGAAACTGTAGATATTATTTTCCTGTTGCTATCGTCTATTTTAACTTTTCCGTTTTGTTTGGGGAATGTTCCTTTGGGACCAAAAAGGGGTATTGCTGGTGGACTCTTTGCAGCAGGTTACAACAATTGAAGGAATGGTTAGGCAGATAATGCTTCGCCGCCAATGACGACCTGAAGGATTCCGTTAAGACGTATCTTGACGTATCACTGGTGGCTACCTTCTTTGAAGAAGGCATCGAGAAGCTTGTGTCACGATGTGGCAAATGCCTCAGTCACTTTGGAGATTATGTTGAAAAAAAGTAAGACCATGCTATACTATTTGTTTTTAAATTATGTTATATATAGTTGTCTCTTTTTTATAGGCAATCGGATGTTGAGAAGAAAACCAACCCTGGTATATTTTCTCAATTTGTACGAGTAATACATCTTGAACTCGATTATGATTTGACTAATATTACCCCACAGACTCAATTTAAGTTTTCAAAGAAAAATTAAGGAATAGAATAATTTGAAGTGTTAGATAAATATAAATTTCATTAAAGTTTTGTTTGTAGTTTCAGCAAATTAATTGTCCCCCTTTGTATTTGAAGTAGATGACGTGTAATATTCATCTCGTAACATTCCTTGAATCAATTGAGTGCGATATTTGTTTCATACCGAATACGTAAACACATTTTTAACAATGCGCCATTGCTCTTTCGCATATCAGCGTTACTCACAATATATTGGAAAAAGAAAAGAAAAACACACAACGTTTAAGAACTTAAGAGTTTATAAATTTAAAAGTAAAGAGAGAAAATCCTGCGCTCTCCGAGGCATGTAAAATACTATCAGCACCACTGTTTGGCCATCGAATTTCTCTATCCCCTATCCGAAACAGGTTAACGATAACAATTATGATTTAAAAACCCGTGACACTGAAATTCTGAGTGAAATAATATCAACTCCCATTTCTCCATTTCGGACTTCTAGATTTCTAGTCGATTTGGTGCAAAGTACATTGATGTTTTTTCTATTATTTTTTGCATGGTAATAGTGACCAGAAAANATATAAAGTACTGAATATACATCATGTACACACGGGTTTTCAATAACTATTTGGTCTCAATGGTAATTCATGATAATTTATAGCATTACCAACACGGATAAATTTTGGAATGACATGTAACAAACTATGGTGTATGGTTTGTAACAATCTCCTCGACGGTACGAAATGGAGACAGGATAATAAAAACATTGCTAATAATTGCCAGTTTTTTTCCTTTTCTCGGTTTTGACATCTGTCGCGATTGGTCTTTGTTCTGGAAACAAGAATAAAAAAATTATTTAGAAACTGTAAATACTAAAATACCGGGTGAATTTTTATAAAACCAATTCATTATGAGATTAAGTGTTTGCCTNAGTGACTCACGAAGATTTTTTTTCGAATTTAATAATATGTTAAAGTATATTACTGGCCAGAATTACCATATTTTTATTTTCTTCGGTTATACATAAATGAAAATACTGTTCGATTTTCGGGGATATTACGGTCTATACTCACCTCAAACGGTTAATGTAAAGAAATTGACTGATATGTCACTCACATTTACATCATCATGTACATCTGGGATATCTCACAGTAATTACACCCCGCTGGACGTTATCACAGATTATGACATTTTAATAATATTAATAATTATTCAATTTTATATAGAATGAAATTAGATATAATAAATCAATACACCTTAACCCGACGAAACTAATTAAGCTTGTTTTTAGAGTAGTCAAGTAACCATTTTTTTTAATAATCAATATTTTTGATACTGTAAATCAAACATTAAATCAACTCTAGATAAATTTCAAAGTATTGTATTTTTGTTATCCAGGGAACTGATAAAGAATGGTTAGTATAACAAGCCTAAATGTTAGTTGTGTTATAACCATAATTTGACGAATTCAATGATTTAAATACACCACACAGAAAAGGAAAACAAAGTTTTATGTATATATCGACCAAATATGTGTTCAGATATTTATTGGGTGTAACATTATGAAGACAAGTGAGTCATTTCAGAAACTTACACTTTGTGCAAAATAAGTGACATATGATAAATAATGAGCATCTGTGGACAACGAAGCCTCATTTATTGATTATTCTGGCGACACGAGGCGGCGCTTCTCGACAGAATTTTCACAACCGTCACGACGTCCTGCTTTGCGATTGGCGCGTCAACTCGCACGTCAGCGAGAGTATATGGACAGCGAGCCACGCCATGTGCTCGCAACGGTCGGACGGGCACTCTCTCTCAGGTGGTAGAACACTCAACTCTGGCAGCAACTCGCTCTCTGCACTCGCTACATGCCTCTCGCACTCGCTCTTTGGACTTGGCCAGTCAGCAGTCGGAAGAAGAACTGTCACAGTCAAACAGTCTGCACGCCACTCGTCAGCAGTCAGGACGCCACTCGCCGTTCATCACTAGCCGCATCATGTCGGCTCGTTCCGAGGAGCATTAAGTATTGGGCATTCATTCAACTTCGCTCTCCAACCTGTTCATCGGAGACACCCCTTTTCGCATTACTACTCTCCTAGTCGGCATGCTAGACGACATTTTCCTGCTTCAACCCTGCACCACGACGCAGCTGAAGGCACTTTCGTCTACTTGAATATCTGGCTCCAATTTATTTGTATTCAATTCAACTTCACTTAAACATCAACAGAACAATTCAATTTGACCTACAACGTCATCTCGGCTGACTCTCTAGGATCATCTCATCATGATGTATCTTGGGATTTCAGTATAGTATCATTCTTATCCATTACCTTCATATTGCATATTCTATTAAACTGCTTTTTGTTGGCAATCACTACTCATCTTACACCTCATTCTTTCTTCATTCCTTATTGTTACTACAGTTGGTCCTTCGAACCTAGTCACCCCATGTGCAGGTAAAGTAATTAAATTGTCTGCACATTTTTGATCCTCTGAACCGGACATATAATTTCAAGAGTATCAAACGAAAGCAGACTATTTGATGTGGATTAAACATAAGCAATCTTGTTCAATAGAAAAGTGACGTCTCGCTTTATTGTTTTCGCTCAACACATCCACGAATTTAAGAATCTTTCAAGTAGTAGATATCTCTTTATTCAAAAAACGTTTTAGAGTAACGAATAGTTTAACATTATTTTCCTTATTCGGTCACACTAGGTGCAAATTGTAATGTAATTTAAGAACAGCAAAATTTTATTTTAGTAATTCGTTTAACTTTTTTTCTCACGGTGAAAATTTTGAGTTATATTTTAGATGAAAATAATATTCATTGCGGATTGATTATATCATCCAATTCAAAATAGAAATAAATCATGAAATCTCTTCCTCTTCTGTGACAACTCGAAACCATAGTTTTTGTTTTCGTCTACCATCATACAGTAGACATTCAATCAATATCACGACTTTTCTAGAAGAAAAAACATGTGTACTATCTTAAAAGCAACATGCTAGAAAAGGAAACTCAAACTGTTCCACAACAGAACCCGAAGGTGCCCAAGGGTTTCGCGGAGAGTAGAGATCCGCAAATTTGTGGCCTCGGCACTAGAAAATGTTGCCAACATCTCCCTCCGGTCGGTTTAACCATAGGAAAGACTCGGTACTCATTGGCCATTATGTGTTAGCTCGGAAGCGAAATTTCATCCGGTGCGACTCACAGCGAGTGGAATCGTTCTACCCGAGATGCTGAGATGAATAGAGGCACTTTCGATTATGTAAGTGTAGTGCCATCATTCGGATTACGGGGAGTGCAACCATAGAAAACCTTTGGTTAGAGTAAGAATACTCATAAACAATATATAATCGGAAAGGATGAGTGTCATTCATAGATTTAGAAATCTTTCAGATAAACAGAGACATGATGCTGTATAAGTACAATTCAGTACAAGTTGGGGTGCGGTTTGATCCCATATAAGTCCCGGTGCACATTTTAGGAACATCAGGCTCAGTAGGTTTGGGAGTCAGTCTGGATGTTTGGGTGTGATTAAAATTCCTCACCCCGCCGGGGATTAAACCTCGGCTATCCAGCCAACAACTACCAAAAAAAGGGGAAGTAAAGAAAGAAAAATTGCAGATGGAATTACCGGATCGACTGAAATCTGTGAAGATATCGCTTTGCTCCCGCTTCCGGAGGCCACTTCCCTGTCGTCACCAATCGCTTGCTTCAACTCCGTCATGAGGCGATCCAGGAGCAATGCCGTCCTCTTGGGCACAACAACCTGCAACGTGATAAACGAAAGGAAGAATGTGTAATTTATTCAACACTGACACTCGTGTGATGCACAGTACATTAAGGGAAGGAATACCTAAACCCTGTGATTTTTAACGTTTCCATCCTTGTGATAAAGAACAAAGGTATTTTTGAGGTAATTTATCTAATACTAAATGCATTCGCGCCTCGTAATTCTTCTCCAACGTCTTTCGGAAATGGAATATCGACTGAGCAAGGAACTCAATTCGCAAGAAATTACTTTTAGAAATATCATCATAGGGAGTTCCTTCTCAAGGAAAATTTTAAGGCAGTCAGTTTATAAAAAATTACAATTAAATCGTACTGTTAATAGCATTCTTACAACGTGACATTTTTTGTTTCAAATCAGGACATGGCCCACCAGCTCTAATACACTATGTCCAAATGATTCAAATTAAGTTCAATATGTCAGCTATTGTTCAATTATTTAAAAATCAAACTAAATTTCTCTGTCCATGTTATTAAAAAACTATTGTTATTCTTTATAGTCAGGTAAATTTATGAAAATCAAACCATCCGCACGAAATATATTAATGGATTATTAGTATTGTGGAAACTTACTAGGTAAATACAAATTCTTGTCAGTTTTCGATTCTCAGAGTTTAGTTCTTGAAAGCTGTATTCTTCATATGTGCAATTGCATTAAAGGAATGGTTTTCAGAACTTTAAAAAAAAATTGATTTAGAAGTGTTCCGAAGATTAATTATTTTAGTGTGACCATGGACCAAAGCTTTAAGTAAAATATCTCTCAACGTGAATTTCTACGCATTCTTTGTGTACGAAATAAAAAAATAATAACTTATGTTGAAACATTTTCTAAAGTGTTCTTTGATCTCAATATAGTGCCGCTCGCGTAAAGAGAGAAAAGAGATGCAACATTCTCGGATTCAAAAAAAAAAACTAACAAAAATTCGGACTTAATTTGTCTATGATTCTGTTTGCCCTAATAAAGTGAAGATTTGCCCTAATAAAGTAAAGTTGATTATCTTCAGGAACATAAATAAATGCTGATAATTGAAATTGATATTTTTGTTCTTGTAATTCCTTACACTTGACATATACATTCCGTGTACATAAGTTATATGAGCGTGCTAGTCAAACATATTATCATTAATTAAACTTTCAATTGTGTTATCTATTCTGTTTATAAGATAATAGTCTTTATAACAATAATTCACGATTTAGGGAGAATTGAAAATTACGAATAATTAATTGTGTAATGTAAATTTAAATAAACTATATTTGAAAAATTATCTCTATTTTGACTAATGTTATCTATTTTTGTCTCTCCATTCGTTAAAATATTATCTTAATAATTCGGAAAGGCAAGACAATTTGCACTCGCTTCTTTTTTGTTAAACTTGTTGAAAGGACTATTTCTTTTTATGTCGATATCATTAGAAATTAAGTAGTAATTTATTTAAAAACGTCACCTTATAGGCTTTATAAGAACCCGCACAACTTCAGATGGTTTTACCCAAGTATTAGACCGAACTCTACGTGGACTGTTTTTATTTCCATATTCCAATGGGCCTAAAAAATATATTTACATATCATAGTTATTTAATTATCCAAAGTACAACAGGGTCTTAGTTATTTTTCAACATTATCGCCAAAACGGTTGAGGCATTTGCCACATCGTGAAACAATCTTTTCTTCACTAGAGTTAACCGCAGAGGATAAATATGTCTTGACTGCATCCTGAAGTTCATCGTTGGCAGTGAAGCCAACTATGTCTTCAATTGTTGTTCTCTGCAGCATAAAGTCCACCAACAACACTCCTCTTGATCCCAAAAAACTGTAGTCATTGTTTTCCTGATTCTCAGCGCCTGCTTAAACTTTCTCGGCTTGCTTGGAGAATTTGTGTGTATCCAATTTTGAGGGGACCAAAAACGAGTTTTTCTGCTGGACTTTATGCAGCAGGGGACAACAATTGAAGGCATGGTTCATGCACAACGCTTCTTGACAGCTCTAACCATTTACGAGTTATTAGATATGTTAGTTCTTATTGACTCATTCCGCCCATAATACATGCAATGGACTGCCGCAACTCATGTGCACGATGCTAATGAAATGGAAGGTTTTTCGTGAATGAATTGGTATTTTCTCTGCACCACTACTCGTAAATCTGCTGCTCAATGATTATTTTTCGTGAAGTATGAATATACAAAATGTCACTTTGCAACCAATCTAATTCAGCTTCATTTTACATTCAATATTCATGAGAACGAATAAAAGAAAAATGGTGACGAGTAGGTTAAATGGAGTATTCAATGAAAATTCTGGTTACGAAATGTCATTCAAAGAACTTCGTCATTAAACACCATTTATTTTAAGAACACAAAACNCAAAGGAAAATGGTACTTCTCCTTCAAATGGTCGAAAGCCTTAAATTATTTATTTATTTTGATTATATAATGGACGTATGTAGTAGTAGAACTTGGTCATACTTTTGTAAAAATTTAATATTTATCTTTTATCACAAGTTTTCAATACATCTTTCGTTTGCATATTATTTTTTTAAGGTGAGTGATTATTATCACTAGTGTACAGAATAAAATTTTGAGGGACCATAAAGTATTTTTCATTCGCTTGTATAGTTTTCTTCTGGATAACTGAATAGAATATTTCCCAGAGTAGTTTGAACAGAATCAGAATATTCTTTTTTAAATCGTATTGCTTTGCATCAAAATTTTCGTCTCGTTATATTTTTTTAATGAAATCAAGCTCGTAGTTAGTCTAGAAATTAAATTCTTAAATAACTTTATCTCACTCCTGCTATTATAATTTGTGAAACAATTTTTTTTAAAAACTTATTTGTTGTCTAAATTTTTTAGCAGTAAAACTGACGAACAATAAGACATTAACTGAAAATATCGAAAAGATTACCAGAAATTTAGGTTAATATATTTTTCCTAATCATTGAATGTTATTTGCACTTATAAGTTTAGGCAATGCCTCGACGTAAAAACATATGTCAAAAAAGAATTGTAATTGTCAACAAACATCGTATGACCATGTGGAGGACAATTAATTAATTTAATCTCAGGAAGCAAGCAAGGAACAATCCCATCAGTTCCAATCAAGGGCATATTAATTGCTTTCTCTAGTATTCTCGTAAATATTTGAATTACAGAATTTTAAATTTTTGACAAGTTGTCTTTGTCAGTCTGTAAATTTAATGTGTTATTTGTAAACTTAATATGCAACATTTCTGACATTATGTGTTTATAATCATTTGGCTCCCGATCTAAAATTGAAACATTTTCCCAATCTCTTGAATGATCCGAATTTAACCGGTGTAACGAAATAACATTACGTTGTAGTGTGTTTATGTTACGCTGATGTTCTTTGATTCGCGTCTGTAACTTTCGTTTTGTCTGTCCGATATAGAAGAAAGAACAATTTTTGCAAACAAGTTTGTAGACGACATTTTGCGAAGTTATGTTATCAATTTCATCTTTTCCTTTGTTAGAAGACATTAATTTTGTTTCCTTGTTGTACTCACTAACCAAATGTTTTCTTGTTTTCTTTATTTTCTTAAAATTGGTGATATTATTTTAGGATACGGAAATACAAAAAAAGATTTACTTCCTTTCTGAGACTGAGAATTTTGTGCATTTGTTGAAGGATGTCTGAAATTGGTAAGATAGTGTATTCTTCTCGTATGTGAATATGTGAAAATGTGCTGTATGTGAACGAGGCGTAGTTGGAGTTTGATATAATCAAATAAAATGAATATTCTAAATTTTTAGCTCCACAAAGTTCGAATGTTACTGGAGTTTTGGTTCAAGAAGATGCAGCGACTCGACCCCGTTGCTAAAACTGTTGAGACATGACATTAGTTTTCGTTTATTCCGCCTCAGCGCTGATGTGCGGACGGGTATTTAGGGAAATATGGCGATTTGACAGAAGACTGTTCAATGCACATATTTCTAGCGTTATTCACACGATGAGAATCTATTCCGCATGTATATTAACATTCACAAGATTTCCCCACAGAACTGATCTGAACATAAGTATAAATGGAATTACAATCAGGTAATCGATATACTTCTTGAAAATATTCCTCTTTCTCCCGTAATTATTAACCATATGTCGCAAATGAGATACTAACAGGAACATTCTGGACAGGGAAGGTGTCTGAATACTTAGTTATTTACTATTTCTCTTCAAATTTGTTTCAAAATGCACAATAAATTTCAAAGATAAAACGTTCCTAAGATGCCATCCAGGCAACAATATTCACGGTTCGGTAACCATTCATGATTGCAAAGAACTTTTTTTTTCAGTCAAATAAAGTAAGTTGCGATTAGTGTTAAATTTATTATTGTAGAACATTTGTTTCTTCTAGTGAGAAATAATCGGAATACTAATTAATTTTAAGTTTTCTTCCTCTTCCTTTTCCGTCTTATTTTCCGTTTTAGACGAAAGTTCTTTCAGTCGACCGTATTTAGACCCTGAATACAAATTTTATGCAATAAAATTAATAATTACAAGATTTAAAAATGAGAAAGTATATTAAGATAAAAGAATAATGAAACACAAAACTGAAAGAGCTCTTTCCTAAAATAACGGAAAAGAACTTAGTTTTACATTTATTACATTCACCTACCTTGAAAACAAAATGCTGGATAACCTTTGTATATATCATTCACTGTGGATCCATAGATCGGTACTCACATATGACTGTGAAATTTTCATAAGGATCCATTAGTACTACTATAGTTGAGATACATTTTTGTAGTTCATGTCATAATGTGTTTGGGATTTTTAACCCGACTTTATAGCACAAAGCAAGAACAGTTATGGAGCCTGTATACTCCAAGATGACCTTGAATTTGGGGAGCCCTAAATCCCAATAAAAAAATATATACTCCAAGTCATTTAACTTTGCCGAAAATTATACATTATGGCTGCCTAACACGAATTGCCAACTTCTACGACTTCAAGTTATATCCAAATAACTATTTATAATAGTTACAAAAGCGGCTATTTGCTGCAAAGAAATACAATTTGATGACACAACATATTGTTACGGTACTACTTAGACAGCAGTGGAAAATTTCATTATTTCGCTGCCCCGTTTATTGCTTTGACTGCAGTCAGAAAAATCTTGAATGGTCACAATTTATGAGGCCTACACGTGCGCCCAGCCAAAACCCCTGGTGGCAGCGGAAAGGCGATTCGCCATTTCCGCTGGCCGCCTCCGCCCTCCGAAGTCTTCCTTCGAGGCGTGAGATCAGAGTTGTCAGCATCACGCCTTAGTGGCGTGAGCTATGACCAACCAATAAAGAACCGTAGTAGTGTCGCCATCCCCATGCCATCTTAAGAAACTTGATGGGCACCCCCCTCCAGGGGACAAAGATTCAAGCAACCAAGTTCTCTGGCAACGAGGGAACGGTCAGCGTCGATTGGGCTCGACACTCCGCGACACGTGCCTTCAGGACGTCTCGCGCAGGAAATTACTTTCTCCCCAAATCCGTCAGACGCGGGGGTAGCCCTATTTACTTTCCTATGTTTATATTATTTTAGAATCACTTCTTGATTGGTCAGTAAATGCATTAATTACTTTTATTTGGTGAGGGCCATGAGTGATGGTCACTCCTGTAGTGTAATGTAATCTGCATAGCTGATGTATTATGTTGGTTTCATGATTCCAATTTGATATATATTTAATTCCTGTTATTTCTTGATTATGTATACTGTGTTCTACTGCTGACTACAATCAGCGATCCGTGATTTGAACTCATGTCCCAGCCGTTCCTTCATCTCGCAATATACGGATGATACCCGTATTGCCTCGCGAGTAATGCCTTTTTAAGTAAATGATAAAATAATTCATTAGATTGAACCTGTAAATGGGTCGATAACAGTGCTAAAAGTAAGGGGAATGTATCAATATTAAGACCAAAGTAATATTTGTTCCGCACGCTCGATTTAGAAGGAACAGAATAGCGCCACAAGAGCAAGTGCATTGAATTGATGACCAATATTGACGATAGATTTAAGTTTTCAGAAATTCTAATGTCTTGCCAACATAACGCGAGGCACAAATATCATTACTCTTATGGACGATGGCGAAGAAAAAGCGTTGGCTACATTGAGCACAAGCTCTGTACCAACATCAAACCAGTTAGACTGACAATAAATTAATTAATTAGTTAATAATAATATGCGACTAATATGCAATAAACTAATAAAGAAATTTCCGTTCATGATTTTTTTTCTTAACTTGAATTTCTCGAAGAAAAGAAACATGGTTCGAGTATACTATCGTTGCGATTTCTTAATTTTATTACGTGATGTAATCTTGAAAGAAACGACTCGAACATTAGCCGCTGCCTTCGCCGCGTCGGTGGTGACGTGACGCCCGGGCGCGACGGTCTTTAAGGTCACAACCCTCTGTAGCGAGGGAAGGGTCGGAAAGAGTTCATTGGAGCGGAGTAGCCCCTTCGTCCTTCCGCTCGCCAACGCTTTTGACAAGTCCGTCAAAGTGAGGTGCTCTCTCACACGGCTATTTTATCTAGATCTCTGCATCGCGAGGAGTCGTCCTTGACCGAAACAGCTGACATGCTTGGAGAATGACACTTGATGAAGAACTACCCATAGATTACGTAACAGAAAAGTTACCCCCTTTTCCTCCATAACGCACACGTAAAGAACCCTTTTACTTCCCCTGCATTGTAACATTTGTTGTAAAAATTGTGAATTGCAAAAAAAGACATATTTTTAGGTATTTTCTATTCTTTCTCCGTCGGTTTGGCAATTTTCAAGTTGACCTACCACACGTAGAGACTTGAAATATTGGAAGTATTTAGAATAGCACGTTAAGAGTCAGCCCTGCACTTCAATAATTTCACCAAACATGTCCATTTTTTGCCTTTTTGACATTATCTTGTATATTTTGAACTTTTATCACGACCGTATAACATAAAAACCACTATAAAACATTTTTGTTTAGATATCAGTTTTTTTATCATCTAAGCGAACTGTATGCTATGTTTACTTTGGTTTAAATTGACGAAAAAAAATAAAAAGCTGAAAATCACCATTTTTTAGTTCCCCGAATTCATGGAAAGTTAAAAACGTATCCTGGGGTACCATTTCTTACCCCACCGTAACGATATATCCTTCCTCTCCACCAAGGTACGTAACATATTTGACGACTCCTAAGGGATGAAATCTTTCTAATTGGGGTGAGATACAAGAGGATAAATTTCCAGTGGAAGTATTTTCGATGAACTAAAAAACTGGTTTACTACGAAAAAAGTAGCTAGATTAAAAAATATAAAATTACGATCGTATACAAGAGTACAAGTTACAATAATAAAACATATTACTTTTTGGTAGATTGATTCATTTCAATTAAACGTACACGTTTCCTTTATTAATCTCAGAAACACAAAATTTAATTTAATTTAGAAGTGTGCTGTTTCTTATCTAGTTTTTAAAATGATATTTTAATCTATTTTAAACATCTTGACTAAATATCAAGTTTATATATCGATCAATTTGGGCTCTGTATCGATGGATCAGTCAGTCCTTTAGGACAACGTAGTTTGCATATAAAATAAACTACGATAAAACATTGAAAATAATTCGCAGAGATCTCAAAACCTTTTTTTTTCGATCGATTACAATACTTTCCTGACACACTGTGTGTCATTGGAAACAAGTAATAACCCTTTTTTGCGAAATAACGTTTCGCTGTATCTCATAAACGGTGCAACGCCCTGACATGCGGTTTAGCAATCTGTACGCAGAATTACTAGACCAATCAAAATGTTTCTCTGCATATTTTCAAAATTTTGAATTTTAAGATAGTGGAGCGCGGTGTGTAAATGAAGTTTATATGAGCTGTCCACAAATACGCTACTATTTGCAATGTTTTCAAAGTAAAATCTCAAGTTTGGTTTCGATACATCAATTTGTTCGTGAGTTATTGGGGAAACAAAATTCTTAACCTATACACACTCACACACGAC
>NNCF01127955.1:126580-174693 GCA_002313205.1 Laupala kohalensis | reverse complement strand
ATGAATCAATAACTATTGCATCAGTTCTTCCACCCTCGTCAAGTGATTCAGTTAAGTGATTCAGTTAAGCAAACAAAAATAAGTTGGCTTGCACATGAGTACCCGGCTCGAAAATCATGTAGTGCGGGGTGTAAAAAATTATTTTTTCCCCAAGTATTCTTCAAATAATCTGCAATGATGTGTACATCTGCTTACATACTACGGAGATTAAGATAATAGGTAGATAATTGCTAACTAATGAGCGATCACCTCCTTTGTGAATTGGTACCACAATAGACTTTTTCCAGTCCCGTGGTCGTGATGAATTATTTAATGTAATATCAAAAAACCTGGCTACGTACGGAATCATGGCTTCCCCACCGAATTTAACTATATCCCCTGGAATTTTATCGTGACCGATTGATTTTTTATACTTAATATTAGAAATTCGAAGTAGCAGCATCCTAGTATTTAGAACAAATGGATTTACATGGGAATTATTTGTCAAATTTAGACTGCCGTTGCTAGAGGAAATGCCAAAAACCGACGAATAATATGTGTTAAAAACATTGGTCTTATCCTGGGGTTCTGTGAAGAATACACGGTTATTTTTAATCGCTGGTGTACTTTCTTTATGCCCTTTCCGTCTTTTCAGGTACTTATAAAATTGTGACCAACTATTGTCTCTATTTTGAAAAATTTTCTGTTAAAAACACTCTTGAGCTTTTTGATTCGCTATTAATAACTATTTAGAGAGAAATATGAAATTATTTTGATAGTCCCTTTTTTCGATTTTTGTACTCTTTTCTTACTTTTGCTTTCAAACGTTTAATGTAACTATTATAGTATTCAGGGTCGGGATTGTTTATTAATTTTTAATGCGGAACAAATTTTTTAATACTCTTAAATATTATATTCTTAAAGTTTAACCAAATTTCTTTCACGGAGCTTTCCGTACCGGTCCATCTCGCGTAACTTTGACGTAGAAAAGTCTGGAAATCTAGCACATTTGTTTTATTATAAGGATAAACTATTCTTTCCTGTGATCTAGAAATTTGAGAAGTAGCCAAGTGGACTTCTAAGAAAACTGCGCGGTGGTCACTTACACCGTCTGCAGTGTCGCAAGATATAAGCTTATCCTCCGGTCGAACGAGGAAAACGTCGAGAACAGCCTCCCCTCTGGTCGGTTGCTTCACTACCTGACAGTAGCCATAATCCCAAACTAGATTGTTTACTAATGATTGCACATTGCTTCACTACCTGACCCAATCAACACGCGGTAAGTTAAGATCCCCTTCCAATAATGCTGTTTCGTATATTTGAATTCAGACTAATTTTTTAACTAATTTTCTATCACTCCCATTTCGTCACTTGGAGCTCTATATATTCCTGTTATTTCTAGAGTTTTCCCTGAATAACCTTCAACAGGTATTTATTCGTGAACATCATCTACCGAGCTTACAGAACACGATAAACTGTTTTTCACACAAATAAAAACTCCATCCCCACGATCCCATCTGAAAACCGAAAAATCTGCACGAAATATTTTTGCATCTTTCACGTCCTCCGATAGCGATTACTCCGTACCAATAATAATATCTGGTTCATAAATATCATCAAAATTGAGAAACTTGAATTTTTTGTTGTATATATTTCTAGAATTCACCCTTGCTAACCGGTCGACGAATTCCGTTTTCTCCTTAACCGCCGTCGCAGTCTCCCCCTCCACCATCACCGCCGCCATTGCTTCCCCCGGTGACACCTCCGACTCCTCCATCGCCGTCCTCCGCATCCACGATGTCTTGCGTCGCCCCGCCGTCGTCAGTCCGTCCCTCACTACCATCGCCGCCAACACCATTTCCCTCGCCACCGTCATTTCTCACGTTCTCTTCATTTTCAACCACTCTGCTATCTCAAACCAGTGGATTGGTTGAGAACATCTTCGCACTCGATAGACGGGTGAACAGCTTGCCAAGATTTGACGCTCCACGCCGATTTAAGTGAAGCCCGTCTCTACCAAAATGCATTTCATCGACCCAGCTGTTGGCGTCCACGAAAGTCACGTTGTGTGCATTACATACCAATTCAAATCGATCATTGATGGCCCCGATTTTCCTCCACGACCCATCTTTACGGCGCAACACACCACTCGACGTAATGTTGGCACGAGGGAACTTCTTTTTTGCGGCAGAAACCAGATCATACACCTCTCCCATCATGTGATCGATATTACGTGATCTTTTGATATCGTTAGTTCCTACATGCAAAATTACTGAATCCGGACTGCCAAAATCCCTATTCTCCATAACCCGCCGAAGTTGCTCCGTCCGGATACTAGGATAGCACTCAACATTCATTGTGTTTTCATCCTTCCTCACGTGATGAACGATTGAGTCACCTAACACAAGACTTGCAGTTTTCTGACTTCCTTCTTCCACGACAGGATCTTCCATACAGCGCTGTCCTGTAGTATTGCGTTCCAGTTCGCACATGCTGGCACGAAGGTCCTGTATGACTTTGTTTGCGACTCTTAATTCAGTCTCCAATCGATGGACTCGTTCTACACAACATCTCCCGCAGATAAAAACACTATTCACGAGAGTAGAACAGGACATTCCACCGCTACGCGTGGAACCAGCGTCCACAGGATTCGCATTCCATACCACAACGCAATATTTTATTGCATCCACTACAGAGCACCCGAGACTCCTCGCAAGTGGGATTCTCACTTCCAGGTCCTGGATTTGATTCAACATCGCCAATTAGTAATAAAACAGCTATAGTCACTGCACATAACGATGCGGCTCCCATGGCAACACCGTGGCTACCGCCGATGACACAAGTCGAAGCCGCGCGGACGCAGGTAAAGCGGCCCGCCCAAAAACCCACTCGGACGCGGTAATCCCCCAGCAAACAACCCTAAGACGTCCGTACCCCTTGACGACCTGACTGCGACTGGGCCACACAGCTAACCGATTTACTTTTATCTTAGGGGTGTGTTGAAATGGTAAATCTGCCTGTCTCAGGACTCTTGATCGGAATTGATGGGATGGTCCCTTGCTTGCTTCTGGAGAGTAGTTAGATTATTTTAATCCACGGGATTGTACTCCTTATTGACACTAATTTTTTTATTATTGTTGATGTATTCTCTTAAATAAAATTTGGAGTTCATCGCTTTTGATCACTTAGTGAAGTTTCATAGTTTGATCTTTGATATACATTTTATTCATATCTTATAACATGACCGGATGCCTTTTGATACCTTTGTAGTTTTTTTGTTGCCGAATAAATTTTCTAGAATGTTTTCATTTTCGTTTAATACTTTATTTAAATACTATTAAGAGAAATATCGAGAAGAACCTAACAATTATAAGGATATTTTTTGTACGATATACTTGTAGCAAAAATATTTATCGTAAACCATTAAATGTAATCTCCACTCAAACACAAATACCACCTTTGCTGGCGTCCCTCAGGTATCTGATCATCCTACTCCCAATTTTAATATTACACTTCACGCTGATATTGTTGCTATTTATGCGTCTTACAATGAGATTCTAATAGCGCAAAAAATATTGAATCATATCTTCACTCTCTTTCAAGATGGTTTCAAAAATGTCGCCTACAAATTAACCTCAAGAAAACCCAAACCAAAATTTTTACCTTGAGAAAAACCTACCACCACTAGCAATAGACTGTTCTCAACTCCCTTGGATGAATAACCACTCCTACCAAATATCTTGGTGTATTAATAGATGAAAGGCTTATTTGGGAGGCCCATATTGAACCTGTCGTTCAAAAATCACCAGCAAAAGCATTAAAAGTATACCCTCTCATTTATACAGCATCCAAAATGCAATTAGAATTTAAATTACTACTTTACACGAGCAATATAAGACTCACACTTACATATGCATGCACAGATTTGATAAACACTGCCACCAGCAATGTTGGATTTTGTGCACTCCACCGATTTTGTATTAATTGTTGTTTGTAAAGCGCAAGCAGTTGAGAACCAAAGATTTAGGGTTAGGTGGGTTGTGCTCAGATCCTTCTTTTATGGCATTGGAAGCCAGAGACATTTGAAGCCCCAATGGAAGCCAGAGGCCTGACCTTCAATCCTTATGAAGTCTGGGCGTGGTAACTACCGAGATGTTCATTACCGAATTTTTGGATTAAATTATTTCACTTATCCCAACATTAATTTATGCTTAGTTAATTTCATGTTATGTCAACTAATTTGTGGCCGAAAATGCAATGATCTGCGTACAATAACAATAAGCTAACTTCCTCTACGGAAACAAGCAAGGTACCATCCCATCAATTCCATACTATGTCAATGACGATATATAAAGAAATACCTCGGTTTTCTTTCCCTTCGCCGATATTTTCCACAAATTGTTTTAGTTTTTGTTGTTTACCTCGGATTTTGTGGGCGTGCCCATGTAACCTTGTTTCTAACTTTGTACAAAAGTTTGCGAATTTGATTAGTAATTATATATTGCTGCATTCTATGCAAAAATTTTAGGTGACATAAACAGACTTTTAGGGGAGTTTTCTTGTACTACTGACTTTGATGCTTTCCTAGTACCAAAAGGTAGGTGACCTTGATAGAGAGATTTTCTAGCTTGTTCGTTACGTTGATAACGCTAACCGCGTAACCCAATGGAAAGAACAAGTCGACTTGGATAATTCTTAAAATTGTAAACCCAGACAAACTACATCTATGTAAACGTACACAAGCAAACTGAACTGCGTGTACACCAGCACGTGCTCATACGGGACACACAACCAACATATCTCTCGGATAGCCTTTCAGATATCAACATAACCTCAAATCCAGACCAGAATCCAACATGATCTCTTTCAGTAGCATACCACCAGCACATTCTTAAGAGGCGTTGTAACATACTACGCTCGGAGCGGTAGTGTACCACTAACTTCTGAGCATTCACAGAAGTAACTAGCATGTGGATACCGATACGATAGCTTGCAGATGAGCTATGCAAAAGCTCCCTATCGCTTTGATACGGTACTTTTCCTTATGGAGGGAGATCTTTAAATGTATAATTATTGTTTACTTTACGTATCAAATCATCAGAGTTCGCGTAAAATAAAAATAAATCAGAAAACCATATCCCCCGTAGGTCTACTGAAGAAAGAATTTTGTGGAGGGGGTTTGCCGCTCTCATCTTATTGCCTTTACTGCGACCTACTCTGGAAACAAGCTTTTATGTGCGCTGCTTCAAAGGATAGCTTTTGAAACACAAAAATACAGAACTAGCTTCCTAGGCAATGTACTCTTATTGTAATAGAAACACTAAAAGAACAATAAGTGATAAATAAAATAATAAACGATAAAAGATATAACTTCCCGTTTTATATCAATATAACTTTCTTGTATTCTNCTTATTGTAATAGAAACACTAAAAGAACAATAAGTGATAAATAAAATAATAAACGATAAAAGATATAACTTCCCGTTTTATATCAATAAACTTTCTTGTATTCAATTTCATACAAATTTGTTGATATTATAACGTAGCTAACTATTTTTATTCTTATCTCCGGAATGTGCTGAAATTTTAAATCCGCCTCTACCTTAGGGTCCTTGATTGAAATTGATGGGAGGGCCTCTCGCTTGCTCCCGGTGAGTGAATGAGTATATAGTCCTCTATGTGATCATACACAGTTTGTAACTGCTTTTTTGACTCTAAAATTATTATTATTATTTTGCGCTTGTTTTTTTCTGTTTGAATAGGTAATTGGGGCAGGCTTATACGGCAAGCCGGAAGTAAAATTTTGTCTTAGCCGAGGTTAAGAAATTTCCTTGTTAGGTGGTATATTTGTAAAATGACGGATTTCTGCATTTCTGGCAGTACATTTTTGGTCAATGGCAATTTTGCAAGATGCCCTCTCAGTGTTTTGCAAATGTAAATTCATTGCTGAATTTATGAGGGGAATAACTAGTACTTCATTTTGTTTCCAAATCTTTTGAATTTCTGCCTTAAGTGCCTTACATTTTTGAATTTTTGTTTGTTCTGTATTTTAAATTGTTAGTGGAAGGAGCAGTTACATCAATAATGAAAGTTTTTCTTTTAGATTTGTCGATTATTATTATTATTATTATTTTTAAAGGATAGTTGTCATTTTTTGGGGAGTACAACATTATTCCAGGTTCCAACCAGCTTTCTTAGGAACAAGTCGTCCATTGTGGATCCCCACAACACTTTGCGCAGGACATGTGCTGTACCTCGCAGGGCAATTTCTTGTAGTTCCCGATCTTTAATCTTACATAGGAGTTTTTCAAGTTCTTTTTCCAACCCTGCCAAGACAGAACCTAGCCCACGTATGATGGGGATAACTTCTGTCTTCCCACATTCGACTCACTTCTAAAGTCAAGCTCTTATACTCAGCTGTTTCTCAACCACTTTTGAGACACGATTTTCATGACATGCTATACTAACATTAATAATTTTACATGTCCTTTCCCTGATGATATCCGGTTTGTTGGCATTAACCGTTCTATCTGTACGAACTTGCTGGTCATATAGTATATTATTTTCTACGTTGCTTGGGCAGTGTATTCATACCATTTCTTGCGTAAGTCGGGAACACCTACGGACTTACATATGTGCCAATGCACATAGGAGCAAACTTTATTGTGTCTTTGCAGGTATTCACTTTTAACCAAAATATGGGCAGCGAGAGACTATATGATCGATTGTTTCTGTTTTGTCTAGACATATCTTGTATGATCTTCAGAATTATTATTATATATATTATTATTTAGTATCACTCCTCAGCACGGGACCGAGATAAACGCTGCTGTGGTGACGAGTGACGACGGCACCCGCTCGTGTGACTTCCGCGCGAGGGGCGACGTCCATGTGACCGGGGGCACCCTCTCCCCCCCCCACCCTCACGGACGCGGTGGAGTGTCGCAGAGTGCTCTCCCGTCGCAGCATCAGTTGCCTCGCGAGCCCTGGAGCGCGCGATGGCCGGTCGAGAGAAGAACAAAGTACTGGTGATGCAGCGACCGCTGCTGGTGATCCTGGTGCTGGTGGCATGGTGCTCGACCACCACGACAGCTTCTGGTGAGTGCTTGTTTTCAGTCTTCTTTCAATGGTGTGGTTCAGGGTTAGCGTGTTCGAACTGAGCGGGAAATCGTGGGTTCGATCTCCCGAACGTTTTTTGCTGGGGTATCCCTCTGCGACCTATAGGTTAGGTGGTCTGCATGGTAACAAGCCAGGAAGGTTTTTTTATCACCTTACTAGAGTCGTTAAGAAACTTGAAATAAAAAAATTGATGTATAAAATTGACTTATTCAAAATTTTAACAGCTTTAGAATTCAAGACTAAAGAACTATTATTGTACAAAATAAATGGTCAGAAATTAATAACTGAACCTTTTTTCTCAATATTCAACCCACCATGTTTTAAAATTACGCGATATACAAATGAGTGTAATACCTCTGAGAACACCATTTGGTAGGCTGAGGTATTAAACATAATGGAAATAATATTAGGCCCAAAAAATATTGCTCCAAAAGTAAGGCATAAAATAAAGGAATTGCTGATAGTAAGATTCGTATTAGGTTGGGGAGAGTTGAAGTAGATGAAGGTTACCCTGGATGAAAATCGCAACCAGATCAAACTGGATCAAACCTGAGTTCATCCACTCTGAAGCAAGTGCGAAGTCGCTACGACCATTTTCTTTGTCTTCGTGAATGTGATATACAGAGATGCGCAACAGGGGTGGATCCACGATTTGATTTTGGGAGGCTCCCATAAAGAAAAATACCAGTGTGTGCGGGTCCCTCCACCAGAAATTTTTTAAATAAACTTCTTGAAACTGCAATTTAAAAATTATTGACATAAAATGCTGTTTTCATATATAACCATTTACCGAAAAATATTACGTTTTTGAAATAATTCGTGTTTTTAGCCAAATTTTTATTTCGGGCGTTCTTGCTTTCGAATCAAGGGTCAAAATGTAATCAATGTTTTTTCCTATTTTTCATGAATCGAATAATGTTGTTATTACACACTTTATAATAACATCAACAAAACATTTCTATCATTAATTTATTGGACTCATAAAATTTCATTACTTCAATAACAAATTATTTATTTTCTTATATTTATGATTTTCACATTTTCGGTTGTCTTTCTATTTTAAATTTTATGTAGGTAATTTTCGATTGCTGGAGTACGAGTGTGCTAGAATCAGTGAAATATCGCAAGTACATGCTCATGTTCCCATGTTGAGGTGGAAATCTACAGAAGCAAACTATTGCACATGTTTGACCTATGAAGTCGTCTTTTAACGCAGATTTTATTGGTTCGTTTTTTTGCTTTAAATGGGCATATTGAATATTTGTCAAAGTATAAAAAAAGCTTCATTTTATTATTACTATTTCATATTTTTGCAGGGGGCACGTGCATCCTGTGCCCCCTTCTCCCCACCGCTTCTGGTGTGCAGATCGATCCTTCTTCCAGAGAAAGTGGAATGTGTTCATGGTGAATCTTGCGTTTCGAATACAATATTGTGTCATTACAGTGATGATATCCCAACTTTACAAGAACCAGTTCTCTAAAAGCAGAAGTTATTTAACAAGCTATTCTCTTAATTTTTTTATGAACATGGAAGCACATTTCTTTTTGGTTTCGTACCTTAAAGTTTCAAAAATATTTTTCTAATACCTATTTGACTTAAACAAAAAATATACATTTGTTTCGAAGAGCTATTTATGTAGGTGTTGGTTGGTGTTAGGTACTTCTGTGGATGAAAATTTACCGACGACTTCTTCTGTACAAATTTTTTTTTATGAGTACTCCCTTATGGTTATAACAGCTTATGACTGTCCATGTATCACAATTCACCTTATCACAAATTAATGTTGGGGGATCTTTTGAGTCGCTCGACTCTTCATTAAGAGGTGAGATAGTAGGTTTTCACACACATAAAGATACCTAGCACCTGCAATAGTGGACATATTTATCGTACCCAGAGCATTCACTCATTTCATATATTCCTCTTTTATTCGACAAGTAGCTTTCTTTTATTTAAGTTTTGTGACTGTTTTAGTTGTTGATGTCGGTTTACTTTTCGATAGTCATGCTGACTTTCATCTTTCTCGGGAATTGTTTGGACCGTTTGAGCACTTTCACCGCGTTATCTTTTTACATTCAACAAAATAAAGAGAAATAATCTTGAATTATTATACCTTAATTAGGCAATATTTCTTTAATTTTATTTTCAAATCGCGTTTGCCTTTGTTCCTCTTCCATTTCTTATTTTGTTTACTTTAGGTTAGCATCGTAATTGTGCGAAAATAAAATTCATTGTTAACGAACTTTTTTTTCTTTCCATTTTCGATAGTTTACAATACCCAAAGAATATACAATTTCGGGTATAGGTAATTCCAGACGAACTCGACATGCAATGGACCCATTTTGAGTCAAAAAACTTGTCATTTTTTGATTCCTCGTACAAGCATTAGTCTAAATTCACAGTTCTTCAGCTTTTTTCGTGTATTATATTGATTTGAGCCATAAAAACTGATTCTATTGATTTGAAATATTTTCAACTATAAGCTTTTGATTGTTTTCTTTCACAAAAAGGTTTTCATTGAAAATATAAGTGTTGCACATGATTCTTATTGAAAATTTGATGTAGAAATTGAAAATGTCAAAAACTAAAAAACATCAGTTTCGATACACGAAAAACGCTATTTTTAATGTTTCTTGTACTTTTTTTTTTTTAAATTTAGACACGAGTATACAAATATTTTTTATTCTTTTTTGGTCAAATCTATTTTTAAGTAGTTGATCTTTGAGTATTTCAACAATTTTTTCTGGGAATCAATATTCAAAAGCTCCTAGGCGATTAATGTAATGATGACTCAATTTATGGTTATATTGTTTTTAATCGACGTGTAATGTCATTTTTTGCTTTTTATCGTTGTGTTTGACAAATTTGAAAAGATCTTTGTATATCATTTTCTGTACTTTCGATTTTGAATGTATGAATAATGTGCCATATACCACGTGAAATCTGTTTACAGCCAATTTTATCTTTTTTTCTGTTCATGCAAAATTGATTTTTAGCAGTTTATCTTTAAGTCGCTTAACAATTTTTAGGGGGATTTTACTTTTGAAAGGTAAATAATTTTTCGTAAGTAGTTTATAGATTGTAAATCTATGATTTTTAATTTTTCCTTTTTTCAGCAAAATGGTTTTGATTGAAAAAAGTGTATGTACGTGGTTATGAATGGAAATTTTTCGTAGTATCTAAAAATTTTGTCAAAAATAAAAAAAAATATGCCTTTAATACACGAAAAACGCAAATTTTACTTTGAATGGCTTTTTACACGTTTTTGTCATTACGACTTGATAATGAAAGGTTGACTCTGAGAATAATAAAAATATAATTTTACATAAGAATAATAAATATGAAAGAATTCTTTTTATTAATGAGATTGAATGTTAAACAATATTGAGGATCCGTGCTTGTTTTTTTACATTGAATTACGTGGTCGTTCAATGGGACGAATTCATGGAAATTGTGGGGACCAGGAATCGTGGATACCTTATTAGTTTTCATTTGAAGAAGAGCGTCTACTTCCTCTTTCCAAACGATTTCGCAATTTATACTTGGGATGTGTTGTTTGCAAAGCTCCAGCAATTTTTCGACATTTAGAATTTGGTTCTCGAATAGTCATCACAAACTTTTGTTAGTTGCTTATCTTTTAATTGTTCCCCCTATTCTGTCACGTGGTGACTTGAAGTGTGACGTTGAAAAAAAGACCAGGTGGCGCTGAGTTTATTTTTCGTGAAGTGTTCACACAGATAAGAAATTGTTGCAGTTTTCGTATTGTCCCGAACATCCATCTCTGAAATAATGTACGCGTCGAACATAAAAGTATTTTTTTGATGAAGTCAATTATTCAGCCTTGGAAAATATGTATAATCGGAGTATCGTCCTTCAAGTCATCGGATAGATAACATAAACTTTCATGTTCCAGTTTATTCTCTTATTTGTAGTAAATCACGACTGGATGAACAGTGCAACTGTTTTTGTCCAATATTAGCTTTGTGCGCGTTGAAACTGTAATTTTCGCTGAAGACCATTAAAGCTAAACAAGTATCACTTTGCATTCATTCTTTGAGTTTCTGAATGTGCTCAAATTGTTCTCTGGTATTGAAAGCATGGGAACACAGAACTCAAATGGTCGAAGAACTCAAATGTTGGTAAACTACGTGAAATTAGTTCGGTCCTATCAGTGCTGACCCACTGTTTGAATTCAATCATGTCATCTTCATCTTCACTGTCTTCTTCTCTTACTCCTTCACTATCAGCTTCTTTATCAAACATGCCCCTCAGAACTTAGTGAATTTTATCTTTTGCAGGGCGTGTTGCTCACTCGCATACCGTTATCCCCAAGTACTCTCGTATTTTCTTCTGGTACAAGTGTCAGTAGCTGGAGTTTTATAGCTACGAGATGTAATAGTAACTTTGATTCTTTCCATAATAATATCATAATGTGATGTATTTTCTTTTATGGTGTCTGATGAAGGACAGTCAAAATGTCAAAAGCAAAAAAAGACATTACACATGAATTAAAAACAATATAACTATGAAAATTGAGTCATCACCAAATTAGTCGCGTAGGAGCTTTTGAATGCTGATTCCCAGAAAAAATTGTTGGAATACTCAATGATCAACTACTTAAAAATAGATTTGGACTAAAAAGGACAAAAAGTATTTGTGTACTCGTGTCGAAATTTTTTAAGAGTAAAAGAAACATTAAAAATAGCGTTTTTCGTGTATCGAAACTAATGTTTTTTAGTTTTTGACATTTTCAATTTCTACATCAAATTTCCAATAAGAATCATGTGCAATACTTATATTTTCATAGAAAACTTTTTTGTGAGAGAAAACAATCGAAAGCTTATAGTTGAACATATTTAGAAACAAGAGAATCAATTTCTATCGCACAAATCAATATAATACACGAAAAAAACTGAAGAACTGTGAATTTAGACTAATGTTTGTATGAGGAATCCAAAAATGACAAGTTTTTTGACTCAAAATGGGCCCATTGCATGTCACGCTGAGTTCGTCTGGAATTACCCCTATGTATTTTCGATTCTCTTGTCATATTTAGAATGAGTATTTTTGTATAAGAGCATGACAGTGACGTTAATTTAGATGAGGAGATAGTAATACAAAATTCTTTCATATATTATTAAGTTAATGAAATGTTTTACTTCGTCTCCCATTGAAATGTTTCTTATGGGCTGTTACATGTTATTAATTTCCTGTAACAACGCTGTCCAACTTATTTTTTGTGTCCAATTTATTTTCCTGTCCATTTTTTAATCCGCCTCTGCCTTAGGAACCTCAATAACTGAAGGGATTGTCCGGAGAGTAAATTAGTTTATTGTCCTCTACGTGGTCATACGCAGTTTCTAACTGCTTTTTTGACAATAAATTTATTATTATTATTATTAGCCCATTTTCTATGTACTTTCGATCGACCGGGCAGTACGGGTTTGGCAAAATGTTGCACGACGAATAAAACCAATGGGTCATATTTATTCATTTGTAACGCGATATTTTGATTCTATTTAACTAATTTATATTTTTTCAAGCTGGAAAAATTAAATAGTATATTTATTTATTTATTTATTTATAAGAAGTACGTTTCCTATTTAGTATTATGATAATAAAATTTCGTATTGTAATGTGTGACGAGGTAATTCCGAACACGAATCTTCTATTATCTCTCATCGGACAAGTCACTTAAAAATATTAATTTTGACCACAAAGTTTTGTAACTCAGTACAACTCCAATTATCTGAACTATCCGGATCGATGGTTGAAAAAAATATGTTTGATTGTTCTTATTGTATAACTATAGATATATTATGTCATTAAATTATTTATTTGAACAGCTGATTGTGAGTTAGTTTTGTGTTTTGTCCCACAATATGAGTCTTAATTATTAGTTATTTCCACAACATTATGAGTCTCAACTATCTTAGTCGATTTGCCTAAAAACTTAACCTTCATTAGACGAAACTCAATTATTCGAATATTTGATTATCTGAACTGGGTTCGGTCCCTATTAATTTGTGTAATTGGAGTCAGAACGTTTAGATATATATGTAGCCCTATGAATATTATTAAATAAATAGTTAAAAACTTACGACATTTAAAAATAATAGGAATAATTTGATAACGGAAGGGAAAGATAAGAAAGATCACTTGAATACTAACAATGTAGTACAAAATAAAATGTAAAGATTGTAATGCTAGCTATGTTGGTCAAACAAAGAGAGGGTTACGAACTAGAATCCAGATACACAAAAGAAATATAAAATCAGTAGAACAAAGTGTAGTTACCTCACATTGCATTAATAATGATCACTTGATGGATTGGGAAAATACATTAATTTTGGACAAATAAGTTAATTATTACAAACGTTGTACATCAGAAATGATATTTATAAAAACTACACACGGGAGTTTAAATTTACGCACAGACACTGAAAAGTTATCTGGTTTATACAATACAATATTATAACATTTTTGTGTTTCTGCTTTTCGGTAAACATATTTTGTGTTTATATTTCTGTTTATATCATGTTCATTTTTTCCTATTATTATGTTTATTGTCATAATTTGTTATTACTTGATCACCTGACGACGGCGTAAATCCACATCGAAACGTGAGTTCTGAACGTAAAATTAAAATATTATTCGTCCAAGAAACCGTCGTTTTTAACTATTTATTTAATAAGATTACATAATGGATGTTAATAGTCCTATAAATAGAATATTCGTGATCTATTTCGCATTGAGTTTATACGCCACAAAGCACGAGGCCTACACGATTATCCTTGAAAAGTTATCATGCATATATGTTGAAATGTTTCTGAAGAATCGAACAAAGTAATCACTTTCAGAGATGAGGAAACATTGTATGATGATAATATATGTAATTTGAATGTTTTGCGAGACGAATAACGTTCTTTTATTGAACCGATACATTTGCTGGTTGAAAATCAAGAACCACGTACGTTATTTGAAGTGTATCATGACTACGTACAGAACAACATATGCCTAATATAAGAATAAATACCCCCACCTCCAATTTCTCTTCGTTTTGTCGACCTATTCTACTGTTCAAAATTTACAGGTTTGAAACAAATATGTTATTAGTTTTTTTAACATTATTTCTAGAGTGTTTGGATGTCCAATTATTTATCATTAATGCTTCTCAAAATATCTTGTCACAACAAAGAATTCTAAAGGTATGTTTACTTAAGGTATTATAACTGAAGTCAAGTTGTCAACTATTCACGAAACTTGGAATTATTCTCTTAAGGAATTGTTATTAAATAATAATTCACTCTAAAACAGTATTTTCCACAGTTTTTGGTGAATTATTGTAAATGTCTCGTAAGAAATGAAAATCATAAAGTCATTGCGTTTGTATTTCCATTTGGTATTCTTATAGTAGGTGTTTTTCGCTATGGTAAGCCGATATATGTGTTAGGACATAAAAAATAATCCCTAGAAAGTTTCTCCAAATAAACCCATAGTAATTTAAAGGCAAATCATTCAAAATTTTGCGCCGTAATAGTATAAAAATTTATCGCCACTGGGTAGAGAATGGTTCAAAGTATCATTTAAAACATTTTGAATGGTTCAAAGTATCATTTAAAACATTTTGAAGGGTACTTAAGCCTAGTCGCTCTGACGCACATAATACCGTTTTACTTTTCTTTTTTTTTAACTTTCAAACAAAGGGTACTTCACATAAAGGTCAAAGTAATCTTTTGAATGTTTCTCAAAAACGGCTCCAACGGATTGGCTTAAATTTTCTTTTAAGTATAATTAGCATTACACCCGCATTAGCGGTATTTCGCTTGAAAGTTTGGTTTAGACGCAGTAAAATAATTTATGTCTGCTACATCTACACATTAGTTTACTGTTTCAAAAAGTTTGAATAATATTTAGCAGTGTAAATGGACAAAGCAGACGCAGATTACACCTTTGTGAACTGAAATGAAAGATATGATAATGATAAAATACATAGGAGGACAGCAAACGCACTGCAGATACGAAAATACATCAATTTTTGTCTACAACGAAATTACATTTACGTAACACTTTTACGATATTTATCAGACTGATATGTCGCTATATCTTTTGAAATAATATTTTGAATATTTATTTTACTTTCAAATTTCAAATAAAAGACTGTAATAAGTTCATCTAGCAACTTTGAGCATGAGTAAAGCACTGGAAGACAACCAAAATATAGAAGACCACGCCAGAAACGACCCTTTCACTGTGGAATTCTTTCTCACTCTATGCTGCAGACGGAGAAACGTTCATAAGAAATTATGTGCAATGGTTTTGCACCACTAGTTTCATAATTTATTCCTTATCATATGCGTATACTTCCTGTAATTGTAATTATGTATCTCTGTACTTGATCGACTTAAATCGTCACTTTTCGTTAATTCACTGGATGGAATATGTCTCTGGAGGGATGATACCCTTTGTTCGCCCATTACTAGACGTTACAAGTATGTAAGTCTATGATATAGCCAAGAAATTACTAATAGTGTTTGTCGTTATTCATGGATGGTCTTACATACGCAAACACAACAACCACTTTTCGTTTCAGAAAGTATATGCAATTAGAAAGCTCGTGTCTCTTGAGTTATTTACATTCTTTCTTATCCTCTGGGAAGTGAAGGACCCAAATGTGGCTTCCGATTTGAGACTCCTGCTCTATTTAGACACGTATCTTTATAAGTGATACCTCGTATCTCAAAAGACGACAATTTTGAGAACAACGAAATTTTGAAAACAACGTAAAAACTACTCACGAAATTAGCATCTATTCGTATTTTAGATACTACCTAAAATACTATCCTCAAATACTAGCATTATACTATTATCTATCTATCTGTTGGGTATTTCACCTTTTATGATCGGAAGAATTTATTTCATTATCACAATGATTTATTCTTGTATTCTTGCGTAATATGTAAAATCTGTCCATTGTCAGACGCCAATGTTTTTCAGAAAACCATTGGAAAGGGTTAGCCTTCCTTAAATTTGTTATATTCCATTGATATGTTTTCGTCACAGGTTTCATGAGACTGTGATTCATGTAACTCTGATGTTCAGATCACTGTGACGTCACAGGTTTTAGCACATGTCGAAAAAAGTCAACTCTTAAATATCATTACGAAACAAAAGAGATCGTCACCAATGAGGTCATTCACATATAAGTCCCACAATTATTCTACATTTTATCCTCCTTGAAACACTTCGTCACAATATCTTGACCCCTCCTCTTCAATACGACGTAAATTTTTTAAGAATTATGGGGAAGAGTTTATATATAACAGCTTTTTTTACATTAATCAGCAAAAATATGTTTATTCCATGAATGATCATGTTTTTAAACCTGGCAAACATCTCCCTAAAACATCACCTGGCAGACACAAAAATCACATTTTTTGATTTGCAACCACACCTGACTGCCAAGGACTTTACCCAGCACGGTTTACACCTGAGACCGTCTGGGACAAAGCACTTCGGTTCTCTCCTAGCTTCACATCTGACCTCACATCATGCACCTGCTCCATTACCTCCTCCTGCACGTACCTCATCTCCTCCTCCACCTCCCTCTACTTCTACCTCATCTCCACCTCCCTCTGCTCCTACCTCATCACCATTTCCTCTTCCTATCTCCACACCCATTTCTTCTCCTGTCCCCGTTCTTTCACCTACTGCTTCCTCATCTCCCACGTCAACATCCATTCCTACTGTCGCCCCCATACACCGTTACAACTTGCGCTCAGGAGTACGATGTGGTACTCGAAGGTGACAATCGCGTTCAGGTGCTGTGTGCGAGCTTCATCCGGAACTAGAAGCTGTACCAATTTCAAATTCCTCTCCACAATCTAACGTCGATTCCATTTCTCGTGAGTCACAAACTCTTTGCGAAAATAAAATAATTATATTTCATCATAATGTCCAATCCCTTTCAAACAAATTGACAGACATTGAAATTCTGGTACACGAAAATCGATTCGATTTGCTATGCCTCACAGAGCATTGGCTTTCAACTAACAACATCAACGATACTGCTATTTCTAATTATTATTTAGCAAGTTCTTACTGTCGGCAAAATTTTAAAGGCAAAAATCCCCACGGAGGTACGTGTATCTACGTTCGTAATGATATTTTATCTTCTCCACTGACAGGCTACGAGAACTTCTGCGTAGATAGTGTGTTCGAAATTTCTGCAGTTGAACTGACCGACACCGGTATTGTTGTTTTGTGTATTTATAGACCTCCTCAATCAGATCTTGACATATTTTTTCGGAACTTCGAAAATGTTTTAGAACATATCGCACATAAATCTACTAAATCTATCGTTATATGTGGTGATTTCAATATCGATTTCTTGAGTACATCCGACTCTGCACATTCACCAGTTAATCGATTCAAGAATCTTATCGACTCCTTCAACCTTATTACTACGATAAATGACCCCACTCGCCTCTCCGGCTCATCTCAAACATTGCTAGATCAAATTATAGTCAACAATGGAATCTCGTATCTCTCTGAAGTGTTTATCGCCGGATACAGTGATCACCTTGCTCAAGTATTGACTATTAATAATACACTAAAACCGCTTAAAATCCTTTACAAATTTACAAGAGAGTTTAATGACATAAATAAATCCATATTCGTAAATTATTTGCGTGAAGAAACATGGAAAGATGTTTACAATTGCCAAAACACCGACGACAAATTCAATGTATTTATCTCAACATTCCTAAAACATTACAACTCTAGTTTTCCCATAAAACGCAAGTTAATTAACACAAAAAAATACAATAGATGGATCACCCTAGGGATAAGAATTTCTTCAAAAAACAAACGCCGTTTATATTATCTTTCAAAACGCTATAACCAGCCACCCGAATTCCATAATTATTTTCGTAAATATAAGACTATTCTCCGAAAAGTAGTCTATGCAGCTAAAGTTATGGAAAACGACAGGCATATACTAAAATCGAACAACCGGATGAAAGCCATGTGGAATATTGTTAACAATTACACGTCAACTTCTGAAAATCGCGAAGAAAATGTTTCTTTACTAAACGATGGCAAGATCGTGTCAAATCCTCAGGACATCGCAAGTTTGTTTAATTCTCACTTCTCAGAAGTTGGTAAAATAACGAACTCAATATATCCAAATCAATGTCCTCCAATTATTACCACCCACATACCCAATTCTATGTTCACTTCCGAAACTAACGCCAGTGAAGTCATGGGAATCATCAGCTCCTTAAAAAACAAATTTTCACGAGGCATAGATGATATACCTGAGTTTATTGTTAAATCTTCGTCCCACGCTATATTAAATCCACTCGTAAATATTTTTAATAGTTCTTTATCGGAAGGGGTGTTTCCCAATATATTTAAGAGAGCTAAAGTGAAACCTTTACACAAGAAAGGAAACAAACTTAATATTGGAAATTACCGACCAATATCTCTACTACCCACTTTCTCAAAAATCCTAGAAAAATTATTCTATAAGCGTCTTCTAGATTTTTTATCAAAAAAATAACATTCTCTCTGTTGATCAACACGGTTTTAGGAAATCCTTTTATACTACAAGCGCCATATTTTCCTTCTTAAACGATGTTACCACATCTCTTGACCGTGGAGAAAATCGTCAGGGTGTTTTTCTTGACTTATCCAAAGCATTCGATGTCATCGATCACGGAATTCTCCTTACCAAATTGCATTCTTTAGGCATTCGTGGACTTCCACATCAATGGCTAACTTCTTATTTAAAAGATAGATATCAACAAGTAGAAATATCCTATACTAAAAATAAAATACTTGAGCGTTGTCTTTCAGAAACAAAGCCACTTACTTGCGGAGTACCCCAAGGATCAATTCTCGGCCCTATACTCTTTTTATTGTATGTGAACGACATGTCATCATCCACATCAGATTGCAAAATGGTTCTTTTTGCTGATGACACTAATTTACTATGTAAACACGCCAATGCTCAAAAAGTTTTGTCTAACCTTTCGACTTGGTTCCATGCAAATCGTCTCATTGTAAACACTGACAAAACAGTGTCTATGTCATTTCACAATAGTATCACAAAATCTTTACCCCAGGTTTCTCTTTCTTTAAACGGAACACAATTAAAAACTGTTACAAATACAAAATTCTTAGGTCTCCATATTCAAGACAACCTCAAATGGAATTGTCACATTGACAATCTTAATTCCCAATTAAGCAAATTGTGTTACGCATTCCGAATCTTAGTTAACGCAGTTAGTCCACGTATTTCCCGTTGCGTATATTTTGCAAACGTTTACTCCCATTTACGTTACGGCATTACCTTCTGGGGTAATTCCGGTCAGAGTATTCAAACTTTCAGAATTCAGAAGAGGATAGTTCGGATAATTTGTAAATCTCACCCCCGAAACTCTTGTAAACCTTTATTCAAGGAATTAAATATCTTAACACTTCCCTGCATTTATATTTATGAAACTCTCGTGTTTGTTAAGACCGAATTACTGAAGTGCCATCCTTGCCTCATACGANAGGACCATATCATTCGGGAATCGTTCTATATAATTCCCTGCCCAAGAATATAAAAGACATTATGAAATTAAATCTGTTCAAATCAGCGGTTAAAACTACCTTCTGCACCAGTGCTTCTACAATGTAAAAGAATTTATTAGGGCCCTTGATCGGAATTGATGGGATGGTCCCTTGCTTGCTTCCGGAGAGTAAATTAGTTTTTTTTCCTCTACGTGGTCATACGCTGTTTGTACTGTTTTTTGACAATAAATTTATTATTTATTAAACTTCAAATTACATTTCGTCACAATTTTCGTACCCCCTCCTCCCCTCACCATTTCGTTTTGCAACATGTGAATGACCCCAACGATGTTATGAATAAATAGTACTTTCTAATCGAATAATTGACCTTTTTATATCGCAAAAGCCTGCAGTTATAAAAAATATCAACGCAATGGATGTTAATTACTACCTTCTACTTTATTAAAATCAAGTGAAGCAGTTGCTTTTAAACGGTTAATTTTTTAAAGCTATTTAGATTCCTTTGTTGTTTACTGCCAATCTTTTCAATCAAATCAGTTCCTTTCCTGTGGATGGACAGTAATTTTTATTCGTTCCGTGCAAAATATGTTTATAAAATATTGTTGTTTATAAATTAATTTCCAAGAAATAAAATCTTGTGTTACAATCATTCGACCTATTTTGTGTAATTTGCGCGCTGAGGTAGACACTAATAATATTGTACCTATTTGCTGGTTGTCCCTAAAGCTTTATTATTTCAGTTGCTCAAATTCCAACATTTTAAGCTGTGTAATTGAATTTGCTTAAGTGACTCACCCAGTGTCCTGGGTGTTTCGATTGATGCCTCTTGGCCATTTCCCACATTATCACGAAGTGTAAATAGAAAATCAAGTATAATATAAATTTAATTGTTATAAATTGTATTAATACGGGAAATCCTAGGACTACCATGCTAGGTTGCCAAATATGTAGACCACGGCTTGTATTATAGAAGGCTATGGTTCTTCGAGACAATGTTCTTCACAGCCTGTATATAATTTTGCTTCTACGATTCGGTCACGTAGATTTTACGTTCTGTGGATTATCCACCTCATGTCACACAATTTAACTCTGGCGGACACATTAGTAAGTTTCATAGTGAACAGTTAACCTAGTGAAGATTCACATCTACTGATTAGCAGCCAATTTTAATAGCTTTTCTGCTCTTTTAATTAATCAATATTAACTATACTTTGCTTATTTTTGGTGCAGTAACCCTGAAGAAGCGTCCTATGCAATTTCAAATAACTTCATCAATTACTTTTTCCGATTTCCATACCACAGACATTCCATAAAACTAACCTGGCTTACACCGGTTTGAACTCTGATCATGTAAGAATTTAAAAGTCGAACAGACTTTTTTTTTTAATTACTGCACCAAAAAATATTCTTAATCTAACATCGAGGTCGCAATCTTTATTTTCGATTAGAACTCTCAAATGAAATTACGCTGTTATCCCTAAGGTATTTTAATCTTTCAATCATTAATAAAGGATCTTAAATTCAATTATTTCTGTTTCAATTTAAAAGAAGTTCATTTATACTACTATCACCCCAATCAAATAAAATTATTAAACAAATACACTAAAATTTTCATATAATAATAATATAAAAATCTATAGGGTCTTCTCGTCCCTTTTAAAACTTTAAGCTATTTAACTTAAAAATAAAATTCAATTATTTATATTAAGACAGTTATTATTTCGTCAGTATAGATAAATTACAAACATTATTTGTTGAACTCTCCCATCTATTCCCTAACCTTGGGGACTCTTACACTCACTTAACTGCTGTTACCCACTAAATGCTTTCAAGAAAAACACGTATATTTTCGTTTCCGGAAGAGAGAGAAACATTGTAATTGTTCAGTTTCATCTGGCACGTTTCACACTCCTTTACCAAATTTGGTGGATATTTACCATATGATAAAGATTTGTATTATCATTCAACTGTATGACGCAATACTTACTGAATTCCAGTCACTTTTCTTGTGTCTGGTTTTGCTCGTAAGTAATCGCTCTTAAACTCCCATCGATGTGTATTGAAAATGGTTGTCATATTCAACTTTTGTGAATCAAATTACGCTCGATAAACAAAGCATAGAAATAAAGAGCGAGAACATAGATTCAGGCTGGCCAACAAAGAATAGCAATGCGTGCTGGGAGAAAACTAGGAAAACGAAGGAAGACAGTTGACTAAATTCTCTCCAAGATCATAATAAGCTAAAAATTATTAAATGATATTTTCATGATCTTTTTTTTTTAAATAATCTAGCTACTTGGTTCCAATGTCCATTATAATTCTTGTTCAGTGTTTTCTTCAAACATATGTATTCTTCGTATGTTCCCGGGTGCTGAAGTCTTTATGTTTACCCCTTTCGAAAATTCAAATTTCTCTCTTTTGTAGTGGCATGATTAAATAAGAAACATAGTACGTTCACAAAGCGGTATGTTGTGGAATATCCCCATTGGAGAAGAGAGCGAGCCGGGACGATGGCTGGGAGGGCGAACGAAGTCCAGGGCAGGGTCACGGCGTCAGAGATTTCATCTTGCGTCAATGACTTTTCTCAAATCGAACAGGCACAGAGGTTGTTCATTCAAGAAACTTCTCTCATAAACTATTGTGAGATCTACTGGCATTTGGGTTGTGTGTATTCTCGTTTCGGTCAACTTTGGACCACGATAACGAGTGCTAGTGAGGCTCAGTTCTGTGCGAGTTTACTTACTAGACACCTCGTGAATATTTTTTGGGGGAACAGCATCTAGATAGAATCTAGCATGCTGTCTGAGTGTTACAACTACGGTTGTTAACCGCAGAGGGTGAACTTTTCATACGTCACAGTTTATTTAAACTGAGACATGGAAATGAAAACTACATATTTTATCTTATCCCACCCGGGGATCGAACCCGGGATGACTTGGTGACGAGCAATCTCGCTGACGGGGCTAGGTATTTGCTTATTTGATCTATTCTTTAAAAAACTATAATAGCAATCGTTCAAGTATTACGTAAACATAAAACCCACTCGTACGTTAGAAAGCGTGAGAATTTGAGCTACTGTATTTATTTAATTTTTTTTAATGATTTTTTTCCTCTCCCTCTTCCCATTAATGGATTACTTCATTAAAGCAGGCTTTGAATCATTAAATTGTCAGGGATAATCCCTGTTATTTAAAGGAAAATGGTAGGACCAGGGTGGTCATGTTATTAAAACGACCAATTCTTTCCCAGTTCAAACATTCCTGTGAGCACGTTAACCACTATCATAATTTAAAACATTATGGAATAAATTAGTTGAAACATGCCTCCTCTGGGTAGTTAAAGACTGTGTGTGACAAAGCAGAGAAAGGACAATTAGCTAGAACCAAACAAAGAAACGTCACGTCATTTCCGATCAAAGTTCCTCTCTTTAAAATTTGTGCATCTTTATCTGGATGGATTTCCGTATTTCTTTAAAAAAATAACTTCAAATCAGTAGAAATATCCGGAAAATAAAACTTGACTGATGTAAATACGTTAATTGGGTTGTGTCCATTTAATTTTTAAATCAAAATGATATATAAAGAGTTAAGATTTGGTTCAAGACACTTGAGTGTGATATATTATAATCTTGAGACTCTGAATCAAGAAACTTCTCCAACATTATTCTTATTTCATGTAGGATAGTTTTGATAACATCTTATGTTTATTATTGCTTTCCAAATCAATCCAGTCATCTACTTGGTTGTGTATCGATATCATAAAACAGATCCACTGCATAGAACACTTAATACAAGCGATGTAACTGTCATACGAAATGCAATATAGAGATGAACTGAGTTTATTTCGTCATTGTATAGTATTATTAATGTATGTACTTTAATTTGCAATACTGCGGCGACTTGTAACAGATTTAGCTCCAATATTGCCCCGAAATCAAAGGAGAATTTTCGTGTTAGCCCTCCTAAATTGTCATATTTTGGTGACCATAATCGTACATTCTGTATTCACGTATTCAATAATTACATTGTATTCACCAAGTTTTTAATAAGTTTTTAAAAAATTAAATAAATAATTAAAAACTTACGATATTTTATGGACTACTAATATTTTTATTTTTTGTGAATAGCTCACTACGTTATTCAGTTTCAGTGCGTAAAAACTATCTGGTTTATGCAATACAATAATATAACATTTTTGTGTTTCTGCTTAAAAAAACATATTTTATGTTTATATTTCTGTTTACATCATGTTCATTTGTTCATTCATTTATTGTTATAATTTATTACTTGATCACCTGATGACGGCTTAAATCCACGTCGAAACGTAGTGAGTTATTCACATAAAATAAAAATATTATTCGTCAATAGAAGATTGTGAGTTTTTAATTATTTATTTAATTAGATTACATAATGGACGTTAATAGTAGTAGAATTTATTTTGAATTTACCAAGCAACGTTCGAGAAATTGTTATCTTTATGCACTTCAAAGCAAGTTGCCTAATATAAACAAGAGATCTGTGTGGAGATACTTTGTTGACTGCTAGCACTCCCTCGTAGCAAACTAGCGAATCTGAACATTTGTTTGAATGATCAGCGGGAACGTTTTTGAGTACATTTAGATGTTATTACAGTTATGGTCTGTTAGAGTAATAAATGCGTAGAGATTGTATTCCATGTCATTCAACATGAGGGTTGCTTCCTTCTAAAAATTCAATCTGCCAACATTTACCGACGTAATAACTTATAAAAAATATATACAGCTTAATTTAAAAAATGATTTTATATCCTTTGTTCCGAACAGTAGGAAACAATCAATCATCTAATTTAATGAGTTATTTGTTTTGAAAATTTAAAAAAGATAAGAAACGTCTTTAAATCGTAAAAGTTCGACGAATAGTTTAGATTTTACGAGAATTTTAATGAAATGGTGCAACCGCGTCATGCCTCGTCAGCGAATATTCGACCGAGGCGGTTCCCGCGAGATGGTGTAGTGTATTCAGTCACGCTTTGCATTAAATCTGTATTAGTACGAATTAAAAACATTAGGATGCTGTACATGTTTTTAAAAATCAGTAAGTTAATGTATTTTGATCTTACGATATAGATAGATTGTATTTTTCCCCGAGTCAAAGAAGATTACTCTAAGAAAAATCCGGAACAATGCCGGGTAATCAGCTAGTATTTATATAATATTATTATACATAGTATGTAAAATCACAAGTACATATAATTATACGTATCTAGTATAATTAAATTATCGTACAGCTGGTATCTCTGATTGGCCCGAGTCCATCTCGTGTTGCTTACCGAGTGGCGCCTGCCCCATCGCATACAATGCTTGTTTGGTCGTCACAAACATCTCGAATGATTGTGAGTAGAGTAGCATGCGCCTTTGTCGTGTCCCGCTCTCCGTTGACAGGAAGAGAATGAATAGTGAACGCAATACAAAGTATTTCCTTGGCTTCAATATCGGGTTATCGTCTCGAGATAAACGTATTTGTGCTTATATCAGTAATAGCAACAAGATGGTCGTTGAGTCTAAAGGACAAATACGTTAAATATTGGAATTAAACGATTTCCTGCTTTATGATAAAGTGGTATTTTTTAATTTATAATTAATTGGTTAGTTTTGTAGGAATGTTATCGCTTCAATGAAAATGGTCACACATACTTAATAGAAGAAGAATAAAAAGATACTTCTATTCTTTCAATGATTGGTAATGATTATCCGGCATTTTTATTGCATTCCTTGCTATGAGGGACTCGTAAAGTTCCTTGAAATAAAGTTCTTGAGAAATGAACTAGGTGGTTCACCGCAGCACGTGAGGTCTCCGTGGCTCTTATAGGACTAAATAATTTATTTTAGCTTCAAGTCTGTACTTCTCTAAAGAAAACATTATATACACAATAAATGAAACTACATAACAAATAATTCCCTTTACAAAAATACAAGATAACAAATAGCACTTAATGCACGTAATTGAGATTAAAAATTTAATGTTTAGGGTAAGGTTTACGTTGACAGTATAATTAACAGAATAGAGTGTAAAATATAAAAACAAAAAAATTCAAAACAATTATTTAAAATTTACATGATCTCATTTCTACTAGTTTGTTTGCCTTATAGAAGTACTTTTTACAGGACCTTTATTTATGTTTGGTCAAAAAGCCTAATTATTAAGGCGATTCCAGCTATTTTCCTTGTGTATTATTATGAGCTAGTTGGCTTCCCATGACTTCACTCGAGTTAGGTTTTGAATTTTGAGCGTGAGTATTTGTTCTTGAATATCCATTGGTATTTATTGATATCCACTGATACCAATTGTTAATAAAATTACATGTAATGAAAAAACAAACGAACAAAGTATTTGAACATAGAAACAGTCTGGCCAACAATATAGCTCAATGCATGTTCATTGAAAACCAAGAAATTTAAGGTAGTATCAACGTGCCAGGCGCTAGTCAAGCGTTCATAACCATTTATGAAACATTCAGTAATGTTATCTATTCCATTTATATCAAAATAATAATTATAACAGAAATTTATTAATTATGGTGTATGAGAAAACCGCGAATCATTCATTATACCGTTGAAATTGAAACAATATATTCGCATAATGGTCCCTAGTTTGACTACAGTTCTCTAGTTTTGCGACCGCTTTGTTCAATAACTTTCTGAATTGTCCGGAAAGCCAAGGCAAGTTTCGTTCTGTTTTTGTTTCAATTTCTGACACGGACAAAAGTGTTTTATATCAATATCAAGAAGAATCACATTATAATTTATTAAAAAATAGTTCCTTCGGATACTCTATACATAAGAACCCACACAACTTGGACAAGGTTTTATTCAAATATAAACCTCAAAATGTCCTATTTTTATTCAACAACTTGATAGATAATGATTTTTTGTTTCGTAAATAATGTTATTTCATAACAGTTGTCAGGTCGTTCATTCTACCCGAAGAAAGATAGTAGGCAATATGATCTCTAAAAATGTAAACGATGCTATTTAATACTATTTTTAATATCTTTTCAAAAATAATCCGACTAATATTTCGAAAAATCATTATATATTTTTTTCAATTTCAATTGGACGCTTTATTTACAACCATTATTATTTATGTACAAATGTGTGGTGATGTTTTTTGCCTGTACGCCTTTCAAATGACCCTTAAGTAGAGCCGTGGGCTGTGCATACAACGCCCTGGTATTCACTCTCATTGAATGAATAGTTGCAGTTTTAATTTTGCCAATCTTTGTTTTTGAACTTAAAATGATTGTAATTTTATTTACTTGTGATTTGTATCGTATTTTTTAGCATCCTTTAGTGTTTCTTTAATATTATTCAATTTAGTTGTAAAATATCTTTTAAGTATACTGCAACTATCGATTTATTGAGCACCGTTGGGAACCACGGGAATCCAACGGTCAGGACACGAATATATACAATTAATATAAACATATTTACAAAAGATACTTAAAGAAGAGATAGATATTATAAAGTAATATATACAATTTTTGCCATAGAAATAAAGATTAAAATAAAATTTAATTATTTACAATACTTAAAAAAACATATAATAGACGTAATGCTTTGGAACGTCTTCTCAACACGTCTCCACCTGAAACAAAAGAAAAAGACGAAGCGGCAGAATCACGGTTCATTTGAATCAGTGGTTTCAGCGCATATTACTCTTTCTCTCATTTCCCTCACATAGCTTAGGAACTGACCCAGAGACTGCACTACAGATACTCTATTGTCCCTCATTATCGCAATGGCTAAATCTACGTTAATGTGATAATTTTGGAATGCACCTACTTGGATAAAAGTTCGTTTTTGATCTGTTTTCGGGTACGTTAGTAAAATGTGAATCCAATTTTCATTTTGTTCCTCGCAAAGTGGGCAAATAGAGTCTCGATCCCCCCTCAGTTTTCTTAATTTCCACCCTCCTACGCGAAACCAACCGTAACCCAATCGTTCTTTTGATTTGAGACAGTCAATGAATGGTTTTCTACCCCATTGTCCAGCTACTAAGGTTTGCACGATAAGTGATCTCTTTTCCAGACTGTTAGTTTCTATTTCACTGCAGTTTAAGTCTTGGAGTTTTGTCTTAATATCTTTTAGATCGTTAATATCTGTTAGATTAGGGAGTCCGAAGCCTTCAAGATAACCGGATGCGAATCGACTACCTTTGAAACTTGAACCATATGAGTTAACAATCTTTCGGATGCGGGGACGCCCGATGTCTCTGACGAAACTTGGCCCCAAAAATCATTATAAACCTTTCCAAGTGTTCACATACATATTAGACGTTTGTTTTCTGGTACTGAAACTTTAACCTTTAAGTCTTTCAAAAATGCTACCTATCAGTTAGTGGTTTCATAACTTATAATTATATTACTCGATGGAGCATAATGTATCTCATTTACAATTTTCTACAAATATTGTTTATTATTTATCAGAAACATTCATTTGTCAGGACTCAAGTGGTCAACTTAAATCCTTTTCAGATAAATGAGTCACGTAGCGTCCATTCTTAAGGTAATTTTAAATGTTATTTCGGAAAAGAAGAGGGGAAGATGAAAGATCAGAATAATAATAATATAATAATAATAACAGACATATAATAATGTTCTAGCGTATAATACTCCGTCCGGACACTCAGAAAGAGGAACATTTGAGTATTAATGTATATGATATTTAGATTTGAAAAAAGAAAATAACAAAGCGATCATTTCAGCTTCACTCATAATTATAAATCTTCTTCAGTGTTTTCTACAACCATAATGTATTATTGGTTAGTTTCCGGATACGGAATGTTTTACGTTTGCTGATATCGACAATTCAAATTTGTCCTTTATATTGTGATACGATGTACAAAAAAATATTCTGTTTTTTTTTTCACGTGCAGTCTTCAATTTCTATTTATCATGTTCGTAGGGGACAGTAAAAACAGGATAGAATATAGCGTGCTCGTCTGATTACATTAAATCGTGCTTCCCCGAACTTGTCCCGTCAACGTAATTGAGTGTGCGAGGGGATCTGTTGTTTTCTATTACCTAACAGTTTTGTTCCTTTTCCCCCTCCCCCCTCCCCGCCCCACCCTCAATCAGGAGTGAAGGTGATTTACTTTGGTTGACGAGCGCGTGGCAGTGTCATTCTGAAAGCTACAGTTACGTACTGCAATTATGACAATAAGACATGAACATATACAGCGGGTTCCAGAACTACGAGGGTAGGCTGAAAAGTAATCCACACATGCTTGTAGAGCGCGAACAAAAACAAATGGCAAGATCGGACATAAAGTACATTAAAGTACAATTCTTAAGTTTCAAAATCATATATTTATTGTTCAACATAGTCTCTGTTAAGTCTAAGATATTTCTCCCAAAATGTAACATTTTTTCATTCCGTCACTGAAACAATCTTTCGAGTTTTCTCGAATCCAGAGCTTGACATCTGCCTTCTCCTCATCGTGTGTGGTGTAAAGACTACCCTTGAGGTCTCTGTTGAGTAGACGAAAGAAATAAAAATGGCAAGGCGCAAGATCGGGGAAATAAGGAGGGTGTGGAATCGGTTCAAACTTCAGGTTTCGCAGAGCATCTCGAGTTGCGCGCGAGGTGCGTGGACGAGCGTTGTCATGTTGCAAGATTATTGGCGCCAGGCTGCCTCTAACACGACAAACTCGACGTCACAGGTATTTTCGAGTCCATATGTACTGAGAAGAATTTACCGTAACCCCTCGTTCGAGAAAATCTGTCACATGAACTGGGTGAGCATCCCAAAACAGTCAAAAGAAGTTTTTTTTTGCGGATGGTTATGTTTTGAACTTTTTCGCCTGAGGAGAAGACGAATGTCGATATTCAGCTATCTATCTTTTCTCTTCCGGGTCGTTATGATGGACCCATGACTCATCCTTCGTCACAATACTCAAACCAATGTAGTCTTCCTCGTCACGGTAGCACCGCAAAAGTTGCTCCAAGCATTCCAATCACCGCTGTTTGTTCTCGTCTGTGATACGGCGTGGTACGCATCGTGCACAGATTGTACGGTATCCCAATTATTCAATAATGAAACTAACACGTTCCTTGTATATTCCAATATGGTTTACGATACGCTTTTGAGTGATTCGTCATTTTGAATCAAACCATCGACGAGTTTGCGATGTTTATCGTCCAAGGCATTGGTCACACGTCCGCTGCGCGTTTCATCAACAATTATGGGTTTTTCCAGGATCGTAACCACGAAATTTTATTACCCATTGATTTACAGTAGACCTATCAACAACATCATTACCACAAACAGCCCACTTTTTCAGCAGTTAAAAATTCGATAACAGCACGCTGTTTAACTCGCGTTGACATAGCACTAGAACACGCCTCCATACTTCCGCTTCTCGAAATTCACAGGATGAACGCAACGACTTGAGAATGCGTATTGAGAGGGAATGTTACTCCCACATGCCACCTGGCGCGCTTTTCAAGATCATTTCGTTCGCGTTCTACAAGCATGTGTGCATTAGTTTTTAGCCTACCCTCGTATGTATCTCTTGAAATAAAAACGAGTAGTCACGATTGTCTATAACAAACTTTTTTTGCGGTTCTCGTTCTCCATGGCAACGCCAATGCTATGGTAATTGATCTAAGTGCTTTCTGTTGATGGTGTAATTGCTATGATGATCATAAGGTAGCGTGGGCTTAGCGTGCGAGGCTGAGATGCATTATGCAATAATGCTCAGGGAAATCAATATTATAATAATTTTTTTTACCATTTTTTAAAATAGTTTGTTGTAACGTCGTTAAAAGTTATGGTTATTGGATGTGACAATATACTCTTTTGGGTACTATCTTTGGTAATTGATCCGTTTTTGGAAATCTCAGGTGGCATTTCAAACCTTTTTCAAGTTTGAATTATTTGGGACTTACAACTATTTCCACAGAAGATCTTAAATTTAAATAAAATTTAATTTTTTAAAACACTGTTAGTTGAAACTTTAATCGAGTAATATGTGATGATTTCCCCGAAATTTTTCATAATTATGGCATTTAATCAGTTTTTTGTGTCTCCTGTAAAACCGTGTTTTGGTACTTAGAATGTGTTCCATTGGTGCCTCACGACTATTCATAGAGCCTACTCTGTTCATGAATTTTATTTGTGTCAATCTCATAAATTCAGCGTTGACCTCTTATTCTGTGAGTTGAATAAACAGAATTATCTTTACGAAACACTTTCCTCTGGCGTCGATTTTTCTCAAAGGGTGAAAAGTTACCCCTTATCTCTGGAGAGAGCTGCCCAAGTCATGTTTTGCCAAATGATAAGGTTCGGTTGAGGCGAATTTGGAAGTTGGAGGACAATATTTTCACGCTTGTTCGTTGAGAAAAGTGCCATCAATTTGAGTTTTTGTACTTAATTTTTTGCGAATCATTTTATCAATTTTGCAAGTTTCGTTTGTTTGGATTTCAAATGATAAGAATTCATTTATTTATATAGTCTGTCGCACATGCGTACCGTGTGTATAGGAACCGGTCTTCTTTACTTTCCAATTATATAACTACTAGCTGACTACCCAGCGTTGCTCGGAATTTTTTTACTATTTAGGTCAACGAACCCACTCGCCTCGCAGGTCGAATTTTTGCTTCCTACGCAAGATACAACTGCGGCAGCGCGGTTGCACCAATTCATTACATCGGTTATAAAATCTAACCCATTCGTTCAAATTTTACGATTTAAATGTTTTTTATCTTTGTTAAATGCAAAAAACAAAGAATTCATTAAATTTGATAAAGATTAAATGTTTCCTAGTTAAATTCCTCACTCAAATTGAAGTATTTCAACACTTTTATTATTCATAAAGTTTTTTTCGATAATTTAAATTAACCTTAGTAGATAGACATATGCTATCCCAGACGTTTTTGTAGAACTCTTCGAGGCGAACAATATTGCCACTTATAATTGTCATCTATCTCTATCCGTTTAGACAGCGTAAGTGAATATGGTCGATGTTCCCCCCCCCCCTATTTCATCCACATTTTATTCAACTTAATTTTTTATCCTTATTTTCGTACATTAAAAAATAATGTTCATCCTGGTGTGGGCTCTAATGACCTTGCCGTTGACGAGTCCTAAAGATCCACACAAAAAAGAAATCATCCTGGGCATCTTAACTATCTCCTTGCTTAGTTTCATCACAATCAGTTCGGTGGTTAAGTCGTGATTAAGTATCTGACACGCTTTCGAGATCTCTACGAATTGCTTCCAGGAGAGTCTATTTTCAAATTTTGACGATCATGTCCAATATCGTATATGTGTGTGTGCGTGTGTGCGTATGTGTATGTATATTAAGAATTTTGTTCTCCCGATAACTCACGAACAAATTGATACAAAGCGAATGAAACTTGAGAATTGACGTAGAATGCATTGGGAATAGAAGCCCATGTCTGGGCAGCTCACTGCACCTTCATTTACACACCGCGCTTCACTTCCGGTTTCTTAAAATTCAAAATTTTGAAAACATGAATGTAAACCCTTTTGTTGTACAAAAATTCTGAATAAACGTTGCAAAAATTGCATTGCTGTACGTCACACCGTTTGTGAGATACAGCGGAAACTCTGTACGCAAAACAGTTTTTCCCTTGGGCGCCATTTTCAGATGAAGCAATTGCGAAGAGTCCAAGGAGGAAGAAAATAATTCGGGAAAAACACATTTAATATGCAGTTATGTAGAGGACACAAAACTTTGTAAGGTTTTGAGGATAATTTTTTAAACACATGAACTGTCTATTATGTCATCGTGTTTGATATTTTTAATGTTTATATTTCTTGTCTATAAATTATTGTATTTAATTTTTCAATGTAGGCTATTTATTGATTTTTTGTTGAAATATAATTGGAAAGTTGAATGGGGCACACTCCAGATTTTTCTTGGACGTTACTGCCCGTCTTCACAGACTCAACCTTGCCGCACGGCATGGAGTGGATATGCTCTAGCATTACACAAAGAAGAAAGATAAATATTAGTAGATGAGTGCATTTCATGGCAAACATGAAAATCAATTTTCATTCTTTCAGTTTCCGGAGATAAGAACTTATTTGACTTCAGAAAATATTAAATAGATGTCCACAATAGTATCAATGGAAAGATGATGTGTTATCTGTTTTCCTTTTTGTCAGCGTGTCTTTTTGAATCTTGAATACTGATGTAACACGTATATCACATCCCGCGTTTTAACTTTTATTTGAATTTTACTGATTTACCATTAAATGTTAATTTACAATTGTATCGAAGATCATTTTACACCCAATTATTTTGACACTTTATTAATTCTTTTATACTTCGTTAATTAACAACTTGATTTTAACCTCTGAATAAATTTCAAATATTTCAATAACGAATAACTTTGAAGTTAACGTCAAAAGTCTTTTAGTGATCAAGTTTGGGCTCCTCTCGAAATTAGTCTGGCAATGGAACGAGTTTCGCTCATCAGTTAATTGCAACGCTTCTGCGCTACTACTCAGTCATGTAACTTTACCGAAAATAATGCAATATGGCTGCCTAACGCGAGTTACCAACTTCTACAAATTTAAGTTACTTCCGAATAAATATGAACAGTTGTCACAGAAGTGAGTTGATTATAAAAGTACAAGTTAATAACTCAACAAACAAAGACACAGGGTAATATTCGTTCCACTCGCTCGATGCAGACTGAACAGAATAGCACTACGAGTGCAAGTGAATTCATTGATGACCAATGTTGGCGATAGATTTAAATTTAAAGAAATCTTAAAATACTGCCAACATAACGTGAGGTACGTTTATTATTACTCTTATGGGCGATGGAAAAGTGAAAACGTTGGCTACACTGTTTACGAGCGATGTACCAAAATCAAACCAATTAGGCTGGAAATAAGTAAAATAATTAACAATTGATTGTCAAAAGATCAGTTACAAACTGCCTATGACCATATTGAAGACGATAAACTAATTTACTGCTACTACTTCACATTAAACTAATAAACATACAGCGTTCCCATTCTTATTTTTTTCTCTTCGGTTGCACTGTCTCCGAGTAAAGTTACCTGGTTTTGTTACCTGGTGTGTACAAAAGAAGGTGGAGAAAGTACCTGGTGTGGAGAAAAGTTACCTGGTGTGTACAAAAATAGATTATGTTGACGAAGGCTCTTTGCTTGAAAAAAGGGGGATTCTTTATGTGAAACTACTAAAGGCAAGACTGAAAAAGAGGACATGCCCTCCTTTTGAGGGACAGATTGCAACAAAGTATCCAAGGCAAAGGTCAAAAGAGCGGGCTGTCCCACTTGGTCCTGTTGTATTTCTTACTGGTGCAGAGGGTTGAGCTCTCAATTTCTTGACCTTTATCGGTTACCGGGTGTCATTTTACGTACGGATGGGTGGATTAGGGAGACAGTCTGGATGTGTAGGTGCGATGATGATGATAATAATAATGATAGAATTTTTTTGTTCAAAACTGGATAGAAAATGCGGATTAACTCGTAGATGATAGTAAACTAAATAACACTCGGGGAAACATCCCCTCAATTCTGATCAATTTTTATTTATTTATTTATGACGAGGTTCAGGCCACCAGAAGTATCCTTCCACCTATCCGTGATTTAAGAGAGGAAATTAGGAAGGAGAGGGTTTGGGTTGCCGGGGAACAAACGGTGCCAAACCGACATTCGTCTGAAGTAATGAGGGAAACCCCAGATGAAAACCTCAACTAGTTCGGTCGAACGGGGTTTGAATCCGCTCTCTNGTTCGCTCGAACGGGGTTTGAATCCGCTCTCTACTGCTCAGTGGCATAGTGGGAGCAAAGATGCTACCACTACATGATACTAGGAGAGATACTCATCCCAGTATCCTGCTAACAATAGATCACCACTGTCGGTTTCTCTGATTTATAATTTCTGCTTCTGAAAACAATAATGACATGTATCCCACACTGCGAAAGAACAAAATTCATCATATATGTAGAATATTTAACATATATTATTTTCAATCTTTATAATATAATTCTTATACAATAAATACGTTCTGTTATCAATTCTTTAAATTATTTCAAAAATTTTGCTAATGAATTCTAACTATTGAAATCGCTCTCTAAGCTACAATGTTATTATATTAAAACTAACCGCGAATATTAATATATCGATCTACTCTTGTGCTGTTGATAAATTCATTGCTTAGTTTCATTACTTAATGTGTTACGAATTTGTTAGTTACTGGTCAATTACATAACAATTCATGTACCATTTACAATTTTATTTACGCAATTTAAATTAAATTAGTTACTACAACACTAACTTAAGAATAATTGAGTATTTTTTAAAACTTCACTGTATTAAACATACTGTTACAATGAAATCAATATATATGAAAAATGATTTTGAGTATAACAAGCGTAGTTCCAATTTCAGTACCATATATTGATATTAGTTTGGCAATAATATTGGTTTCCAGATAATTATGACCAGGTTCCAACTCCAACCAATTTCGTTACAATGTTCGTCCAATGACTTCTTCAATTGCTCGGAAAGTTTCGTAAACTTTTGGACTGTTTTTTCACTCATGATATTTGTAACATGTGTGATATACATTTACACTTTGGTTACCGCATAATTACTTCAGTGTTTCAAAATATAACAGTTTTCTCCATATGATCACATGCTTTTCTAAAACGTTCTTGCTTAAATAGTATAGTCTAAATATGTTACTATTTTCTAGAAATGGAAATTAAGTCAGCTATTTAAAACAATTTATAAATTACCGTATGGTCTATCACGTTCGTTGGATCGTTTTTAATGTCTTCATGACATATGTATATTTTTTTCTTTTCTGTTGGCCGTTGACCTCTGGCCACCTTGTCTTCAACAGTGACATTGCGAGGTTTCCCCGTTTTCATCTACTATCTTGTCCATTGTCATCTGACAAGTTCTCTTTGTCCTCTTGTTTGTATGCCTAGCATTTAATTGTCTCTCTTTTACTCCCCTCTCTGTCTTCAATTTTCCTTATTTATCAGTTCATCAATCCTACCTGTGTCACATATTCCTTATTTTTCTCATACTTTTCCCTGTTGTTCATCAATTCATTCTTCTCCGTTCCATTTCATATCTCTTTTTCATTCATAGACCGTATATATTCAGCTCGTTCTTTACCATATTGTTCGCAACATCCTCCTGTGATGCTCTTGTACATAGTCGCCGTATCTGCCGCATTTCCTTCTCAATGTATGTAGTATTGTAGATAATAATATTTATGGAAGAAAAAATATTACTAAGTAAATTTGGTAACTAATATGTAAATTTACTAGATAAATTTGGTCTCGATTGTAGAGACAGGCCAACCTTAAAGCATTAAAAGCACAACGAAACTTGATAGTTACGGTTGCGACCTTAACTTTGATAATTAGTTACGTGACTTGACAGCATAATAAACTATTGTTTGAAGAATTAAAGCGTATTGCTTATAGACTTGAGGCTTACTCTTCATGAGAGTTACCAGTGACAACATGACACAGTTAATGTTGAAAAAAAGATGAAAAATAAAATCTTTGAAAGAGAAAGTTGTTTTAAGATTAATGTAGTTAAACGTTTCATGTTTAAAGTAATTCCCATATCTCATTTGTATTTAAGTATTTCGTAGATTAATTCTGAGTATTTTGAAATATTTTGCTTTGTGGAAAATTTTCTGATTTAATATAGTTTGATGGTTCTAGAGTGACAGTGGCAACAGTTCCATGTGCAGAGACTTTGCGAATAATTTGTATCGCAAATATATGCCAGAATTTTGTAAAAGCATAAAAAATTTCACTGGGTTTCACCGATAGCACTAACAGCGTAAACAGGACATCATAACAGATGGATAGTACATAATGTAATTTACAATGGAGTAGTACATAACTTACGCACAACTCCCTACGAATTTGTTGCTTGCTATTTACTTACCAGACTTGTCAGTGATTTCATTTGTCAAGTATCATAAGTCAAGTTTCATCGTTTCAATGTAAATGAGTAAAGTAGCATCGTTTCTTGGCGTAATTTTTAAATGCTGTGTTCTTGGAAAGGAAAAGTTAAAAGATGGAATAATAGGGAATAGTCAATACACCTTTTAACGCTCTAACATACGAAACTTCATTTGAATTATTTGCTCCGTCCGGTTACGGAGAAAAGGAACGACAAATCTTCGGGACATTTACGTATTAATATATATTATAAAGGAAAATGAAAAACACAGTCTAGAAGAGAATGAATCTTAAATGTGATTGCCCTATTAATGACAATCGTGTTCTGACGAAACAAATCACGTAAGAATTTTTTTTAGTTTGACGAACTCAGTCAGAAAGATCTTCTAATACGGCAACGTCGCTTTTTATCTATCGCTGACGCATTGTATCATCAACAAGGAATCGATGTTTGTATGTTTTTTTCTAGAGCTTCGACGGCGGACTGATCATCTTCTTATCAACTGTGTTTCCTTAAACTGTTTTGACCTTCTCTTCAAGTATTGCGTTTGACTTGGAATTTCATTTCGGTGCTCTCTATACATTCAAAGAGAATAGTGTGAATTGCTACTAATGAGTTTGATATTCGGTGATACAAACAAACAGAGGGGGGATTACAAATTTGGCGCTCCTTGGCAGTAGTAATTACAGCGCCCTTTTAGAGCAGATTTTGTTTACAAAAATCGAGTTATTCACTTTTTAATAATTATTATTATTATACATTTTTTTATCTTTTTATTGTTATTATTTATTAATGATATATATTTTTGTTTTTATTATTCATATGTGTTAGCATAAGGTACAAAGTAGTATAAACATATTTAATTTAGAAAAAAAATAGAACAGACAAAACAATACAGATCCAAAATCTTGCGCCCCNCTTTCTTCAAAAAATGCTAAAAACTACCATATATAGTAAAATTTAAACTTTAGCATTCAGAAAAATCCCATGATTACATTATAATTCAATCGTTTAAAACTATCTACGCAGTCTCCAGCAAGTGATGTAGAAAACCGTGTTTTCAATTAGCTACCCGCGGTGCATTAGAGTCACGCGCAATGTTGCCGTGCCTATTCAGTCAAGTGATTGCCCTCCACAGTTGTGAAACTTTTATCACACATAAAGATAGTTATCTTCATTTATTTGGACTTCATATTAATTACAGTTGTTATTTAAATTTAATATGAGAAACATATTTAGTATAGTAATTTTTGGTATTGTTTCTTGTTTAGTTTTTTGTTCATTTTTCTCTACGTACATTTTTTAATTATAATCATTTATCGTAATCAGTATAATATTTTATTATCTACCCATAGCATGATAAATTAAAAGTCGTTTCTATGTTGCTCATTTTTTTATTATTGGTATTAGAAAGCTTTTTCGGCTGCATAGCAACCATCGTCAGTAACATACACTGGAAAATATAAATGTACATAAGATGACAATAATAAAATAATAAAATAAAAATAGTTATGTATGTTACTGACGATGGTTGCTATGCAGCCGAAAAAGCTTTCTAATACCAATAATAAAAAAATGAGCAACATAGAAACGACTTTTAATTTATCATGCTATAGGTAGATAATAAAATATTATACTGATTACGATAAATGATTATAATTAAAAAATGTACGTAGAGAAAAATGAACAAAAAACTAAACAAGAAACAATACCAAAAATTACTATACTAAATATGTTTCTCATATTAAATTTAAATAACAACTGTAATTAATATGAAGTCCAAATAAATGAAGATAACTATCTTTATGTGTGATAAAAGTTTCACAACTGTGGAGGGCAATCACTTGACTGAATAGGCACGGCAACATTGCGCGTGACTCTAATGCACCGCGGGTAGCTAATTGAAAACACGGTTTTCTACATCACTTGCTGGAGACTGCGTAGATAGTTTTAAACGATTGAATTATAATGTAATCATGGGATTTTTCTGAATGCTAAAGTTTAAATTTTACTATATATGGTAGTTTTTAGCATTTTTTGAAGAAAGTTAATAAATCATAATTTGAAATTGTTAAATGTCACAAACGCAACAGTAATAATTCGCTGGATAAAAGATATTTTTGGCACTCTTAGTTTGTTTCATAAAAATAATAAAGCCAACGTACCCGCGAAAACCGTAAAAATATCACGTTTTTTTTCAAACATTTCATATTTTCAAAAAATATTAATTTACAAAACCAATTTTTTCACTTGTGTGTGTGCAGATTAAAACGAAAAATCCAGTGTCAACTCTTCTTTGTTGTGCTCTCCACAGCTACTTAATCCAGGGCTCTAAAAGAAATAATTGTATAGTAGTCGCGGGAACTGAGCCAGTTATCGATTTGTCACAGTCCGATAGTAAAATCAGCTTCTTAAGGAGCCGACCGATAATGAATTAAACATTTATTCTATAAAATGTCAGCCTCTTTTTAAAGTGCCTGGCCTTCGCCGCCAATTAATAAAATGGACTAATTATTTATTATCTGGCTGAACATTTCAGCCATTTTATGAAAAGAGGCTGACTCCAGATAATCGAAATGAGAATTTCCGGCTAGTCAATTAGATTCATTACATTCACTGGAATATATTTAGAATAAGGGTTTTCAAGATACTGCTTTTTACATGGATTGATGTTTCCTATACTTCAAAAAGCACTTTTTTCAAGTTGTAGCTTAATAAGTGAAGTGAGTTTTTTTAAAACTCGATACACCAATTATTTAACTTTTTTCCAGGTATCAACGATGAAGATAATGCCGTCCTCCCTGATCCTGAGACTGAAGAATACTTTGAGGAGGAGTATGTAAACAATTTTGATACGGGTACAGACCTCCCTCTGCAATGCCCGACATTTTGCAAACGTAAGTGTAAAGAAAGCACATCCGAATAAATTAATAAATATATAAAGTCACAAATCACACAATGAGTGCACTAAAAGTGAAAGGACATTTTTGACATTTAAAAATTGGTATTTCATGAAATTTATTGTTTCTATGGGAGACTCCAACGAAGATAATAAACAAAAAATATAGAATTTAGTGAAATGAAAAATGATCGTACTTTCACAGACTCGTAGAAAAATAAATCGTGAAAATAATTAAAAGAAAGTTAAAAATCCGCGGAAAATGTTTAGAAAGAATATGAGTAAATTGTATAAAAATTTGACATTGATCCTACTAGTGGTTTTTATAAAGTTCTTACCTAATTTTACCAAATTATTTATTTGCTATTTCATTTTTACTTATAATGTGTGAGATTCGAAAGTGCAGAAAATGGTGTTCTTTTCACCTTCCGCCTTTAAAATATCTTTTAAAATAAAGAATGCTAAAAATGTTCCTCCCTCCCTTTTTCTAATCCGATGAACTATTCACAATACTCATCCACTCGGAGGTTCTTTATTAACCAGAAAATTACAAACCACGGTACAATTGTCCATTTGCATTTATGCAGAGTTGAACAAAGTTACCTTTGCGGAGGACTAGTGCACTTACGTCTCATACTCATAAGCTACTTACATACGTGCATCTACATAATTTCAGCACGGACAGTAATGATTTTTTATTACATAACATTGATTGTCTGTGAATAAATCAATCACACATTTTGTCCCGAAAATGTTGATACAACATTTCTTTTAAAGAATTAATATACCATATGTCAGTAGAAACTGGTAGGTGAACATATATGTCCATAATATGTGCAAGTGAAATGAGTATTTTTTTTTGTAAAACTGAAAGGTTAATTGCATTTGCGTTGACGCAGGCTCCCAACACGACCGTCAGTGGTTCGAACCCGGACGGCGCTACGAATACGAATATTACGCGTCGGCGTCAGTCGCTGTGGAAGGGACGACAGCGGGTCCTCGCCTCATCCTACGCGCCACGGCGCACATCGATGCTCTCACGCAATGCCAGCTGCGACTCAATGTAAGTATGAAGCATAAATATTAAATAAATAAATAAACAAACTTTTTTGTAAAAAAATGCAGTTACAAACTGCGTATGACCACGTGGAGGATAATAAACCGATTTACTCTCCGGAAGCAAGCAAGGGACCATCCCTTCAATTCCGATCAAGGACCCTAAGGCAGAGGCGGATTTAACATTTCAACATACTCCTAACGATAAAAATAGTTCGGCATGTCTTGTAGTATTAACATAATACAAATATTGTATTTAATAAAACACAAAAAAGTCATTTGACAAGTACGTGTTATTATCAAACTGTAAACCATCGGAAAGTATTGTTGATAAATCGAAACTATTAAATAACACTAAATTCGCGAATAATTATTTCAATAGATCTTGCCCCTAGTTAATTTAATTTTCAATTCTTAATTTGTTAGCTAATAACATTAACGTTGTCTTACATTTCTACATCCTTAAACAAATATATCCTTTTTATTCAATTTGACGGAGAAATTTAAGGAGAAATAAAAGTTAACGTATAATCGCAGATAGTAGAACCCCTGCTGCCTCCCTGTGTCAAGGACGGCAACGAGACGACGGCTGAGCGCTGAGCGAAGACACACGTTGTAAAACTACAAAGAGGAGCACACGAAGCACATGCGACTCCATGGAATTAACATATAAGGAAACTCGCGCTGTCACTTGCCCCAGGCTACAATACAGAGCTTGGCAACACATGCAAAATACATGTAAAGAAACATCCATGGAAATCAAACACCACATGAATGACGCCAAGCAGTGGCGAGTCTAGACCGTAATCAAGGGGGGGGGGAGGCTAAGCGGGGAGGAATCTATTGTAATTTCTGTTTGAAAATTATGGTTTTACAACACACATAATACTTATGAAAATTGATGAGTTGATGTAATTTAGTAAAAGACAATATTTATAAAATTTTAATAGGAATTATATAAAAAAATAAAATAAATAAATTAAATAGTGGCCAAATTTACTAATTGTTTAAAATGGCAAATTCATCTTCAAGGATTAGTGATTTCGTAACCAAATCAAAATTTCATAAAGATACAAATCAAATAATTCATGAAAATATATTTTTAATGCAGACATAATGAACAAACAACAAATATATGAAAGTTATAAAATAAAATTCCTATCAGGAGTTTTGTTTAGGATATATTCTTTATAACAACTATCTTGAAGAGGTTTACATCTTAATTCGACTACCAACAAATAACTAATAAGGCTCTAGTAGTGAGATAACAAATAGCTTACAACGTATATAGAGACTATTCAATGTATAAAAGGAAAAACGGCATCCAGTAAATGAATAGAAATCCGCATGCCGTCTATGGATGACATCGCTTATTCAAGTATAGCACAGTCTAGCCCGCATGGAACACGCCTAGTGTTGCGAATCGCTTCAACCAGTGCATGTAATACCCAGAAATTATAATACAAATTTGTATTACGTTTGACTATAACGTGTAAATTTAGTGTGCGAAAGTGTGGGAACACTTTTACAAAGTTTGCGCTTTATCAATTTTAATTTATCTGTTGAGAGTTCAGACCCAGTGGGAGGAGCTATAAGCCCCTTGGCCCCTTTCATAGATTGACGTGCAGTGAAAACTACACTCAGAGTTCAGTTTTGGATGAGATCCAAATTCAGAGGAAGGAAAGGATTTCTCCAAACCTTTGGATCTAGCATCCCAACCATTTGATATGACATCCCATCGTTTTGATGCGACATCCCAATCTTATAGCATTCGAACTATAAGGTTGGGATATCATATCCAAAGGTTTGAAAAATTCCTTTTCTTCCTCAAAATTTGAATCTCTCATCCAATCCTAGGGTACTCATATCTATATTGTACTCTGTGAGTAGTATTCGCATTATTAAAATATGAATAATGTCTTTCTTTCCAATGAAACCTTTGAGCATTTAACATCGAATGTAACTAAATATTCAGAACACATCTGTAGGNTTGGGGGGGGGGGTAAAAAAACCTACCGCAGGTCTCATGAGGTGTACGTTCGCTACTTGAACACATACTGCGTATTTTTTAATTGAGTTGATCACGTTAGGATATTAATGAAAATAACCTGTCTTATTTCTAGATGGTAGTTTATTATAAACATCCATAACTCTTCCGCCATTCCTAATCACTCGCCATAGTAGAAAGGTATAGTAGTTAGGTATAGTTAGAATGATTTCTTTTTTGACCTGAGAGGAATTGTAACCTTAATTATGTAGGATACTACTTCTAGTATAATATGTTTTAAATTGAAACCGGATTTTGGGAATTTCCTAAGCTACCTCCCAGGTGATGTTACTTTTCGCTCAATAATTCATTGCAAGCAACACAGATTGTTGTTAGTTCATAAATTGCCCAATAGATGACACAAATCACTCACAACTTAAATACTCTTTGAATTCTGCGGGGGGTTTTCTCCGGTTTTCCCTCGAGTGGAGGCGGATTTTTTATACAGGCTCCCTAGACTCTTGCTTAGGGGCGGCGAATAATTAATCTCGAATTTAGAGATATAAAGTTACAATTTATAACAATATTTTTCGAATAATCTTTATAATGGTATATAATAATAAGTACTTGTGAAGTAACTTTTTTTGTGTTTTATTAAATACAAATTTTTTGGTATTCTGTTAATATTATATCACGTACCGAACTATTTATCGGAATTGATGGGATGGTCCCTTGCTTGCTTCCGGAAGGAAAATTAGTTGATTGTCCTCCACATCGTCACACGCAGTTTGTTACTACTTTTTGACAATAAATTTATTTATTTATTTATTTAATTTAAAATATTTAATGTTAATTTATTATGTTTGTGATCCTTAAAAATGAAATATTGGACAACTGTTGTGTGTGCCTTTTACTTTATTGATTGGGCCCATTGTTTGGTACTCTCATGTTAAAATGACCGCAGTCCATCTCCAGTCCGCAAGGACCTTCTACTTTCAAATGTTTTCAAATACTTTCAAATGTCGCATATACTGTACGCATTTTTGTTCGCTATAGCGGGTTGTGTGGCGAATGTGCTGTAGATGGATAGTATCGTGAGTGAACAGAGACTAACTTTCTTGCTCGCCCTTTTCTCCCACCCGTTTCGGAGAAACTGTCTACGTCATCGTCTCGCAGAACAATATTGTACTTTTGTGTATATGACGTTTCAAGGTTGATCTCTTCATAGTAAATGAGCAACTAATGATCGATGATACGATTGTTATCTGTTTCGACCTAGATCATCCTGAGAGTGTGAATAAATAGTTCACTTATAGNTATAAGAGGAGACGTAGTGGGAGAAATTGGGAGCTTGTGTTGTTTATAAAGAAACTGGTGGAAAGAAATTAATATTTTACTGAATTATGAAAGTATTTTAGATCATTTCTTTAGTTTCGGTCCAGAAACAAACGAACACGTATGGTTGGAGGAAACAGAGAAGGGTTATAAGTGACTTTGCTACCGAAATATTGGCTAGATTATTTTGAAAGAAGATAATGGAAATACATTCTCGGAGAACATATTGCCTACGGTCATTCTTTATTTTCCTGGTTTTGACAGAGTTATTTCGCGATTTTTTGTCGTTGGCCAGCGTCTTTCTACGTTCGATTTCTTCTGTTTATTATTCGGGGTTTGATTCACTATTGTTTCGACCATGAATATGACAGTTATTTGCAATAGATACCAGTGAACCCAAAAAGTGTACTTTATGACTAATATTCAAAACATTATGGGTGGAGGGAACTCAGCTGGTTCTGGAAAATTCTCATGCTTACAACGTTGAAACAAATGTAAACAAAGAATAACGTATTTCTAAAACTGAGTTAAAATTCCAAATAATTGGGATATTTTGCAGATATTTCATTTTTTAGATATTGTAATTGATAAGGAAAAATATAAAAAAATGGCCTCACGCCTGAGTGCCAATTGTAAAGTAAATAATTATTTATTCGATTTTTTTTAATTTCGCGGGCCCACGATGGAGCGGCGATTGCAACATAAATTATAATGTACGGGTTCTTTTAAATTTGCGCGCCTTTACTCAGTGGTACCAAAATGTCAATTTGGAAATTAACTCCGCACCTATTGTACTAACTTCACTGTAATAAAAAAACAACAACATAAACATCATGGAAATGAGTCGATCACATACCTTCATTACTTCGTTGTCCAATAATTGAATTTTTTTTGCTGGGATTCTAATTTAATTAAAATAAAATTATTAAACATGAAATGATTTTATAACAAGGTCGTGGGTTCAACCGTATTTGATCGTGAATCACGCATTAATCCTTCGTAAAGAAAACACAAATTTTGTTCAAGATATTTGGTATAATTACCCTTTTTCAGTGGTATTACATCATAAATGTCCCCTCCTCCTCACATCCACATTAAATTACAATATAACATCCCCAAAATTAAAAACACATGTAAATCTGATTACAACAAAACTTTCACTTGGTTTAATGATCAGTCAGTTTTCAAACTTACGAATAACCTATTAAACGTGCTTGATAAGCCCGTTTCATAATTGATAAGTTTCATAATTAACTGAAGGCTACTAAATTTACGTTCATTAGTCAAAGATTATGTGACTGAACTTCCTTCAATTACACAGAGTTCATTCACAGGTTAGGTCACTTCTGTATAAGCAAGAGTTTCTTTCACATGATAACACTTTCATGTTGACACAAGATAAGGACCGTTAAGAGCCGTCACTAAGATATCATTTAATTCATTCCTGTGTTTTCGGAACCACCGTGAGATGTTCGTGACCGCCAGAAGTATAGACGACACTCTCCAATCAATGTTGCACCAGAGTGCAGTCATATTGTAACAAATATTTAATTTGTTTAAACAATTTATTAAGTTATCAACATTTTTGGTTTAACAATCATTTATTAACCGTGTCAGATGGAAATGTACTGCGACTTGGAAAGTGAACGAGGGTGCGGGAATTTATGTCGACCGAGTGACGGAAAAAAAGGGAGATTGGAAGAAAGTTTTCACGATATATTATTATTATTTTCGATCAGTCCCTATTTAAGAGAGCGATTGAACTTGAGCATCTTCATGACGTCCTTGCACCATTCTTTCTTTCTTCCCAAACTCTCTTCATGTGTTCACCGTGTTCTCTCTTCCTCTCTGCTGTCCATTCCTTTCCTCTTCTTCTTATAGCTATATTTTGTTCAAATTTATGTTTCTTTACAGTGTTCCTAAATTTTTCCCTATCATTGAAGTCATTTTCTGTAATGTGCATTTGTCTGAGGTCCTCTTCAGTTTCATTTAACCATTTTTACTTATTTTTGCTGGATTTTGTAATGTCAAACAATCTTTTCGTGATTCTGTTTTGGTCCATTCTATGTATGTGTCCATAAAACTTTGCTCTCCTTTTCCTGAAGTTGTTTGTAATTGTTTCCGTATGTTTGTATATGTCTGATGTCGGTCGTTTAATCCATATCCCGTCTTACATTATTGGTCCAAATATATAAGAATGATTTGGTTATTTCCTTTGCAGCTGTCCAACGCCCAGCTGGAGCTGGAGAGCGCGGGGGCGGACGTGGGGGAGCCAGGGATCAAACGCCGCCCCTTGCGAGCGTCTCTACTCGAAGGCGACTTGTCACGTCGACCGCTCGTCTTCACATTCGCCAATGGTCGCATCGAAGCCCTTTGTCCCGCCGCCGATGAACCTCTGTGGGCTTTGAACGTGAAGCGCGGGTTGTTGTCCGCTTTGCAGAGCAGCGGACGCAGTGTGGGCAAGAAGGAGGATGTGGTATACGAGGTAAGGAAGGCACACTGGGATTGGGTCTACTCTACCACACACGACTCCATTGACATTGTAACGGTCTATTTATACAGAGTGATTCTAACATCTCGGATTAACATAATTAAGTTGTGAAGATTGAACGTTGTGTCATACACTACCCTATGTACGTTAGAATTGAAGGATAGCTCGATTATGGATACTTTTGATAATAAATTATTGAATTTAATTAATATAGTAAAATGGCAAGAATTTCGTTTTGTGAAACACGTTTAAGGTGTTTAATGCTCTCAAACTTAAATAATAACATTAATAATTGATTCACCAAGTAACTCTTGTTTTGATGGGTGAGATCACAATTTTATTTATACCCGACAGAAGATACCGGGTTAAAAATTAAAAATCATCCCGATTTATATTAATAAAATATATTTTAAAGTAATATTCACCCCGTGAGTGATGAAAATGAGCGGTTATTACAATGATGCAATTGACAAAATGTTATTTTCATGTCCTTTCTTAATTGCGAAATTAAATTAAAAAAGTTTACTTTGTGCTGTACATTATTAGGATTACTTCCATAATGCCTCATGCTATTGCTGCTGGGGGGGATACTAATACTATAACGAAATGTGGCATGTACTCGTATTGTATACGTAATATTTTCTTGGATAAATTCACTACAAGAAAGCATTGCTAAAAGAGCAGAAATTGTATAAAACTATTATGTACCTCGCCTACATTTTTTGAAATTTCTTATGTTACATTGGTAATGGAGATGTCAATATATTGTGTCTAAGTGTGAAAGAAAAGGCTGAGGGAGGTTTTAAAAAGATTAAAAATTAAGTGTTGTAATTTGTGAATTACCCCTCATTAGTTGCAAACCTTAGCAATATTTAAAATCTCTTACGAATAGTTTGAGAACATTAAATCTGGCAAACATTTATGAATACTTTATTTTAATTATTATTGATACCTGAGGATGATCAGAAGAAAGGTCGAAATGTTGTGTTTGAAAAATACTTAAAATCAGATCTACATAAAAGGTCATCAGATTAACATTATTTTAAATATAACGATAGACATTCGTATTATAAATCACAGTATTTATCCTCTGTAGCCCTTATACCTTTGTTATATTCTGTGTTTCTCTGTCTCGTTTGCTAGCGCGACGTCAGTGGCTTGTGCCCGACCAAATACAAGTGGACTCCAGGATTGCGATGGTTCTCCTACCACACGCCAGCAGGGAACGAATCTGAGTATTCGTTTTTCCGAGAGAAGGAATGTGACCCATATTCACAGACGTATCTGACACTTCCTTCCGGAGCGCCTGCCACGGACTTTTCTCCAATATCGTAATTATTATTTCGTCAATATCTTTTTTTGTACCTATAGTCTTCGGCAAAGATAAAGCACTCAGGTATACATATAGCCCATCCTAAGTCTTCTCTTGTGCCATGCTCCTTCCTTTCTCTTTCCTGATCTCCCTTGGTCACCTCTTGTTCTTTTCGATNAGGGCTAGGGTATCTTTCATTTTCCTACCTCGCCCCAGGGGACTAACATCTAGTAAGTACGTGTTTGGCAAACATGGGGCCCCGAGCTGAGTCTGGCATTGCTCCCACTTACTTGTGCCATGCTCCTTCCTTTCTCTTTTCTTTCTCTTTTCCTTGGTCACCTCTTGTTCTTTTCGATCCCGACGCCATTAGGGCTAGGG
>NNCF01127955.1:91999-126479 GCA_002313205.1 Laupala kohalensis | reverse complement strand
GAGTCATTCGGCGAGTCCCACACGCGGGGAGAGTCATGTTGGCTCTCCCTAGTGCGTAACTGCATTTTCCCTACCTGTACAAGTTTTAAGGGCTCTAATGACCTTTGATGTTGACGAGCCCTAAAGCCCCACAAAAAAAAAAAAGTCTTCTCTTGAAGATTCTTTTCAAGTGTTAGGAGTTAAGTTGGATGTATATTTGTAACCGATCTTGCTCGACTGAAATTGCTCATGTTCTAGTATAAATTACGATAGAAATAACCTTTCATCTTACATTACTATAAGACTATTTTTTCTCTACTAAGGTAGACGAATGAAACAAATTATGAATCACGTACCGTTATTGAGATAGCAATAGAGTGTTAGTTTATGTATTTTTCATTTCCTATGCTCTCTCGCGACACGACAGGCAAACATAAGAAGCGCCACCTTGAAGGTAGTTTATGAACTTCCGACTCTTTGATTTTAATTCGTATATTAAAGCAAATTATAAAAGAAATAGTGCAAAGTAAAATATAAGATTACGATCCCCGCAAACTGTAGAAAATTATCTCAGTAATGTTATCTCTTTTGTGGCAATTGATTAAAAATTAAAGAGAAAATAATAATAATTTATTACTCTGCAAATGAGCAATGCTAGGTGACAGATAAAAAAGATGACGATAAAAGTATACATAATAACAATACGCGGTTAAATATCAAATCATCGTCCAAATATCTATAAAATACCCACACGGTATAAAATGATTAGAAACTTAGTACACAAGTTAACATTTAGAACGAAATTACGTTTAAAGAAATTAATTATCTAACTGAGACCCATGTGTGTGTATATTCACATACATACGCTAACACATATTCGCTTACAACAGATACAGACACACCAATACTAACAAACATACTTCAATACACACGCACACACACGTACATTTCAATACACACCACTACACTACACAACTATTCACTCTGAGCATTTTCTCTACCCTTAGACTCCACTACACTGCACTTCACATATGCGCTATTTCGAAGAAGGGAATGTTTACATTATTTCCTTTTTACAAAGAAGATGTAGAGATTGATTTGAAGCAATTTTTCTTTGTAGGAAAGCAGTGGTGTGTCGTCAACGCTTTGCGGGCAACATACTGCGAGAAGTGGATTGCCTCGAATTTCAAAATCTGGATCTTTTCTCTGATAGAGTAGAATCAGAAGGGGCGACTGCCGAAGCTCCGTTGACTCTAGAATTCAAGAAAATGTCCAACCTGCCTGAAGGAAATGCCATTGGTAAGAAGCCAATTACATGTTTCATTCCACTTAACACGTTAACTTATGATTAATTTCATCAGCCGATGTACTTGTAATGCACACACTAACAGAAATTTATCGGCTTTTTTCGAATGTGAAGTTAGGAAGAAGTTGGAATCTGATACATATTCCCCTGTAGATCTATTTTTTTTCAGAATATTAAGAAAAAAACGCTACATGATTCTTGGTTCATATTCTAGGGAAAGTATAGGACGGTAAAGCTATTGATGTGTTCAGTTAGATTTACCAAGACTTGTATGGGAAAAGCTAGTAACAATTACTAAGACTCAAAACATTAATAAAAACTAAAATTACACTTTATTTTTATGTCATTTCATACGAGTTTACACCTCACTTTTTCCAGCTTAAATTTATTGGAATTGTAATCAAATCTGTGACAGATTTCAATTCTGCACACTATGGAAGATTAATTTCAGTTTAGAACGATGAATAATTTCTTCTCGTGATATGGATATAAATTCATGTAATATTAACACTGCCTTATATTATAAATGAATAAATATAACCTCTGCTAGCTATTTGAACTGAACTCTCTAACGTGACCGATTTTGACGATTCACAACCACATGCTGTCGAGAAACCATTGTTTATATTTTTGCTTAAGACTAGCCAACGCAGATTAAAATTAGTGAAATTTACGTACATGTAACTTATGTCCGTTTGCGGTGTCTATTTCGATTCAAGCGCAAACTCGGATACCTCAATATCAGAATATCCCAGTACTATACGTAAAATAATTGGAGGGATGGTGTGGAACATTAATATGAAACCAGAATATTATAGGAACAGATGTCTGGGAATGTCTCTGGGAGGAGTTAAAATGACACCAAGTCAAAGTAAGAACATGGGGACAAAATGTGTGCCAAGTGCTTTATTTAAGGTATCGAGAAAGCGATATAGTTGTTTAAAATTCACCAACAACAATTAACAACATGTGTTCAAAGTTCTGCCCTTATACGTACGTAGAGGTATGAGATATACTGTATAATTTTCACGACAGTAAATACGTAGATGTGGAGACTAAGATGCGCGAGTAAGAAACGAACCAAATCTTACGGATTATTGTTTCCAGTAGGAGCAGTGCCGGACCTGAACTCTCAACAGATAGATACATACTTTGCCACTTTAAGCAATTGATAAATTTGATTGCTATTTAATATTGTTCATTGTTGATTATCTATTTGATGAGTCGATGTATTTTATGTAAAAAAATAATATTTATAAAATTTCCATGATTTTCAAACTGAAATGCACCCCAGATCCCTCCCCCTTGACTACGGTCTAGATCCGCGACAGGGTAGGAACGACTTCTTTTAAAAAATGGGGGGGGTGTACTTTCGTTGGCAATCCTTCGCTCCTTCGAGAGTAATATTTTCTATTCACTATGCGAAGATTTAAATATAATTTTCATATAGAATAGCGGCAAGATTTCTCTGTATGTAATATTGTTTTATTGTTAATTTATTAAATATGACGTGTTCTCTGCGGGATTTTGATGGTCGTGAGAATATCTAGGGATCATTTTCATTGCTGACTTTAGATGTGTAGAGATTCAACATCTTCGTGTCAAATTTTAATATCTCGGGTCTTATAAAAAATCATGGTTGGATTTAAGGAAGCTCCCTCCTATATCTTAGTGAGTGAAATATTAAAATTGTATTCTGATTTGCAAAACAAAACAAATTTTTTTATACATAGGTACGTATTAGCATTTCGTAGTAAAAATATGTTTAATTGTCTTAAACGTGCATTTTTTTTCACCAAACTTCCGAGACGTCCCGGAGATCCGATACCCCCTTCCCCTCCCTGAACACACCATTGTTATATAGTACAATGTTTTATTGTTGATTTTCCTGTCCCTGTTGTTTGTGATCCACGGTGCCGCTGCCCCTTGTTCCGTTGTAGACACGAGCGCTCCTACCGGTCCACGCACGTCACTGCAGTTCGAGGCGGAGCCCGTGGCGGAGGAAGAGGAAACGGAGTCAGTTGCCGGGGACGCGACGGTTTTGATCGCACTCGTGCAACAGTTGGCTGCCATGACGGAGGATCCTTCTGCTCCCCAAGGGGACGAAGACGCCGCTGCCCTGCTGAGACGCCTCTCCGTCGCTTTACGTCGTTCAGACTTCGCCGCGCTGCAGAAACTGTTTACCCATGTAGAGAATCAGCCCGCCAGCAGGTGGGATATCATTTTTAACTGATTGGTCATGCCGGAAAAAAATATCTGTCGCAATGGTCGTTGATTCCGCTCACAGCCATCAGGAGCGCCTCTCGCTAAGGAGTTGAGTAACTTGCGTAACTGTTGGAGAAAACAAGCAAGTTTCGTAGTGTTCTTTTCTACTTTAAATTTGTGATACTAGTGATAGCTTTTTTAAAATTATTGATTACAACGACCTTATTACACAGACTAATTTATTTACTATTAAGGAGACACAATGTTTCGACTCCCACTATGGGTCATCATCAGGCAAGCAATGAAAGAACAATCACTGGAACGGCCTTAGCACTGTAACGGTCATTAGATATAAGACCGTCACTGTGATTGTTTTTCATTGCTTGCCTGATGATGACCCCCAATGGGGTTCGAAACGTTGTGTGGTCTCCTTAGTAGTTAATAAATACCTGTGTAATAAAGTTTTAATCAATAATTATAATTCTACAGACGTAATTAAAATTTAGTTTTTTATATGGAATCCTTTACAAATTACATGAAACTTTATTTAATACCGTCTCTCCGGAGACTTTACATAAAAGCTCGTGTATCTTCAGATGGTTTACTTCAATCCCTCCAAGGTCAAAATTTTAGTAGATTTGGTAGATAGTAGTTTATTCTTTCATTAAAAATCAGAATATTCAAAAATAGACCGCCTGTCACGCTTATACTATCTGAAGTGCGTAATTCCAAGTGGTCGTTGCAGGCGCCTGGTGCTGGAGGTGCTGCCTAGTGCGCGCTCGCACGCGGCCGCTGCGCTGGTGACGCGTCTCGCTGCAGATCGACGTCTGAAGCCGGAGGAGGTGGACGCGTGGCTCACATCCAGAGCGCTGAGAGTCGCGCCTTCTGACCACGAACTCCTAGCGCTTACGGTGATTTTCATTTTATATTAGATGAATACCCACTGGCACGGTATAAGAAGGACAGGTCGGTCGAAGCTCTGCTGTGGCATGGTATCAGGAGCTACCGAGATTTCCCTGATGTCGTATGAGTAGAAGAACTGAGAACCGTCCGTTATTACTTTCAAAAACCGTGTCAATAATGAGTACATATAAAATAATGGGTATTATGGATAATTGGAAATGATAAAAATTATATGAGGGTACTAGTTTTACACAATATTTTGAAAAATAGTCATGAAAGCGATATAATGATTTCGTGCGTTCATCTCTGGATTCATTTGACTAATAATGGGGCAGTTCGTCTACTCATATGACATCTGGCGGTTGTCAGAGGAGCTATGCTAAAATTATCATAGTGGAGACAGGCGTTCTGTAGACCTTTCCCATTTTTCCAACATGTCCGCTGCTTTGTAAGTATGAAAGTGTTTATAAACTAAATCGCCATTGGAGTATGTTAGAAAATTTAAACCGATTTTCGAAATAATCACTGGGTGTCGCTCTTGGACTCACCGTAGAGAATGCAGGTGCTGAATTAGGAAGCTCTTAGTCTTCCGATCTTCTTGCACTTCGTGGAAGACTTTGGAGAAGAGGGGAGGAAGGGGAGGAGGTCCCCCCTTATTAAAAAATCTGCAACAGGCTCCATTAATCTTTTTGTCGGTCCTGGCTGCAGGTGGTCATATATAATTTTCTTTAATTGTCTACCCATTTTCTCAGCCTATAGACTATGGTATCAATTGTCTACCCATTTTCTAGACTTAGGTATCACTCTCCTTGTATTCTCTGACTTTTTTTTCCTATGTTTAGTGCTTTTTCTAGTACATACTAGTCTATTCCTACTTCGCCTGCTATGGCTCCACCGTTCCCGTCCCCACTAAAGGGAGATGAGGAACTATCTACTATCTAGCTGTTCCGATGGAGTGCCTTACGTATTATTAATATTTGTGTTATGTATTCTTCAAAACTCTAATACTCGTCCTTTGTCCTTGTGTATTCTGACCAGTCGTTGTCTGTGTATATCTGATGCTGCAGTTATTTTCACATACAGTGCGCTCGTTCTTTTCCGTTGATTGGGCAGTTGCGTTGTATGTGGTCCACCGTTTTGTCTTCTGTACCGCAAACGCAGATTTTGTCTTCTGTCACATGTCGCTTACCATATACCAAAATATATTATAAATCTCCATGTTGTGTCAAAATTTCCATCATTTGTGGAGTTGGTCTAATTCACTTTCGATTCTTGTAACCGTATGTTATGTCTGTTATAAATCTATATGTGTGTCGTCCCTCTGGTGCTGCTCTCCACAGTATATTTCTGCCAACTTAAACCCTATCGTCCCTTTCTATCCCTTTTCTCCATACTTTGTCTCTGATCCTATCTGCACTTTCCTCATTGTGCGTGATACCTCAAGTAATGCTAGTGAATATAACAATATGTAGAAATATATATCTTTTTTGTTCTTTTCATTGCTTCATCAGCCGCTGGTGGAGGCATGGTCCTCTCGGTCCCGTGTGTTACTCGCCGCCGGCGCGTTGGTCTATTCGCGCTGTACCGCCGCCATGAGCACTGCAGGAGGCAAGTACACCTGCGCGAGGGGAAGTCCCGCCGCCACTATAGTGGCAATGCTGGAGAAACCACTGGGTACGCGATGCCATCTGGCGGCTGGTGACGAAGACAGCGTCTTCACAGCTTTGCGCTCTCTCGGCAACGCAGGATACTTCTCCAAACGCATTCACTCAAAGCTTACACACTGCTACCAGGTAACACTCAACGCATGGGAAATGTGTTTCATGAAACCCCACATCTTACAACATAATATTTCGTTTAATAAGAATTAAAAGATAAATCAACGACAAGATTTCTATGCAATCTACAAAAGTTTTTTAAAGAACTGATATCACTGATTGATGTAATTAAAGTCCAAATAAAATTTTTCTCACGAACATACCAGTCAAGCTAATTTTTTTCCCGACGTTTAGGCCCCCAAGTGGGTAGCCCTTCTCAAGACTACAATATAAAAATATACAAAGATATAAAATATGTAATAAATATTCACCGAAATAATAATTAGAGATCACACGCACTTACAGTTAAAAATTAAGAGGTAGATCAGATCATTAACAGGAACACATAACCACAATGTTTGTGTCCTAAGTCAATACAGTTCAAAACATAATAAGGCACTAGAGGAGTGCAACTCTCAGAATGAACATCTCTGAATCAGTGTAGTACCAGGACTGACCACTGGTTTCGGACAATGTTAATGAACTGGTATACCTCTTGGTTTTTAATTGTAACTACATGTGCTCTCTTATTATTATATCGTTGAATACTTATGTTACATCTATATATTATTATATTGTAGTCTTGAGAAGGGCTACCCATTTGAGGGGCTGAAATTCCGGGAAAAAATTAATAAACGTGACTGATATGTTCGTGAGAAAGTTTGATTTGGATACAAATGTTTTCTATCGGTCCATGAGTGGTCGGTAGACAAACGGAGGACTATCGCTTGTATTACTTTGACGAATACATCTCTACTGCTTCTTCTAGCTTTATTTGAGCTGAATTCTAGCTTCCAAACTTCATTTCAGTCTTCATTTCAACACGTCATATCTCACTAAAATCCAATAGAATCGTCGCATTGTACGAAACCATTTTGCGCGTTTCATATGAAACCATGATGTGTGCAGGTTCCAATGTACTTAAATGACTTTGGTTTCATGAAATGCGTTTCATCGATGTACATCGCACCTTTCTATACTGCCTTCCATGAAATGACTCCCTCGCTGAAGAAGGAATAATCTAACGAACCATGTCTTGTGTGTGTGTGAATGTAGAATCCGCAGAATCCTCTTCCTCTGCGCTTGGCCGCTGTAGATGCTCTGCGCCGATCCCCTTGCGCAGACGTAAATCCTCAACCGCTGCTACGCATTTTCACCTCGAGACGCGCAGATACTGAGCTGCGCATTGCCTCGTATCTCACCAGTTTCCGATGCACATCCTCTGCTACGATCCGCGCCGCAAGGGAAGTGCTCAGGACTGAGGATCTCGGCCAAGGTGAGTCTCTTGTGATGGCGTTACGGCCCTTTTAATTTCACATCTATAGGCTACGTTGCCCTTCCGGTGGCTCAGGTGTTAGCGTTGTTGCTCATCACCAAGTCTTCCCGGGGTCGACTCCCGGGTCGGAAAAAAATTGGCAACTTTTCACATTAAGGTATTATGTGTGTCAAAGCGACTAGGCTTCAGTATCCCAAAAATGTTTGAAATGATGGTTTGAACCATTCTCTATCCAGGGGCGATGAATTTTCATACCTTACGGCGCAAAATTTTGAATTATTTGACATTAAATTACTATGGGCTTATATGGAGAAACTTTCGCGGGCTCATGTTTTTTTTATATTCTAGCAACATTACCGGCTTAACTTAGCGAGAAAACCTACTAAAACATAGCAAATGGAAACACGAACGGAATGACGTTAAGATTGTCATACCTTAAGGGGCATTTTCAAGAATAATTCACCAAAAACTGTGGAAAATACTGTTCCAACGGAAATGGCAGCCACATCACGTGACTGAAGAGAATGCGACCCTTGTCAAAGATGTAATCAAACGACAGTCTAAATTTATTATCAAGATTTCAAATCACAAAATAATTGTTCTCGTCCAATATAAAAAAAAATCAGTTGAATGAATTATTAATTAATAAGAACTACTTTGGTGAATATTTCAAATTTTTGTGAATAGTTGGCATCTTGACTTCAGTCAACGCGCACATAGTGTCCAACTTCATACAGCTGTGACTACTGAAAAGCGAACCCTTCTTCTTCTGTCCACCTCCTACAGGTCGTAGTGTCAATAAATCTTACTATTACTAACTACTCGTATTAATACCTCCACGTGGGTTAAGTAGTGAGTAAACCCAGCTAACAGGCTCACCTACTTAAAATAGCCCTGCCTCCCACCTCCTACCTTCTATCGCCCCATGTAGCTAAGCTTCAATAGCACGCTACATTTCCCTATAACCAATACTACAATACAAAATACCCTATAACCAATACTATAATACTGATAAAATAGGATAATGAATCCGATTAATTCACGGAAAGCTGGAAATATTTTAATCTCTTCTTATAAACGTGAAAAGAGTAATTTGAACTTTGCACCAATTTTCTCTTCAATATAAGTTTAATATTCAAGAAGCGATAGATTTGATAGTGTATCGCATCAAAGATAATTCTTCATAGTGTTATTTCTTATGTAATGCATTCAACATAACAATTCTATTATTAAATTTTTTCTAATTTACAAAATTAAACCTTTGCGGAATTTTGAACGAAATTTGCTCCTTTGGCACTCATTTGAGTACTTATGAGCCAAATCTTCAGAGAAATGCGTGGTACGTGAGTTATTCGCGAGAAGACAAAAAATTAAATTTACGTTAAACTCAAATCGACGATTTTCGAGAATCCGTCATATCAGTTCGGGGTTGCTCAGTATGAGGAGGACTTTATTATTCCAGTCATATACTACTCGAAACAGAGTCTACCTGTCGTGAAGACAATGTTTCATTTCATCACTAAACATGACACCAGTTGTTGAGAAGTGTTTGGGGAACATAAATACGAATTGTTCTATCTTAGAGCCTAGCAATAAGAAGGAGAGGGAGACTCAAGTAGTTGAACATTCCAGTCATGGCAATTCTTTTTAACGCTGTTGTTGAACTTACATATTGGCACACAAGCAGTAGCAGCGACAGAGGCAGGCAGGCAGCGAGGGCTGTGGCTCTCGGCGGACGGACATCAAGCGAAGCGTGGGAAGGATTCTTTAAGGGGGGGAGGATAAAAACCGAGCACCCTTTAGACCCCTGGCTATAAAGTGTGGAAGGAGTCTAGTAATCACAGCCGAACACCTTCTAGACTGTGGAAGAGGAAATGATTAGGGGTACGTTCTATGCCCGTCGGCCGTTGTCCAGCGACCCCCCCCCTCACTTGAACTCACGCTCTCTCTCTCATTGTATAGCGTATTTCCGATGAGTTTACTCACTGCCAACGCCGTTGTCGTCGGCAGTTCGACGCGCGAGCGGTCGCCGACCGCTTTACGACACACGTACAAAGTTCATGTTTTTATATTTCTTTGTTTTCGGGGCTATTGATTACAAATTTCTGCTTTGCCCTCGTTATCCATATCCATTCCATGCAAATCTTATCCTTGTTTGGGGTCTTTTTGATATTTTCTGAACTTTTGGGGTGGTTAAATTGAAATTAGGACCATGAGTCAATTTTAGAAATTAGTCAGTAGTGTGTCAAACTTTTGTGAAACATTCAAAAAAATACTGAAGTACATATTCGCCAGGGGCAAACTATTCGCCTGAAAAATAAACATTTATAAGTAGGTTATTGTAAATTGTATTTATTTTATTTTGAAACACAGTATTATTCTTTAATATGAACATAGGTTCTATAACTAAGAAATTTAAAAAAATTATCAAAATGTTTTGCGTATGTTTGAGTTTTTTTCGAATTTCTATTTTTTGAGGGCCGAAATTGAAGATCCGTTATCAGCCCCTCAGAAAGTATACATAAGTTAAAATTCAGAAGTTCTTCGAAACTTTTGGAGAGTATTCTGGAGTATATGTTGTATTTTTTCTTTAAATAATAATAATAAATTTCAGTAACTTCTTTCGTATGGAGTCACCTACGCAACATCATGAAATCCTCCCTGACCTGGAAAACTGACATTTCTCACTTTATGGAAGACGGTTTTCTGAAAGACAAGTTCAGCGTGGAATCTTTGAAGTACTCCAAGAACCATCGAACATCTCTCGATGGCATTCTCCACGCAGCCGAAGTCGAATCGAACACAATCTTCTCTCGAGATTCCTACCTCCCACGATCGGCGTCGGTCAATCTCACCGTGCAACTCTTCCGTCAACCAATCAGTCTACTGGAGATCGGAGGTAGAATGGAAGGCTTCGAGAAGATGTTGGAGGACTTCTTTGGACCCAAAGGGTACGTATATTAATATTTGTTAATACAGCTTCTTATTTCATTGCCATTACCACCCGCGCCTGAGTTTTGAATTCAATAACGCATGGAAATGGACGTCACGCCGACAGCGATGGTCTAGTGGTAGCGTCTTCGCTTCCACGTTCCCGCTGAGCGGTAGAGCGTGGGTTCAAACCCTGTTCAGCCGAACTAGATGTGCCTTTCAGCTGGGGCTTCCCTCATCTACTCCAGACAAATGTCGGTTTGGTACCATAATTTTCCCGGCAACCCAACCTTTCGAATTCCCTCTCCCTAGTCCAACGGTTAGGTGGAAGAGCTGGTGTGATGGCCTGAACCTCGCCAAAAGCCATAAAATAAAAATTTTAAATAAATAAATAAATGTAGAAATTGTCTGCGGGATGCGCAAATAAAACACACTTCAAATATCTCCCAACCGATTTAGGATTTGGAAATGTTCTTTTCACTAAAAACGTTATATGGGGCTAACCTTTCCATATTTTATATAGATTTGTAGATTCTTTAGCAGTAGAAGTATATCCACTCTTCTCTATCTTTTAAATGGAACCATGTATATTTATGACAGATACTTCCAAGCCATTGAGAACACAAGTTAATATTATTGAATTTAAACGAGTAACAGAGTACAGCAAAGCCTAATTAAACATTTCCTGCTGTGGCTAACATGGCTAAGAGAATGAACTTGCCTCACGCTTGGGTGATATGAAAAATCAATAAAAGTGTCAATTTCTCGGCAGCTAAAAGAGCTTCAAATCCCTTAAATATAACTGAAATGACAAGAATTCTATCTAACCAACTAGGCAAGTCATTGAAATACACCGAGAACTCTAGCTAAAGTAGAGACCATTTTTCAAATACCTTGTTCCAATTTAAACGGTATAATTATGATTCGCAGTTTTTATTACACCTTAATTAATGAAATATTGTTAAAATAACTATTTTCGATATCAAGAGAATATAAAACATTACTGAAAGTTTTACGAACAGTTTTGTGCTTTACTAACGCCTGGAAAGCGCATACTCCTTTAGAATAATCTCATGCTGTATATACATGTATTGTGACAGGTACTACCCAGATGCGTCGTTGCATAAGGTGCTGACGTCATTGAAAGGCAAACGCGATGTCGTGGAGATGGAACAGAGTCTACAGCGCATGCGCACGGCGTTCGGAGAAGCCACGGATAAACGTCTGCATCCCGAGCCACGAGCCGATGTGTTCGCTCGAGTCTTCGGTCAGGAAGTGGCGTTTGCATCTCTACACGACGCGCCGCAGGTTAGTCGCAAGAGTCAGTCGGGGTTCCACAGTGAACCCTATAGTTATGGTATATACTTTCATTCTTATCTTAGAAGAATGCTGAAATATTAAATCCTTAGCCTCTGCCTTAGGGCCCTTGATTCGAATTGATGGGATGGTACTTTGCTTGCTTCCCGAGAGTAAATTAGTTTGTTGTCCTCCACGTGGACATACGCGGCGTGTAACTGTTTTTTGACAATAAATTTATTATTAGTAATTACATTTGTTGTAAGTAATTATATTATCTATGATAGATCGACCATATACAGACGTTTATTGGTCTTAACATAATGTATCTGCCCCGTTTTGAGTCATCGTCATGTATTTGACTTCCGTCGTCTCATGACATACATAAAAAATACACACCTACATTATGTACGCATATATTTTTCATGTAGGTCATGTTGCTAAGTTTTTTTATTATATTGTACTTGTATGTTTTACGTGGTTGCTAATTTTTTATTCTATTCCCAAACACTCGATGATTACTCAAATTGTGCAATTGTGCCACGTTAATACCAATGTATCATTAGACCAATAAACGTCTATAAATAGACGAATGTATCTTAATGAACCCTATAGAATTAAGTGAGTAATAGTTGTAAATATATTTCTACAAAATTTTCCCGAGATTTTCATAAAATCCACTGAAAAGAGTTATTTTGTGACCAAAAGTTATCTAACCTTATCTCATTTCAGAGTGAGATAATTTTTGTATTTTTTATATAAATTATGTATACTCCAATTGTTTGTATTTTCATAAAAGAACATTTGCAACCTAGATACATGACAAATCGATGAGACCTCGTAAAAGGAAAAATTGTCAACGAATGAATTAATTTAAAAAATTCCCACCGAGGAATTCGATCATATTACTTTGCACTTTCCATAATTATATCAAAATGAGACACTTATCTGACAATATATGCATTTCATTATCGTAATGGAGCAATGTTTGACTTTATCATAGTGTATAGCAAGAATTAAGAGAAAAATTCTAGTACCGCTCGCGGTACTTGGCAAGAAACCTACATTCTTCGGTCGTTTTAACACTAAATCCATTTTCATCCCACATTCATATTTTCCCAGATGATGTACAACGGTATAAAATATTTCTAGTATTAATTTGAAAATTTTCAAAGCGGAGCATTTTGAGAAACTAAAATTCAGAAGTTAGATTTTGAACAGTTATTTTTTTCTCTCCATAACATATATCACGTAGCCATAATATACTTTTGTAAATATCATTAAATAAGCTGTATAATGACACCTCTACCAGGTCTCTATCTCAATTAGGAGAGCTTCCAGAGCAATTCGAATGTTTTGTGTAGTGCCTTTTTGAGGCGTTTTATTTAAATTTTACATTGTTGTAACATCCAAAGGGGTAGAAATTTTATAAAAGTACCAGGTACTTTTCTTAATCTATATCATGACTACGTCCCTGCAAAACGTTATCAAAATCTGAGATGGTGAGGTTTAGACCCTATGTTGATTTGACACGGAATGACCCGTATGGATTGTGATAAAAAACAACAAATAGCCGTGAACTTTTTAGTAATTACGCCCACATTTTAGTGGCACCTTTTTTGTCATTTGCCACTTCTTTTCCTTCGTATATTTCCCCATAATGTGTTACCAAGATTATTACGGTACTATATACATATATTGAGACCGTGGATTGAATTAATTGTTAATTCAATATCACGTTCTCAAAAATTTAATATAAAATCATGGGCCAACATGGGAGCTAGCAGAAAGGGACCTGAGTGGTCTGAAGCGTAGTGTCGGTGCGACATCACAGGCTCCGTAGAAAGTTTTGAGTACAAAAAAGTTATAAAATCTATTATTTGAAAAAAAATCAAAGGAGCAGCGACGAGGACACATGTTCAGAGGCAGACAAGTTGGAACTTGAAAAAGGAATCTTTAGAAAAACGAGCATCGAAATTCAGTACAAAAGATAGCACCGAAAAAGAGCGGATGTCAGGGAATATTATTTCCCAAAGCAACGTGGGTGAACGTTTGCAACAAATGACGAGAAGGCTCACGGCACATGTCTCTTGGGTCATGGTTCGCCATGGGAAGAAAAGATATTGAAATGTAAAATTTTGGGGCAATGGGTTCAGCAAAAACACACGAGGGCGAAATTCAAAAGGAAGTAATAAAAAATTTGGGTTCAAGAGGAGTGCCGACGTTCGGAACAAGTTGTAGCAAAAATGGGGGTGATGTCAAACGGAGAGGCTACCACGCCGCCTAGCCATAAAACCATAAAAAATGGGATCTAAGAAGCATGCCGCACAAAGCAGCTGTGCAAAGTACGAATAACGAAGGGTATTGTTTGAGAATAACAAAATAGCCGACAGACCTTCGTCTAGCTGTAGAAGTCTTGGAAGTAGAGAGAGTGGGAACAACCAATAGAAAACCACGGTGGGAGGAGCTAAATCGTGTGATTGGTAACAGGAAAAAGCAACTAACATCTTTTCGGAAACTTCCAATTAAAAATTAAGGGGGGAAAGAACCAAAGGGCTTGTAGTAGAAGGAAGGAATAATAGGAAGGGGAACGTCACGTGACGCGAATTGTCTATAAAAAAATAGGGCACAGAAGCACAAAGGCCAGACTGGGAAAAATTTTCGAGAGTTTATTGGTTGGGCGAGACGGTGAAGAAATTTCGAGAGTTTTCTTTTTGATAAACTGACTGAAAATTTTTGGTGGAAAGACGCGTTAGTGATCGCACGCAGAAATTTGTGATGAACGCGAGTTCGTAGTGAGAGCAGTGCGGTGATAGTAAGAAGAACGAATCAGTTTTAGATTAAATCAAACATTTTGAATTGTTGAATTTTGGGATTTGTTCATTAGTTGTGATAGCACAAGTGAGGCTTTCCGAAAAGAATCAGGAAACAATCACTGCTGATACTCGATGCAATTAATGCATAGATCAGAGCGTGAAAAGTGCGAACATTAATAGCAACTAATTATCCCATGAACACAATCGCGTACATGAAGTTTTCTTGGGTGCAGGAGAGAATCGTGTGATTGAAAAGGACAAATGGGAACTTGTGCAGTGAAAAAGTTCGAACAGACAAGTAAGGGACTCGAACAGGTCCAGTAATTAGCGTTTTATGAGTTAATGAGCCGTCAACGGTCACTTCAGCAAATTAGTAAGCCAGAGAAGGCATCGTCGTTGCATAGATAATAGAAAATAAGTTACACTGTGATCAGTCAGAGGACATGCTAAGCACATTAATACAGTGAACAAATAATAACAGTAAATGTTGCAAAGGACGAAATAACAAATTAGTACGAAGTGAGTCGGGAAACTCTGAAACGAGACAGACAATGGAAGTTAATGGCATGGGGAAAATCGCTTAGGCAGAAGAGATAGAGAACAAACATAAACGAGGCACGAGGAACTGGAGTCCCTAAAAGGAACACGAAAGTGGCCATGTATTCATCGAGTCCGACATCACGAGACATCTTGTGTATTGTGTAATAGTGTAGAGGGAATTTGATAATGTTATTTTGGCCTTGTAAACCATAAATTGTTAAATAAATGTCAGTAGGCCGAGTGCAAGAGTTAAAGTGTTTAGTTGTACGGAGAGTGTAATGAACAGAGGAGCCCAAAATCAAGAAGAACTTGGTGAGTACTATGTAAAAAGACTTTCAATAAGACATTCCAAGAGCGCAGTAGGCGAAGCAATGTGTAGCATTGTGACCATTTACCAGTGTCCTGTGTATCAATTAATTTAGAATCATTATGAATAATAAATGGGTTTGTTTGTTGCTCGAACACCAGAGTGCAGTGTTTTTATTGTAAGTGGCTCCAATAGGAGTGAGTACTCGGTTCCCTCCCCTTTGGATTTAGTGAGAATAATACATTTTCGGTAATTATTATTTTAAAAAATAATTTAGAATTTTTTTTGTTTATAACAATTAATTTTTTATTGTCACAATATGTTGTAATACATACCATAATATGCAACATGTTTTCATAATACACTTCTAAATTATATAAATAATGGTAAATATTTATGGGATTGCAATATTTTCCTTACTTTGTATCCAATAACCAATAATTTCTGTCAGTATAGGTTTTTTCGGTTGCAGGTTGTGAACAAACTTCGAGAAGGTGATCCCATTGCAGCTGCCTTGCGTGCTCTCTTTGCTGATGGAGCTCTGGACGTCACTAAGGCCATGCTGCTAGATGAAGCCAAGTACACTTTCCCTACCATCGTTGGTGAGTTTCTCGAGAGTAGTGACGTGTAAACACGTTTCTCATTCTTGTAACAATCTGTGTCCTGATTTGGTGTACATGTATTTCATCCACCACTATTTATTCCTTGCATTTTGTTCTGCCACTCTTTGCCTTAAAATATATATTTAAATCTGTCACATTTTTCATCTTGACATATTAATATGTCCTGAAATAAGACCTCTGTTTTTACCTTTCAAAATTACAAGAACTTTATAAGAAAAGTACAGTAATTCCAAGACAGTGTTTGGAGATCTCTTCGGATCTTCTAAAATTAGTCTAGGAGAGCAAATTCTCATAATGTTATCATAATATCTATTTCATATTTTCCCCATATTCTCCCGAAACCAGTGCCGATAATGAAGAACCATGAAAATGACACAAGCTTTTCTTATTATTAAATAAAATAATTAATTCTAAGCTATCATTTCATTCTAACGTCTGTAAAGTCGTGGATGACATAACGTTCAATCCTTGCGACTCCATCACAGGATTCCCTGTGACTCTCTCCCTGGGCGCATCTGCTCTGGTGCGCTTACGCGCCCAAGGCAATTGGAGCTCTGACGGGCCCCCTGGGTCCATCCGCGCGGAAGCTTCCCTGTCGCCCAGCGCTGCTTTGGCCGTGGATGCCTCCATGATGGTGGGCCCCGTCGCGGGTCCTCGCGTCGGCGTGCGTCTGCGTCAGAGGGCGCGCGTGGCCTCGCACACGGGTGCGGGGATGGAATTTCAAGGAATGAGGTTGGCACGACTGGAGCTACGTGCACCCACGCGCACCCTACAGTTGTTGGATGCTTCTTCCACGTTGCTTCTCGTTGAGGTACGAGCGTGATGGGTAAAGGAATGACGTAAACATTTGCGCACGGGTACGGGAGGGACATACCAAAGATGGGGGAAACACTGTCAGTCGTCGTCACATAGAGTCCTACTACCAGAGAAACGCAAGATGAGGAATTAATGAAATTTCTTAGAGCACACGAAAACTCTAAGCGCAATTTCTCATAGAACTACCTTGTGGGTGAGGATCCCATGAATAACAACGCTATCACATTGGATGTCGCTTGCGCTCAGATGGCTTCTCTTTTTACTCTTAATGTAGTGCTCGTAATTAAGATAGTAGGTAGAATTAAATCAGTAAAACATCTTAAACACTTAAGGTAGTAGATAGAATTGGCTGATTAAAATATCTGAAATCGGAGTAAATTAACAGTAACGTGTACTTATTATGATTTCAACTTGAAAAAACATACCTCACTGGTCATATAAATGATATAATTGCAATTACAATTGTTGGTGTAATACATTGCGTCTTATGGAGAAAACACTCTTCAAAAATCTTTTAAATCACGAAAGTGATGGAAATTGACTTTGATTTGTAGTAAATTTTCCGCAGTATTTTTTAAATCTTTAGGTGACATTTGAGAACGCTATTTATCTTTTTCCGAGGTGAGGTGAGTAAATCACGAAATCGCGGATCTCGGCCGCCGTGTATGTTTATGCTCTTTTGAGTTTCAAACGGGTCAAGCGAGTTCCTGTATATTGTTTGTAATATATTATTAACTGATGAATACAAATTAAATCGTTTTATTTTCTTCGTTATTATTAATATTGTTGTGTTTTAAAACAATTAGAATAACAGTAAAGAAAACAATTATATGTTTTCGTGATATAACTAACTTGGAGTGCTGGAAAGATACTGGAGCCTTGCGGCCACGTGCGACATAAGCAGTGGGCTATGAGAAATTTCGCGTTAGAGGTTTCCGATGCCGCTGGCGTTTCTCTACTTTCAGGACTCTATCATCAGAGAATGCTGCTACGTGTCTGCTGAACATTTACCTCGCATCTCAACAGTACTGTCCTCTCACAGTTTAGTTGATAACACTGCCAAATATGGACAGAGTTAATCAAACAGAGATATTGCACTAATTCCACATCAGTGGCTAACTTCTTATTTAAAAGATAGATATCAACAGATTGAAACATTCTATATTAAAAATAAAATACTTGAGCGTTGTCTTTCTGAAACAAAGCCACTTACTTGCAGAGTACCCCAAGGTTCAATTCTCGGTCCTATACTCTTTTTATTGTATGTGAACGACATATCATCCACCCCAGATTGCAAAATACAATACAAGCCGAAATGTTCACAGTACCTAAGTGTTCATCACTTCAACATGAATTTCTCTCTCAATCAAACATTTTAAGGGAAAAAAGCTTCAATTGATTCCATTATATTTTCCCTTCCTCTTTCTTCTGTACAGGACGGAGAGGAACAGCCCGCGCGTTTGGAGCCCCATCTGCGACTGAAGAACGTGAGCATGTGTTCGGGTGGCACGTTGGAACGTGTGTTGGGCATACGTACCTGCGCCAACGTGTCATACTCCAACAAGCTCTTGGGTTTCCCACTCAGCGGACCGGCTGCAGTGCGCCTCCAAGTCAGCAAAACGGATGACTTCGACAAATACGAAACCCAATGGGAGCTTGAAGCCGACGAGAATGGCGCACAAGGACTCAAGGTTAGTGCAGTTCGGTGCGGCGACACGTATCTCTTGGCGATATTAATGTATTATTATTAACAGGAAAAGGACGACGTCTGCTGTAATTATACTATTTGTGCATATACCAACGTTTCAAACTATATTAGTTCTTCGACAGGGCTGAAGAAAATAAATGACACGGTACAATTTGGAGAAAATAAAAGAAAAAAGATATACAAATAATACATTATGCCTATTACATTGTCATTAGAGGAATTGCCAATACCATTTACGAAAGTCACGCTTGATACAAATATTATATGGTCTAGATCAAGAAAATATCAAACCCTTTTTATACGATTGTAAGCATGCTTCAGAATGTGGAACAGACCGCAATATAAGGTAAAAAATAAAAGAGAATTATTTCTTGAACCAGACATAAAGATAGGAGCAAAAGAGTGAGTGTACTAAACTCAGGTAGCAGCCAACAGGCCGTGGTTCTGGGAAAGTTTTGAATGAAAACTAGTGGTGTAAAACCGTTGCACATACTTTCTCATATACGTTTCTAAGTTAGCATTAGAGTGTGACATTAAAGAATTCTATTAGCGAGGGTTATTTATAGCATTACTCTATATATTTTGGTCATCATGTTACTCCATAAAGAGAGGGTTGTTTTTGGTGCTCTACCTTTGTGTCCTCTAATAATATTGATCCTGTATACTGTGAAATCTGTCGTTCGTTTTGCAGGTGAGCTTCGACACCCCGGGCTCTTCCATGGACCGCACGGTGCGCGTGGAGGCGCGTGCCGACGCCGTGGGGCCCTCGTTCCATTTGCGCGTGCGATCGCCCGCTGGAGGCGCCGAAGCCAGTGCATCCGTGTCCCGCAACGACAGCGCCGCTTCGGCTGACGTGCGTCTCGCCGTGGATGGAGCAGAGTTGCTACGCGTGGCAGCCGCCTTGCGATGGGAGCGACCGGAGCACGGCCCCGACGCGTTGCGGCTCAGACCGGAGCTGGACGCGCAGGCGGCCGGAGGCACGCCGCTGCGTCTCGCCGGAGAACTCGGGCTCATGCCCGGAGCGCGCTACCACGCTCACGTCGTGCTACGGGGTTCCGGGGAACCTGTCAAATTGCAAGGTGAGTATAGTGTCTTCCTCGTTTGCGTAGAATAGAGTACTGATGTTAGTAGAAAAAGGCCAGCGACATTCGAGGCTTCCATTGTAGGACTCTTAAGGTATAAATGTGCCCCTCCGATGGCTCAGGAGTTAGCATACTTGCTCACCATATAGTCACTTCGGGTTCAATTCCCGGCGGTGTTGCTTTTCACTTCAGTGCCTGAGTTCGTATGGCTATAATTACTGAATAGCGAATCCTTCTTCTTCTATCCACCTCCTCCTACTATCACTAACTCCTGGTTCTATTAATAACTACTCCTACAAACACCTCCGCGTTGTTGGTAAACCCAGCTGAGCAGCCCACCCATACTAATACCATTCTACCCTCCCACCTCCAACCTTCTATCGCCCCACGTAGATGAGCTTCAATTGCACGCTACATTTCCCTTTTACAAATACTACAAAAAAAGTATAAAAGAAGCCTCTTTTCGTCACCGTTATATATAAGCGCTATGTCATGGCACTCGGGAGAACCAATGGAATTGTAAGTAAGTACAATCCGTTCCTCGTTAGTACGAACTTCATTTGTGCAGAACTGGGGTTTCCCATTGTGGACCACAATTGAGTATAGTCGACTACAACATACATTGCCACCTCTGACTCATTAGCCGATGAGCATTCGCGAACCCAAAAATCTACTTCTGCGCGACGTCGGTATTCTGGAGTGACGTTGACTACAGCCAACTACGAGTCACTTACAATCGACCTTCTTCGGTGTAAATAGAAAACCCCGTATGTGTTCAAGAGTCACGTAGAATAGAGCCCTGTTAGGTAAGAGAAACGCCTGCGACAACCGATGATTGCGTTTATCTACTTGTGGGGCTCTAAATACAAGGGAGACCTCTTTTCATCCTCTTTATACACAAGCAGCTTGGTCCTCAATACTAAACTTAATAATAAACGTAAATTTTATCGTAGTTTATCGAACTTTGAGTAGTGTCATCATGAGTCAATCACAAATCTAATTCGATATGTATTTTAGAACAATTTTAAATTGTCTGCAGTAAAATTGTAAATTAACGATTCCAACCTTGCCCAAAAAGTAATTTTACTTATTGATACCTGAAGTGTGGCAAAGGGTTAAGTATGACGACAGGAACGGGGATCTTGAAATGATATAAATGAATGAATTTTCTCAAAGAGTTACAGTATGAGCGTCGTTCACAGGTGAACTCCGCTTGCGTGATGCTGGTTACGAGGTCCTTGGTGAAGTGAGCTGTCCATTGCTCAATGGATCGCTCNGTTCACAGGTGAACTCCGCTTGCGTGATGCTGGTTACGAGGTCCTTGGTGAAGTGAGCTGTCCATTGCTCAATGGATCGCTTAGTGGGAACGTGACTGCCGAGCCAGGAGTCTGCGCGTCTGATCTTCGCGTGGAATACACTACGGCGAGTGGCCAACAACACACTGCGGTCTGGAGCCATAGCTACGAGGCCGGAGCTTCATCGTTGGCCCTCAACGCTTCTACGGAGGTGAGAGCTTCTGTAGCATACAGGTTGTGTTCATTTGGTGATTAAAAAGTTTTTTAAGGGTGATTTTTGTATCGTCACTTTTCCCCTTAAGATATAACAGGTTTAGGAAGATAAAGAATACAATAGTTACAGTGTCTAATTCACTACGTTCTCTTACGGTAGTACTAGCATAAAGTAGGTAGAACTAATCACTGAAGTGCTTGAAATCAGCATAAATAAACAGAGTAACATGCACTTATCGTGATTTCAACTTACATACCTCACTGGCCATTTAAAATAAATTATTGCAATTTATAATTGAGGGTGTAATACTGCGTCTTATAAAGGAAACACGCCTTTATAAGACTAATTTTAAATCACAAAAGTAATGGAAATATACTTCAATTTGTAGTCAATTTTCCGCAGTATTTTTTACATAACTTTTATCTATATCACCCGACATTACAAAAAGATTTTTTTCCGAGGTGTGATGCATAAATCACGATACAGTTGGACTCGGTCGCCATGATTTTACATGCTCTTCTGCGTTTCGAACGAGTTAAACGAGTCTATGAAATTGTTTATACTGTACCATTAATTGATATACAGAAATTAAATCACATTTTTATCATTATAATTCATACTGCGGTGTATAAAACAATTACAATAGAAATAAAGAAATAAAGAAAAAGTAATACAACTCAGTGACTTACTTGGAGCGCTAACCCACCTTAAATTATCCATCGTAACGTCAAGTTCATCGTTTGTATCCATCTTTTAAAATATTCATTCTGATAGCAACAGTCAATATCCTCAATGCTGGAGGGAAAAGTGGTGTAAAGTACTGATTTACATTTCTATCGCATCTACAATAACAAAAAATTACCTTGTCCGTCAAACTTGTGCTACTAACTAAGTTATGATCAGGGTTCGAATCGATATGCCTTAAAAATCGGATAACAAGCGCTAAAAATGTTCACAATGTGCAATAAAATCCAATTAAATGCTCTAAAATATTCGAGATATTAAAAAACAAGTTACGTATGTATTATTACCACGAAAGTGCAAGTGTAAATTGGGTTAGTTGAATAAAACCACGAGCTCGTTTATAAGTGATATTTAAATAATAAACGTGTAAATTTTGATTTATTGTATTAATTTAACCTAAACATTCTGTTCAAAACAGAATCTTAAAAAATACACATTTATGTGCAGACATTCCTTCAAAAATATGCATATTTATATGCACCAATTGAATTCAAATGATCCCACGAGGTTAAAAATGCTCGATAGAGATTCCTCAAAGACAAAGAAGATCAGGAAAATAAATGCAGAACATGCAAAATCCGAGCCCTGGATATAATAAGGCTAACTATTCCTTCTTCTTCATAGGCGGTAAAACTCAGGGTGAGTCTTGGCCTGCTCGAATATATTCCTCCAACGGCTCCTGTCGACTGCTACTCTTTTCCAGTTTCTAACTCCCATACTTTTGGGATCTTGCAAAACATTATTTCTCCAAGTTATGTTTGGCCTTCTCCTGCTTCGTGGTTTTAGTGGTCTTCGTTTTGTTGTTTGTTTGACGAGTTTTTCATCCGCCATCTTCTCTAAATGTCCTATCCATGCAAGTGTTTCGGATTCTGACGATGTGCTTTTGATTTATTAAACTATTTAGTTCATCATTAGTTCTTCTTTTCCAGATCGTTTCACTTATTTTATCGGGGCCAAATATTTTGCGGAGGAATTTTCTAATACCTCACTATTCCATCTAATAAATGATTCTATGGAGAATACAGATATGACCTTAACCCATGACGTAAAACAAAGAGACAGTTACACCACTTATATCATGATTAGTGTTTGTCTGTCTTTGTGTAGTTGTCCGAGTTCCCCGCCGCGAGCGCTCGCCTGCAATGGGCGCTGCGCAGAGATCTGGCGCTGTGGGAGCACCGTCTGCGCTGGGAACGCGCGCAGCATGTGTGGAAGGCGATCCAGCGACTGCGCACGCTTCGTCGAGGACCACTCACGCATCTGCACGCACTCGCTGCACTCACGTGCCCACAGCGACGCATAGATTACAAGTTGGACCTCGAGCATCAGGTGAGAGCAATGAGCAAAACACGAGGGCTGAATTCCAGTTGCCCCTCCGTGACTCAGGTGATAGCGTTGTAGCTCATTACCGAGTCATCCCGGGTTCATTTCNTGAGAGCAATGAGCAAAACACGAGGGCTGAATTCCAGTTGCCCCTCCATGACTCAGGTGATAGCGTTGTAGCTCATTACCGAGTCATCCCGGGTTCATTTCCCGGCGAGGCCAGAAAAAAATTGTAGCTCTTCACATTAATGTCCCAGTTCATAAACCTGTGACTACTGCGAACCGTCCTTCTNGAGGCCAGAAAAAAATTGTAGCTATTCACATTAATGTCCCAGTTCATAAACCTGTGACTACTGCGAACCGTCCTTCTTCTATCCACCTCCTACTACTATTAGCATCAATAACTAACTATTAGAAACAACTCCTACTAACACCTCCACGTGAGCCAAGCTGTTGGTAAACACAACTCACCGGCTATTAACAATAGACTACCACCCAACTCCTATCGCTCCGTGTCGATGAGCTTCAATAGCACGCTACAATTCCCATTTACAAATACTACAATAAAAAAATCTCTAGATTCAATGCTTTTTTATTTTAGTAGAGCTCCCATGACATTTTTTATATTTTACTTATGTCATTAGAGCCAAGCATTCGCCACTCGAGCTCCACTTTTTATAGTAAATCTACATAATCTCAATCAACATATTTTTTGAAATCAATAAATTAAAATTTACAATGAAACACATTTTATTATAGCTGGACAAAAAAAGTAATTTGTCCAAACAACTTTCTTTAGCTCTTTATAATATTACATACGTAATTAAATTGCTAATTTGTTTTTCATTTTATCTTATTTAATTGACTCACTTCTCTCGCTGGCCCCTAATAAAGGTTCGCAGGTGGATGCCAACCCCAGACACTCTTTGGGTCCTCTACTTAGCTAGGCGCTCAGCGAGAGTATCTCCTAGGCATCAACAAATAATGTGTCTTGGTTATTCGCTATCCAATGTTTTTCTTATGGGGCTAACTCGGTGCGATTTCCTATTTTTTACTTGGTATTGTGTACCGAGTATACATAAAATTCTGTTTGCGCACACATTCGTGCCAAAACATACATGACGAAACAGTTTTCATTAGCTTCAGTGCATTAAACATTCTGAATGTATTTCACAAAATGATGAAGTTGCCAGTATAATATTGTTATGCTAATGATGATTGAGACATGGAAGGAGAGTATTGAACAAAGTCGAGTACTTTTCTGAGGAAGTGGTCTTGCATACCATCTACATGATAGGACAGGTTCATATAACTTATAATCGGAGATGGAAATATCACATATAGAATGATCAAATGTATTGTAAAATCATATCAACATTTCCTGATAGGGTACTTCCAAATCGTTTCTTCTTCACGGGCACACACAAAATAAAAGTGGTTTGCTTCTGGGACCCCATACGGTGTCTTCATGTCTTTTGATTTTTATCGGTGTTATTCGCGCAGAACGCGAGCCAAGAATATATAGATACCGCATTTTGATGCCCACTTACGTTAATATTTTGGTATCGCTACTTTGTATTCGATGCCGATTCCATGTCCTCACCTTATCGCAATGGCCTCATGCGTCTTTCCGTGAGTGAATGCTAAATTCGTAATTGAATTTTGCAGGTGGAAGAAGGGAACTCAAGTACTCGAGGAGAAGTGTTGCTGGGTTGGAAGCAGCGCTATGCAGCCGCGGTGCAATTCTCGCGTGCACCGGGACCTCGGGTGGAACTCAATGCGGAGGCCTCTACACCCAGTGTACGTGCGGAAGTGCGTGGACGCATTGCCAAGAAGAAGCACTTGCAGGTAAAACTTTTAACTATTTAATTTTCAAAAAACTAAACATAGAACCACGCGAAAAAAATCTATGAGAAATTGTGCGTGGCGAATATGGGTTGTATGAGAAATCACGCGCTCTGACATCTCGGACGTCACTGGCGTTTCTCTAGATGAATGACTGTAGTTGGAGTCTGGCGATGCCTCTAAATTCTTTCCAACATCTCTTCCAGGGTGAGCTGGAAGGCGTGTTGATATTGCCTCGCGGTCGCAGTCATTTGGCTCTGACCGGCACCTACAAGCAAGAGGGCGGATTGGGCGCTGGTCCTCCAGGCGCCCAAGTGCATCGATTGCAGTTGCAGTTGGTAGGAGCGTTGCGTGGGGAGATGCAGGCACACGTGTCCTTGGGTGCAGATGGCGTTGAACACGCGTTGCGTCTCAAGACGGGCACCATCGCAGTTGATGCATCTCCGTCTTACGCGCATTTCTTCAACTATCACACAAATGAAGGGTAAGGGGATTCCCCAATGCGCACAGTGGCATCTAATAACGAAAAGAAATTAGTTATCTTGTCACATCGGGGCCCGTCTCTTATTGGATACTGAGACAGTTTTCATCTCCGACGGTGGGTTAGGATAACTCAGTTTTAGATTTAGAGCAACTCGCTTGGACTACCCTGTCATAGGTCTTGGTGAGAGGTTAAAAACAATAACTCATGCAAAATATTAATAGAATTTAATGAATAAGAGAGCCCTGAGTGGGCGTGAAAATAATGCCCTTCTGGGCGAATGATTACAACATTCTGACATAGCTTGCCGTAAGGGCTGCTCGTGTCGAGATCCGACAACGTTCCAAGTTGTTCATACCATCGGGGAGTTCATTCGGTCCAAAGTTGATGACCACCCTCGTAGCCACGGTGAAATATTCGTCCGCGACTCGCCTGGCAGCAACGCTCGGTCCTCGGGGTCCGTCGAGGACAGAGCCAAAGATTCGGGGGCTAGAGGAGTCCCTCCCCAACCTTCTCATGATGAATTTGACCTTTACATAACTCCCAAATTTTTTTATTAAAAGGGAAATTTTTTAAAAATTATTGCATGAAGTCAGCCACACTCTCTACTTACATTTTACATTACAAAAAATTTCAAAAATGTAAGTGGACAGTGTTGCCAACTCAATGAAATGTATATTTTTGATTGTAGTAACTTCACTGTATGTCCCCAAAATATTTTACGTAGTAATTATTGTATTGTTAAATAACTCTTTTTCTTAGTAAAATTAACTGTCCTCCTGGTAATTGACGTTTTAGCTTCAAGTTGAAAAGGTTAATGTACCAAGACTAATGTCTATTGTACTGCTCTAACCACATGATAATTATAATTGTCATTTATGGAAAAATAATTGATCTAGTAAGGTCTCAATTTAATGATCATTTGTTTCTGCATTATCCATTAATTTGGATCAAAATCTTCAAGAACATTAGATAGTTCTTAATGCCCTGATATTTTACAATTTGAATTAAATGTATATGGAATACAAGGTGAGTAAATAAATAAATTTACTAGTAAAAATAGGTCACAAGAACATATGTCAATAAATTCGCATTCATAAATATGACAATAAATGAATGGAACAATTTATTTGAAGCAGTGTTTGAACCCTTCTCTAAGTAAATCAAACATTTTAACCCCAGGCTATGAAGTAAAAGACAAGAAAAAAAGTAGTGACTCATAGAATTTAGTTTTTAAGATTTAGTGTTTAAGTTTTAAATGGCTTATTAATTGAAGTCAAGTTTAGAAAAGTGTTAATTTCTCCAATGAAGAATATTAATGTATAATGGAGGAAAATGTTGTGAAGTGTAGTAATAAATTGGAAGATTTTATAATTCAATATATAGTTTTCAAACTAGAGTTCTGTAAATTTAATTTAAACATTATCCCAGATTGCCCATTTTGTCATATTTATTATTTATCTTAAAATTAATTTTTGCATAAATTTAGTATTTTCTTCTTTTTTTTACTTACTAACATCAGGTTTTATGTAAACCGTCATATGATAACTATTCATATATAGGTATATTTTATTTTATGCATGATTGATTCAATTATATAGTATGAAATTTTTATTCTTCTTTCAAGAATTAGATTTAATATTCTCCTTTCTTGTATTTCAACATAGTAAATTGTATTTTCAATGGTCCAAGTGCAGAAAATATACCATAGCTTATAACTGGAAACTGTCATGATGGAACATTCTACATTCTTACCTTTTGACATTTTCTTATTTTTTAAAGTTATTAATAATTTCATTTATTTATCATTATTAATAATTTTATATATTTATTTATTTTTTATTATCACTTGCAGTTCTCATTTCTTAACATAGTAATTACTGGGGTTTTGTTCTCTAAACCTCATCTTATTTTTCTTTCTTCTTAATTGTATTGTTTTAATTTTAATATGGCTTCTCTTGGTTTCAGTATTTCTGAACCAAATTCTTCTTAATTGTAACTTTTTTAAATATTCCCCTCTTTTTCTTGTCTGTAAATTTTGCATTCCCATAAAACATTTTCTTTGACGTCAATACATCAAATCATTGTGTATTATGGATATTTTTTAGGTAAGAATTTAAATAGGGTTCTCAATATTTGGGAGATCAAACCAAAATTTATTATTTAGTGCACAATTTACCATGTTTATAAGTTTTTCCCTCTGTATCTGTCTACAATAATTTAATTTTCTATCTTCCTTTTTTCCCCTGTTTATAGCACTATATTTTTCATAATCAATTCTTATTTCTTCAGATTTTCTTAAATGGCCTGTCAAACATATTCTTTCTATAATTGTAGTAGGACATTGTTTTGTATTTTCTGGTTAATATTATACAATGTAACAGGATAGTGACCATGAGGAAAGATAATACATTTTGAGACTTTTAACATATATATTACACAGCTATGTTTTCAATTCAGCACAAAGCCTCTTTCATTAAAACTAGTGTCAAGAGAATGTTTTTTTCCTCCAACCTCTCTGTTACACCTTTTAAACATTTTATTACAACAGTTCTGATGACGTCCCAACACATGGGGCAAAACATAAGCTGTATGTGATATATGTGTTAAAACAGTCTTGAAATTTATTATTTTTCTGCATGATCACTATCCATTACATTCTCTCTATTCTTACATCAGTAGGAAGGACTCCCAAAAGTACTTGCAAGGTATCTGTCAAAACACTCGTATAACATTAACTGCGATGTATGAAACAAATTCTTTCTAAACTAATAATGTATGATATATAAAGTTAGAATCCTATTTAATCTATTTTTTCATTGCAGACGACATCTTGTTGATGCTATAATATCTATTGGAGGCCAGAACTTTTCAGGAAGTGTGGAAGCAATTCTGAATAATGAAGATGAAAGCATTGTTGTGCGTTTACCATTCAGTTCTCAAATTATTCTCTCTTCAAAGGTAAATAGATGTATTAGTTTAAATAAAATTATATCTACATAAAAAAAATCTCACAATTTTATAAACACTCTGATGGTAATATTTCTTTATCAGCCACAAGTATCCAGCAATATGCTTAATAATTATCAGTAAAAAGTTTATTTTGCTTTTGAACACATTTGAATATCTCTTTATTTTCTGAGAAATTTTTCTTTTAAAAAATTAGTACCTACTTTGCTTGGAAATTTCTAAAGAATAATCTAGCTAAGGTTGTACATGTTATTAGATTTCTAAAATGCCCAACAAAAAAAGGTGTCACATTTTGTGATAAGTGTGAATACACTGTTAAATGCTGTTGTAAATCAAAGATGCCAAACATTTGCTGAATTAATTAACAGATTTTTTTACATATTCAAATTAGAGCATTAATTTTTTGCACTATTTAGGAATGAAACAAAAAAGAGGATTTTATCAAAAACAGAAAAGTTTTGTCATGTTATATTATGTTATGTTATCACCATTTTGCAAAATAATATCTCCTTTCAAGAAATAAGCAATGATGAGGTGTTATGATTTTACTTCTAATTTATTTTATGGCACCAAGCTAATATTAACATCTTTAAAAAAATTTGAAATATTTAAGGTGGTTTAATGTTACATTTCAGATAAGATTTAATGTTGTGTGATGTTTTCCAGTGGCATGGATCTAAATTTATCTCTGGAGAATATGATCAAGAATATTTTGATGTGGAAATATCGTGGGACAAGCATTTATTTCCAAAGAATTATGTGTCTTTTAATTATTCTAAAAATGGCTCTTACTCTAGAAGAGTACTTGACTATCCCAATCAGAACATATTTGGAGAAGTAGTCAATCAGTAAGTGATTATAATTTCATCTTTAAAAATTTCTTAATTACAGCTCTTTACTCATTACTAATATGTGGATATTCTTAACCCATTCAATACATATGACAGAATATCCTTTCATGGCTCTCCCACCTCCACAGACTGATGACAGGAAATCCAGCAAGGGCAGATTCTCCACTCTCACTGATGAAAGGATTTCCCAACAAAGCCCTCGGTGTCATTAAAAGGAATTTTTGTAATGCTGTTTCTCCATAGAGTTTCAGGTGTATTCCTCAATCGTTCTCTTGAGTTTGTAGTGTTAACAATGCATTTTACCACTTCTATTAAATTGTTTTCATATGCATACTACAGTAATTTAAATTTTGGGTATTTTCATCTTCTTCCACACATTTCTTCATAAAATATTTTAATATTGTTATGTATATTGTATTGTATTTTAATATTACAAATTTTATTAAGGTTATACAACTATTTTAGTGATTTTTAACGTATATATGCCAAAAACTTGTGGTGGATTTTGATACAAATAATGATACTTTCATTTATGTAGTTATATTTATGCCACTTATTAACTTGAATTTATATTATCAGATTTATTTTTGGGAAGATAGTTTATTATTTTGTGCCAAAATATTTAACAATAATTAATTAATATCAATAAATTTTTTCAATACTTTCCCAGTCATTGTTGACATAATCTAAATTTAAAATGAGAAAGCCAGGTGCCATTACCAGAGAGGACTTGCCAGAACAGTGGTAGTCGGAAAGTTGTGATGAGGGAAATGGCTGCCATAATGAATGGGTTAAGCTGGTGTGTTTCATGGGCATTCTCCCATGAGATCAATATCTTGTAGTCCCGTTTTAGGGACTTAGGCAGGCTTTTGATGAGGAGGGGATCTGAAATGTGAAAAAAATAGTCTCTCTTACCAAATCTGATGTTATGTTTTCATTATTGAATAATGTTTGTTTCAATTGCTTCACTTATTTTGTAAAGCCCACCCAAAAGAAAAAAAATTTTAGTCCATAAATATAAATAAATAAATAAATAAATTTATTGTCAAAAAGCAGTATGAACTGCGTATGACCACATGGGGAACAATAAACTAATCTTCTCTCCATTAGCAAGCATAGGACCATCCCATCATTTCTGATCAAGGGCCCTAAGGCGGAGGCAGTTTGAAAATTTAAGCACACTTCTTAGATAATAATACTAAGTTAGCTACATGTTATAATATAAAAAGGATACAAACAAATTTATATTTAAAACAAAAATTTATTTAATAAAAATAAATGTATTGCCTGAGTACTGGAAGTAATAAAGTATGATCTTAGCGCTGGCTCACAAACTCAAACTCGTATTAACAATATTTCTTTACATTTTGAACAAAGTAATGATTCCTTTTTCACTATATTTTGATAAGGGAATAGAGGGATCCAGATCTCAGAGCATCTAGACATGGACTACATCCTTGCCCCATCCAAAAACTAAAAGAATCCAGTGTTAAATAAATTTCGGGATCTGTTAAATTAATAAGAACTGTGCAATACAGTTTTCTAGATCTTTTAAATTTATATTGAAGTATTCATCACTGATTTAAAATGGTAATGATTGGAATCTTCCAGTAATAGGTCATAAGTTATAGGTTAAACTTCTGTTTTATATTTAATTGCCAATTGTTTATATTAAAATGGACAATAAATTGAAATTTCAGTGACACCACAATTTCTATACTAGCAGTACAATGTTATTTTACAAATGGAAAGAGTATTCAGTAATTGATGATCCCTTGTTTGCTTCTTGAGAGAAAAAAATAGCTTATTATTCTTCATATTGTTTGCAGAATTTTACTGCTTCTTTGAGAATAAATTATTTATTAAATCTTTAAAATGATGACTATACCAGATATTTTTTTATAAATTCACCAAAGAAATCTAGGGAAAGGATAAAAAAATCATGTGAATACATGGAAAGTCACTTTCCAGAAACAGATCAGGATGCCTAGATTACTGTAGTGATCTTTTTAATCATTTGAGGACACTCAGGGGTTCATAGACCCTAGTTTTTAAGGACAACTGCTCTAGCACTGATGCATGATGATAATATTAAATTCTCTAATTTAAAGAGAATTTTCTTCCCTATTCATCCCAGTCTCATCATCATCACCATCATCACTGTAATATCATCATCACCAACTATCATCACCGTATTACCATCATTAGCATACCATCACCATAATGACTATCATACCACCATCATCACTATCATCAGCATACTATCACCATAATCACTATCATACCTCCATCACCACCACCGTACCATTGCCATCATCACCATATCATCACTATACCATTGCCATCATCACCATACCACCATGATTATCATCCAAAATCTACAATTTTTGAAAATATGACTGCTCACATTTATGAAAAATATATTTTACAGACCTGGATATTTATCTCTTGAAATGAGATGGGACAAAGAGAATGAAAATCGCAAAATTAAATCAAAGGCAAATTGGAATTTTGAACCTAATAAAGGAACTGTATCTGCATGGGTAAATACTCCTTTTAGAGCTTTAAAGAAACAGAGTATTGATGTGTCATATTCAAATGATGCAGAGGAATTTCAACTACAGGTAAGTTTCAAACTTTGTTACATTTAAATAACTTATTTGTGTCCTTATGAAATTATGATTCAAAATAGTGACCGTATTTAATAAGTAATATAAAAGAGAAGCATTTGAAATTTTGATACCGGAATAGTTTGCTTTTTGCTCCTAGGGTGTAGGATGGGGAATGCCTATGAAATATAAAAGAGAACCTTAATTTTTGTGACTTATTTGGATTTTAAATTGAATAAATTATACGACCCTATTTTCATAGATTTTATTTATTTTCAATTATATATTCTTAATGTTTTGGCCCCCATGTGTGCCATCCTCTGGCAGCTACTTACAAAAAATATGGATATGGATGTATATTTAGATTTTATATTGAAATCGATGTACTTTTTATTTAAAAATAGAGACAAGTCCCTAAATGGTCACTTCTCCACAGTGGACACTTTTTCACTCCCCTTTATTTTATTATAAGTAGCCCTTTAATATAATAATATAAAAGACATTATGAAATTGAATATCTTCAAATCCGCGGTTAAAAACTACCTCCTGCACCAGTGCTTCTACACTGTAAAAGAATTTATTGATTTTAATAAAAGTTAAATCCGTCTTGTACTTTATCACGCCATTGCTGTAGTACTTTTTAAATAACTTATAACAATTTCAAAAACTATTTTCTTGCATGATTGTGTTGCCGTATGGCTCATATTAATTTAGTTTTATGTGTACTCAACTTTGTCACGGTTGTGTACATTAATTCAGTAGCCCCATCCTGGCCCGGGTTTTTCTCCGTTTTTCCTTAGGGTAGAGGCGAATTTATTATACAGATTCACTAGGCTTTGTCTAGAGGCGTGTTTATTGTAACAATAAATCCTGAATTTAGTGGGTTTTTTTCCAACTCTTATGATTTTTAAACACTATACTCAGAATAATCTATAGTTCGATAATAACTTGTACATGTAAATTTACAAACATATTTGTGTTAAATTACAAACATATTGACATTATATATGTATTATAACTCGCAGCTAACTTTTTATCTTATCTAGGAACTTTGGCTGAAATTTTTCAATTCGCCTCTGCCTTAGGACCCTTGATCAGAATTGATGGGATGGGGCCTTGCTTGCTTCCAGAGAGTAAATTAGTTTATTGTCCTCCACGTGGTCATACGCAGTTTGTACTGTTTTTTTGACAATAAATTTATTATTATTATTATTTACTTCCCCAAATTGGTCGCTTCTCAATGGAGCACAATTCTTTAAGTCTCAAGATTGTCTGTTTTAGAGAAGCTTCACTGTACTTTTTTCATTATCTTTGAATATGACTTTGTTATTGCAAAAATATTTTCGTGATGTATTGTATTGCGATTAAACATTCCCTCTAATATTAATCAAACAGGAGGGAGAAACTCTTGGTTTTCTTAGACTGGAAGATCCAGAACCAGACAAGGAATTTCAGTATATAGTTTTCAGTGTTGAAATTTAAAAAAATATAAAGGGGTTGAGGGAAATTTTTTAAGGTTGTCTTTTTATATTTCAATGCAGTACTACTAAAATTGTCAAGAATCAAAAGGCTATGTCAAACACATTTTCACAATTTATCCATATTGTTAATATGACATCATGATGCCTGTAAATGATAAGTGTAAGTGACAATTGAAACGATGATTTTTAAGAAGGTGGGGGTCAGAAGTGCCAATTTCATTCAAAAAATTGTTTTTTATAGAAAATTGATTGCTGTTGAACACTTGTCCTGAACAATATTTCATAGAAATAAGGTCTTCACATCTAATAAAGAAAAAAATGTATTAAACTTATTTAAGAAAAAAATTTATAGGAGAAAATTGAAAAAAAAAAATTTCTCCGTCTAGTGTCAAAGGGGAGTAGTCAATTTTATACTCTGGTTGTATCTATCATCCTTAACATGATGACATAAAAACATCTTGTGTATCCCTGTGGCCTTTGTGCCTACAGTGCTTGAATGAAGAAGTTTTAAATTTCAGTATTGGTTTTTTATAATTTTTAAAATGATTTTTTGAATTGAAATCTATTTATAAAATATATATTAGTATAACAAGCATAAGAAGCTTATATGTTGCACATATATTGTAAAAACGGTATTAATTTGTTGATGAGCAAAAAGACAAGTTCAGACTTGTGCAATTAGAGGTATGTGTCCTTGCATACTGCTTCAAAGACTAGAAACATCTGCAACTATCCCAAATCAATTGCTAATTAACATCCCCACACCCCCTCTACTGATGAATCATCAGTGATGTTGACTAGCTTCACTGGCGGCGATTAATGGGGGGTGCGCAAAGTCTGCCACCCCTCACTTTTTTAAGGAAAGATAAATATTTCATTTTAACAGTCTAAAACTGGGAATCATAAAAAAATTACACCATCCCTTATGTGATAATCACCAATTACCTTTCCTTTGATTGATTTTTTTAAAATTGGGGCTTTAGGGCTTACCAACATCAAGGTCATTAGCCCTTATTTTGTTATTTCATTATTTAAATCATACTTGTTGGAAATATGCAGAAA